>VZTI01005056.1:57259-126809 GCA_013397865.1 Struthidea cinerea | reverse complement strand
AAAGCGGCCGGGAGGGGGCCGGGAGGGAATGAGCCGTGAGGGGCCCGGGAAGGGCCCGGCCGGGAATGGCGCCCCCTGCCGCCCGCCCACCCGCCCGCGGGGCCGCTGCCAGCGCGGCCCGCAAGGCACCGCGCAAGGAGGCGGCGGCAGCGAACGGGAATTCCCGCTTTGGCCAAGCGTAAGGTCGCTCTGGAGCGAGTTCGGTACCGGAAAGCTGATGACAAGAAGGCGGGGAAAAGCGTGACCTAATGGCAAATTATGTCCTGCCATTCTGTCCTTCATTTCCTCCATCTTCCCTTTTTTATTTCACGTTGAGCAACCACACTGCCTTCACTTTAAAAGCTCTAAAATCTCTGATACCTGTTTTACCCATGATGTGAAGATATTTGAAGCTGATGATCAGAAAAAATGAGAGTTTATCACTACAGAAGATGATAAATTATTTGCTCAGGGACAGTAGATCATGTACCTCCTAATGAACAGGCATTTGCAAGATGCAGCTACAGGGAATGGCTTCACACAAAAATTTAGGAAGCGCAGGGAGTAGAACAGGTCAGTTGAGAGACCCAGACCATTTATTCTACATAGCCCATAAAAATGTTCATGTGAAAAATATGAAAACAGAAAATCACATTATGCCATTATATCTTTTAAAAGTACAGAGCAGTTTGATGAGATGATTTTATGCATGGCTTCATGTCTACAGAAAACTAGATGTGCAGTAATGAAAGACAAGTTTCAAAACAAACATTTTTAAATTCAGCCCAGGAACTGGCAGGGATGTTGAGTTCCTAATATTAGATGGCAATGACTTTCTGTAAACAAGGAGCATGAGAAGAGAAAGTCCTAACCCCATAGGACTCCAGCAACTCAGAGAGCCTCCATAGTAAAAGGTGTAAAGTGTGTGATTCCTAAGAGCACAGTGAAATGGTTTAGCACACATAAATACAAGCTGAGATGCTTGCAGGAATTCATATTTGCTTTCTTGTGACACTTTAAATCAAAATAGCTTTAAATTTGTATCTATGCAGTAGCAAATTTGTATACAAAATGAATGCAAATTGTCTGTGATACATGCAATACCAAAATGCTGATTCCTTAAAAAAAAAACCAACGCTTCCACAAGTATTACTATCACGGCCTGTTCACAGATTTGTTACATGGTATGCAAACTCTACACCCACTTAAATGCTTGTACACTGAACAAAGTATGGCTCACTTCAAAAATACCTCCTTTTTACATTGACTCAATTTTAGTTGGTCCAGATAAAGAGGCTGTTGAGATAATGGAAAATTCCTCATCACAGAGAAGATCTGACCATGCACAGGAAAAGAGAGCTCTCGGCACAGCCACCTCTGACAAAATCTTTGAAGACTTCGGTAGTTTCACATTGTGGAGGGGACTGAATATTTCTTCTTCTCAAATCCAGTGCAGACAGAATGTGGGAACATAACAAACCTTTGTATCACAGCTGATCAACCAAAAAAACCCAAGTCATCCAATCAGCGAGTGCTCTGTAGTCTACTTAGAAATGCTCTACACATCACAGATTACCTCTATATAAAGACAAGCCTGATCTCTCGATGTAGTGGCCAGCACATACTCTCATTCAGGGTATTTTTAAATGGAAATTGAGATGCCTATACCAGCAGACCAGTAAAATTATTCTGCTGTTATGACAGTAAGACCATAATCCCAAACAAAGGTAAAGAAATAACCACAGCTTTGATATACAATGCTCCTTCCTCCTTGGAAAGAGCAATAAGAATGCACCAAGCAGTATGGTGCACTTGAAGTTATGCAGGATAATCCCAGGAATTTCTGTGAAGTCAAAAGAAAAAAAAAATTTACAGCTTCTGTGTTATTGTCACAAAGTACTCTGTAAGCACTCATGCTCCTTGGCCCAGTTCCTTCTGTTTCCAATCTTGTTTTTCAAGTGGAACTCCTTTACTAGTGAGCATTCATTTGAATAGTCACAATATGAGCCACAGCCTCTGAACTGGCAATTTTGTTCATCTCCCTTCTGTGCAGTGTTTTTCTTCTGCATGTCCCTATCTCTGTAGGATATAATGCAATTCACTCAAATGGATTGCACTCAAAACAATGCTCCCATTTGGCATGGAGCGTGTTCTTACAGAACCCAAAAGCCAAATGCATGTTTTCCAAACAGAAGTAATATGCTACAAGGGCTTGGTTCAAGGCTCAAGCCTTAACACTAGTCTAGGTAAAATCTACTATGTAGATGTGCAAGTAAGCTGAGATAGGAAAGAATTAAATGATCAAGCTGAAATGTTATTTAAATATCATGAATTAAAAGCTCCAGCCTAGCTGCAAAGAATTAAAAAGGGCACAAGCTTGGCAATGCTCCTAAGGCAGTAAAAGCAATGTTTAGAGAGAAAGAAATCTTTGTTTGAATGCAAAAAAGAAACTAAAATTGGCAAAATGGAGCAAAGAAAATGTATCTGGGTGATCCCAAACTGACAGAATACAAATCTCCCTCAATACAAGGAGAATCTCCATTATTTTCAGCAGGGCCACTGTCAAAAATCTCATCATATCAAGGTGAAATCCCAGCAATTTCATAGGCTATTTTTAAAACTCCATTTAATTTGTAGTTGCTTCTGTCGCATCTCACTCTCCACTGTCAAACTCCGAGGGACTAAGGCCAGTTGCTTCTTCCATACTCATCTTTGTTATAAGAAATGCTGTCTGAGAACTCAAGTCCTCTCCTGTTGGCAGCAACGTGGCTCTTGCTGATAATTTCAGTAAAATGGGAACGTGGACACCAGCCTCCCTGGGAAATCCACAGCAAGTGGGAAGGAACCTAAACTTCTTGCCTCTTCAAAGGAAACCATTAGCCAGAGGAGTGAGATCACACTAAGTCGGTGTGATGGCTGCCTGTTGCCAAAAAGAGGTGGGCCCACCACCTCCTCTGTAGGGGGCCCAATCCAGTATGGACACATTGAGATAGATCAGCTTGAGAATGATTAGCCTTTATTTCTTGTTTTAGCGGGTTAATCTGTGGAACCATCTGCTTGATCGACTTGTGGTCACATCTAAATCCCAGCTCGGGGAAGCAGTGTGTGAGCACAGGGCTGTGGGGAGCTGGCCTGCTCCATACCCAACTTATATTGTGAAATTGCCCCATAAGAAAAGTCTGGTCAGAATCCTCAGCATTAGACTGCGAAGGACTAAGATGAGAGTTTCTACACAGTGCAATTAATGAGATGAATGAGCATCCATTTTCCTAAATGGCAAGCCTGCCATTGAAAACTGGTTGGGGAAAATCAATACAATTTCTTGGCGGTTTATATTGCTTCAGAGTGCATTTATCCTCCCACCTCACCCTGGCAATGAGAAAGTCTCTATGAAAGATTCTGGAGGAGGGATGTGTGCTGCCCTGGACCTGCAAAGTGCTTTAAACCTGCTAGACAGGGCAGGGAGGTGAGGTAAGCCCTGAGGGGAGCAGGCAGCTGACATGGTGATCTCTCCGACTCCACAAAGCCCCTGGAAGGGTTGCTGTGACCTCAGGTTTTCAGAGGGTTTACTCTGGCCACCATAGCATTGCCAGCCAACTCACAGTGTCTCTGGCAGGGTAGCACTAAGAATAACCAAACTACAGCAAATGTCATCACTTCCCACAACCCCTTCCCTGCTGAGCCAGGCACTCAGAGCTTCAACACAACGGGGGAAAAGGGACATTCCTCACCCAGTGTGAATACAATCAAAACATGTCACAGTACTTCTAATTAAATCCTACTTAAAATTACTGCCTCTGTAGAATTGCCTGCAAGGAAAAAGCCCCAGAATAACTCACTTACCATGTAGTTCAATTCACCATTGTTGTCTGTGATCAACGCCAAACACATCCGAGAAAAGGCCATCATTGACATAAATTCCTGCAACAGCACGAACAAGTAGAAATGTCTTCCTGACTGTACCTGGGATTAGGCCAACGATACATTAAAAGCCTTTGCAATTTTCTTGTAGGTGGTGTAACCACAGAGGCTCTCTGTATTGAAATAATTAGGACTTTGGAGATTCCCTAAACAAGTTCCCATGAGAAAAGAGTTTCTGGGTAAGGTTTCAGGACTCCGGTAAATTGCTCTGGCTGGAATATGACTACAGTATGTCTTGCAGTGACAGAAAGTAAAAAATCACGATGTAATACTGTAAATGGCTCCCTTCAGCTGGAAATGGGATATTACATGATCTGCTGATATTTGTTTCTTTATATTTTCAAAGCCAAGTTAGATGAATGTTATCTATCTTCTGCGGTGGCACTGACTGATGAAACACTTTGGAAATTATCTGTTCATATACCTATATGCTTATTACAACAGAAGGATGGAAATTTAACTGTATTCATCACTTCCACTGACTTATTTTTTTTCTTATGAATCTAACTTTAGTTTTACAGGACTGGATTCTGTGAAACTAAGGAGTACACTTGTACTGCTGCATGGGAAATGTCTTGTTTTTAATGAGTTGCCAACTTAATGACCTGTGGGATTTCAAAGTTCCTTTTTGGTTTTAAAGGAAATGATTAATATATATTCTGTCTTTAATTATAGTGCTATAATTGTGTGAAAGGAATTCCATTCATACTTTTCCTCATTTAAATGTTTTACATTTGTGAATGTTAGGCAACATATTCTCCTAAAAGTTCTGTCTGTAAAATAGATGTATAATATTATTCACTTTCAAATATGAGAGTAATGAGAGTACTGGTATTCCTCAGTTTGGGGCAGAATATTTTTATTCTTACTTTAAAAGGATAGACAAGTTATTTAAATCATTACTTGACTAAAATTAAGTGAATTTATATGGAAATAAATGCATGGCTTCAAGTATCTATTAATGTAATACTGTTCCTTATTTTTTCAACAAAAAATGTTACAAAACAGGAAATATTATGTGTATATTTTTGTTGATACTGTAAATGGCTACTATAGTCCACTAGCAAATGTCCTAGGATAAATTTGGATAATTGATAATTATACTTCAGAAAGAAAATCTTAATCCTACTGCTCTGTCTGTATAATCTAAGGATTTTCTAACTCTGATAATGATTCATGACTTCTTTCTCCTGTTTTTGCCCCATGTAATTAGGAGATCAACTTTTAGGGTTTTTAAGCGCTTATGTATGTGCTGCATACAAATCCCATCCCTGTGACTCAGACATTTTGAGCCTTTGGTTATCAGCCAGACATTTTTCAACAACCTGTAAATATCTAGAAATAAACATTTTTGTCTGATTTTTCTTTATACGTAAGGAGAGTCTGATTTTGCAAAATTGTGATTTAGAAAAACCTTTTAGGGCGCATACCACCACCCCACACAGATGCAGAACACCCTTCTCCCACTACCTACTCAGCTTTCCTGCTCCACACCAGACACCATACCAGGTGCTCTTACCAGGTATCCCTAATTTGGTTTCCCAGATGATCTGGCCTAGGGACCAAGATCCTCTCCTTAACTTGGATCACAAGGACAAGACAGATTTATTGTATGAGACCAGAATGTTTTCTTTCACATATGTCTGAAAACTTTATTTCTTTGGGGTTTTGAATAGTCCCTAGACCTTTAAAAAAACATGTGAAACCTGATTCACAGCTCCTTATATGCACCTCTCCATCCTACCAGAGACAACTGGCTCTTCTCCCAGCAGCACCACCACCAAAAAGGGAACACAGACTAGGAAAGGACTATCTGGGTCATCAAATCCCAGTCATCTGCTATCTCAGGACCATGTCATAATCCATTTATAAAGCTATCAAGCTCCATCTTAAAACTACTTAGGCTTTGCTGCCTCTCTGGACCTGTTAGGAAGATCTCATTCCCAAGTGATAAGCTTCTGTCATCTAACAGAATTACCTAGTATTAATCTTCTAGTGCATTGACTTGCATTTTGCACAATTACATTTAATCCCACTTCCATTTCTCCAGTTCTCATCTACCCTGTTAACCTTCAGTGTTTCGCCTTTACAGAGCTGCACTGGGAAGGATGTAATTTTAAGACATTTATTTGATACACAAGAACTGCATTATCATTCTGCCCATAAACAGAAAAGGCTCTACTTTCCTAGCAAGGTTAGAGTGATCTTGCTTGTTAGCTCAGAAAGAAAAATATGTACACGTTCCATAAAGGAGTGTGCCAGCATCTTCTGCTAGAAGTGAAGTGCAAAGTTAAATCACAGTAATACATCACCACAGGATTATGAAAGGAGTATTGAGGGTAATTTTCACAAATGCTATTGTGTAGCCAAAAATAATTCCACTATATTTACAAAAAATTGTAACTTAATATATTAATGTAAGAATCAGTATGGTTATGAAATACTTAGAAAAAGAACTGGCAAAGCAGACAACAAGATAAAAACATAAGTAAGGCTAATTTTCTGCAGATTTCCCTCAACTGTGTTTCTGGAAACTCTGCTCCAGCTTAACTGTCAGCCATGTCAAAATGAGCAAGACAAGCAACTGAACAGGAATGATGGCTTTATTTCTCTGTAAGTAAGCGTGGAGCTTTGATAATAACTTCACTGTGTCTGCACATGAACCAGCACACCCCAGGTACTAGTCTGATGGGCCACATCCATTACCGTCAGGTGTTTCTACCTCCTCTGTCCTCACCGGCTACCCAGCTTTGTGCCACTGAGAAAGAACAATAGCACACATCTACTTTTTGTGGTAAAGTCATTACAGAAAACATTAAGAGTATCAGGCTCAAGACCAGTCTTTGAGGAACTCTGATTTCACAGTAGTTCTCTTTTCTCTTCAGCTAGTTCCTCACCCTGCCTACAGTTCTAATGCTGATCTCCACTTTAATTACTAATTTTCCATTTGACACTGTATCACATGCTCTAGAGAAGAGGATAACTTTTACTACATTTTTTCAGTTACCTTACTAAAGAATACTAAAATGCAATTTGCATTTTATCCTCTTTTACAGCAATTTTAGTCTCTTTGGTAATTTTTTCCATCAAAAATAGATATTTAAGTCCTGTGAAGTCAGACTGAATGACTATCCAGAATATTCTGCCTAAATATAGCATATATTGACCATGTATTGATATAATTGAAACCTTGCAAGCTGCAGAATCAATGTTATCTGTTTTCTTCATGCACACAGCACATTCTGCCTATCCTCAGTAGACCATGAAAGCATGCCTGGTAAATGAAAAGTAATTTAAAAAGTCAATAAATTCCTCCATTCAGGCATTTCAAGTAGGTTAATGGGAAATGAATACATTTTATATTGCCCAAGGTAGAACTGGATAACTTGCATTTACTTTGGATTATATTAGCAATCTCCATTGTACCAGTGTGACATCTCCCTGCAGGCCCCTCTGGAGAAAGAACATAATTTCTGCAGCCTGTGATGCTGATTCCCATCTCTGTTTCTAGCTTCTCCAAAACTCTGAACAGAATGATTATGTCTGTGGGGAGGAGCTAGATGTATCTCACAAAGAGTAACTCTACAGCATATTATGTCCTCACCTTTACAGATCACAGGGTATATGGGAGATTGTCCTTCCTTAGGATACTGCAGCCACCTTTGAGACAACAATATTGCTCTTTATTTTCTTTTTTTTACACATTAATGGTTTCAAAAAGTCTACTGAGGTAGAATACTAGTGGTGCTGGGTTTGTTGCTTTGATCCAGTGGTCTTGGGTGTTCGCACCTGGTTTATCACTTTGATTCTCCCTTTATGGCTGCTTGGTTCGTATCTCTCTAAGCAAAAGCATTTGTAAAACATGAAATAACTATTCTTAGCTTTTCTTAATGCAAGGGGCTTGAAGTTGTTAATCTCTTGAAATGTGTCACTTTGCATTTCTATGCTTTTATCTCAAGACAGAAAGACATTGCCAAAGTCACCAACAGGCATTTTAGGCCTGGCAATTTCACCATCAGTGTCTTTGGGCACTGAGATGGTTGTTTCATTAATATATCAGCGTATTTTATTTTTATTTCCCTGTGTTACTCTTTCCAGGGTACAGGGATAAAAATGGCCTATAGCCAAGGAGTGGGCAACCCTCTATCCTGTTACATCCACTCACTCACAAATTACAGGTGAACATACATAGAGTTGTGACTTTGCATGTGTGAATCTTCTATGAAGTCATTGACTGCTTTACGTCTCAGATTATTCCTTTGGAGGTGAACAGGGACTAGTTTTGCTGATGCAGGATATATTATACAAACATTAATACCCTTTTTCCTTGGTGTTACAATGTCGGGTAAGGACATCACCTTCCCTTTACAGGGTAAGGGTATCACCTACTCTTTACAGGAAGAAGGAGTAGGTAGAGTGAGAATCAGCCAACTACTTCTAGCTGTGTTCTTACACCGGTATCTCATCTGTAGGCAAATGGCTTGAGCACTGTCTCCAATGTCCTGAGACTAGAAACTGTGACAAAATTATTGTGGGAGGCAGCAAAAGGACTAACTGCTGTGCTGCTCTTCTTTCTACATAGTTTATTGCTTTTTAAGCAGAGGGCTGTACTTCTGTTTGTCTTATGTAACTTACCAGCATTAAAGCAAAATGGTCCTGCTCTGAAAAGTTCAATAGAGAAGGATAACTTTGTTTTGCAAAAAAATTCTATTACTTCATAATATAATGTCCTTCTGTTGGGAACAATACCCTATTTAGAAAAAAAAGGTGTGAAAGTGCAGCTCCAGGGAGCTGGAGGTGGGCTGCCCCAGAGCCGTGAGCAGTGGGAGTCCCTGCGCAGCAGGCTGTCCCACAGCTGTGGACACTGAGAACTCCAGCTATCAAGGAAGAACGAGCCTGGAAGCCCTGAGAGCCACAGCTCCCAGCACTTCCCAGATCTCTGCCAAGGATCCAGGTCAGCAAGCTGTCAGGAAGCTGAGTAGGGTTCTCATTGAAACACTAGATTTTGATGAGTCAGCAAATGCTCAATTAAAAACATGTCAGAATTTTTCCAACCAGCTCTACTGACAATCTAAACAAACAAAGGGTGTGAGGAGGAAATATTATCCTTATTTTACACCAAGGGGACTGAAGCACAGAGATATAATGTCAGGTCTGCAGTCCGGAGGCAAACTTAGATTTCATGTCATCTCTTGATCACAAGAGTCTCTTTACTCTAAACTTAATTTGCCGTTACAGTGACCTTGTGAGATAAGTATTACTTAATTTTATAAATGGGAAACCAAAATAACTTGTACAACAGCAGATGGGAAGCCTGTATCTTGAGCCCAGGGTTCCTAAAGCTGCAGAACTTTAGGAGCAAGCCTACCTGTTTCTTTCATGGACAAGGTACATAGATGAGATACAGCCAGACTCAGGCAACCTTGCAGCAATGGTGTCAATTCCTACAGCAAAATACTCCTGTGCCACAGTTTTCTTATGCTGAAGCCATACTGTCCATGCAAAAATGCTGGTTTACTATGACTAAAACCCTTGTAGGTGGTTGGGGGTAGTATAGAACAAAAACTTTAGATGGAAGGAGATAACTAACTCTTCCCTAAACAGTCATATATACAGTTCAACTGGTTTTCCTAGTTCTGCTAAACACAAGCAGCTATATCTGTATCTAGGCACATCACATTCATTCTCTTCCCAGGTCTTTCATGATCCCAGGTTTTTCAGGCTTCTCTACGTAAATATTAACTCATCCTTCAGCTGTGTTTCCACTGTGAACACAGCCCTAATAGTAGGGAAGAACTGTAGCATCACCTGGTATCAAAGTCAGTTTTTATTAGTAGATTTTAATTTCAAATTTCAAATAGCTTTTCTTTGTTGTCTTGTATTTGCTTATTTTAAAATTTACAGTTGAAATGTCCTAAACTGCATTCTTTTAGGGAATATAGCTACGACAAATCTGCTATTCTGCTATGCTGCTCATAACCCTTTTACTTTTTACTACTTTTGGCTTTAGAGCAGGGATTTGTTTAATAAGGTCACAAGTAGCATTGGAGCTATGGACACGACTTCTGCTCCTACTGTGAAAATTGGCTCAAATTTGGCAAAGCCACAAACCTCTGATAAATCTGTTTGTAACTGCATAATACAGAACCCAAGTTTACCAGCTAAAATGCAGAAATCCTGGCTCACTGAACAGGCTGTATGGATGCTGTCCTTCGTGAGAGACAGCATGCTTTGACCCCTTCAGGCCATCCAAGCACCAGCTGGAGGGCCACAGTACCTTATTTCTGCCATTCTCTCAGTGCTGTCCCTGCCTGCACCCAAGTGCCACAGAGGCAGAGGCCATCCAAGTTACATACAAAGGGACTGAGAGCTTGACCAAATGAGGGGGGAAAGGCCAAGCCAGAACTGCATTTCTAGGGTGAAGCTGTGGCTGAGAATTGTTGAGGAAAGACTGGACTGTGACCAAGTAGGCAGGAAGTAAAAATTCGAATTGCTCTGGCAAAGAGAATTTGACATAAAGAAGAGTGGATAACAGGATTAGAAGCTCTCAGGGGAAATTAAGAGCAAACCAGGATTCACTAGGAAAAAAAAAGAGATGGACATTGTGTGAGAAATGTGAATGGGATGCACAGAGTCATGGGAGTAGAATTAGCTAGGTTTGCCTGGGAAGGAGATTGGAAAAAAATATGTAGAGACAGAGCTGAGAACCAAAGGATGTATTTTGGAAGGGAGACTGAGAGTTTGATGGGTGAAGACTGGAAACAGAGGAAAGAGAAAACTTTGAGGCAGATGAAAGATGATAGTGATCCAGCTTGATGCAAAAGAGTCTGTGTTCCTTAAAACTGTTTCCTCCACAATCTGCAGAGTCTTGAAAATCACCATATCTCTGGTGTCAGCAGATATGTTTAAGAACCACTGGAAAAAATGTGCTTCTCCTCATTTACTAGTTTGGTTTATTAAATGACAACATATTGTACTAGACCTGTATCAGAGATTCTGCAAGTTATTTTTATGGATAAGTCTTATGAGTGAACATAATATCTCACATGAAAATTTGGGATTTATTTTTGTGAAAGAAGAATGACTTGCAAAATGAAACTCTAAAAATTAGCAAATGCCATGAGTAATCCTGCCCATGCTTGCAAGACAGAAGCTTGCAAGAACAGCTTTCATATGGGGCAAAACTGAGTAAAATTCAGTACGAAAACAGATCACCTAAAGGGGATGTTATGGAGATCTTCAAAAATAATGAGTGGCACAAATAAGGGAGTGGAAAAGGGGTTTCTGTCTCTTTCAATACAAGCTCTAAGGCACATAAAATGAAATGACAATGAGGCAGGTTCAAAGCAAAAGGAGATTCTACTGCTTGTCACAGACTGCTGTGGGGCTAAAAACCAATATGGGTAAAGAGAAGAATGGGTAGACACATGTAGAATAAATCTGTTGGTGAATTAGACCTGGCTCCAGACCCTGAACCACAAAGAGGGGTTTGGAGAAGGCTGGGAGAGCTTGGGAGAAGTTTGCCCCATCCTTACTTCTTCTGTATCTGCCATTCTTACTGACTTGTACGGACAAAAAGTACAACCAAATCCTTAAGAAGGAATTTCCTGGGAGGCAGAGAAGAACTGAAACCTGCCTCAATTAGTGTACAGCTGAACTTGAGTTTCCCTATCACTGCAAGGGCATGATGCAGAAGACTGTGTAAATCACACCACAAACACAACCCTGGCCACTTCCACCCAGGAAAAATCCTCAAGAACTAGCTCAGAACACAAGCTGGACCACTGTGATTCCTCCTCGTCTGGTGGTAAGAGACATCCTTTCTGGGCAAGATCTGAAGGTAAGGAATGGAACGAGCAGAGCACAGGCATATAGACACATTACTGAGGCGGACCAGTCAGACGTTGTGCAGCCTTGTGTTCTGTGTGAGGGCAGACAAGGAGTCCAATGGGACAGAGGAACAAGAAGGAGCCCTGCAAGGACATAGTCAGGGACAGACAGGAAGTACCACATTTCTCACCTGAGGTTGGAGAGGATTGCAGGATTCAAGGAAGCCTTCATTTCCTTGAGCAAATGCAGAGAGATGCAGAAGGTCATAGCCATTGTTAGAAAAAAGGCACGCATCTAGAGGACGTGTAATCTAAACAAGTCTACTTGTCTAAGCTAGTCTAACTGTAATCTAAGCTAATTATTTTTTACATTACATTAAACAATTGCTATAAAAATGCACTTTCAACACAAGACATGTTCATTACTCTTACCCTGCAGGTCACCTACATCAGTGATGTATGAGGGATGTATGAGTCTGATACCTTCAACAAACTGAATCCATGTCTAATCCAGTCCTCTGAAGTCTGTTGGTACCTTCTCTAGCCACATTTTAGAAAGCGTGTTACCAAACTTTGAGAGAGATCTGTGGGTTGTGGATCTCAAGTGGACACATGTGCTTCTGAAATATAGAATGAGAACTTATAAGAACATACTTAGGCCACAATGCTGGCCCCAGTGTTTCAGTTTACCTGGCCCTACACAAATACATATTGAGTCTGCTAACTATAATCAACTTCCTGCACAGACTAATGATGGCCATGGATCCTATCATGTACTGCTTAGCTCTCCGCATGACATGCACTGCATAGCAAGCCTAAGCTCCCAATCAAAGTCCTTGACTCCAGGAATTCAGGTGCTTCAATCCTTATTTGGATCTAGATCTTTGGCCTTAATATCTGTGTTTTGTTTCTCAACATTTACCAACAGAACTGATACCAATAAATCATCTTCCAGGATATTGTTGAAGCTAAGACCATCTGTAAAGGTTTAAATTTTAAAGTTCAAGGGAGTTTGATTTGTATCTAATGTTATCTGGCTTTGCTTAGTCTATTGACAATTGCAGTGAGTGGGTGACAGAATTGTGAAACATGGTTTTGTGAGAAGCAGAATGGGAAACTCCCTTAACGTTCAGAGTTGGTGCTTAGCGATACAGGTTGTGGTTCCTTCTAGAGGCAGTTACTGGTATTTTTCACTATCAGATTAACATCTGATATTTTTTACAGAGCTTGGTGAGCTTGGCCACTTTAGGTGTGGCAACCAGCAACAGAAAAACCTAACACTAGAATACTCAGGTTCATACCAAATAACTATGTTCACACAAAACAGACTGAGCACGTTACACATGGCACACCAATGCTTTTCCCCCAAAATTTCAGGCTTGTTTATTCTTTTAAATGGCAAGAAGAAAATAAAACCTTAACAGGTTTCAAGTCTTAATATCCAAAATGGAGTTCTAATCACCCTAAATTGGGTGATTTTTCTTCTTCCAGCTGAAAGTAAAATGCCCAGGAAGCAATTCGGTTAAAGGAGGTGTAATTGGGGCTCATGCTTTCATAAGACTAGAAATGACAAATTATAGGGAGTATCAGAATATTTTTCTTATTTTGCCTCTGTCATCTACAATGTGAAAGACCAGTATTTGAATTCCTGTGGCACAATTCAGAGGGATCTATGATAAAAAGCATCTATGAATCAAGAAAAGCATGGACTTGGTGGCAGCGTCCCAGATCACTGTGGTATGTTCATTTCTTGAATGGAAAAGTTTGAGTTTCATTCAGTTGCAGACATTACAACCCCATATTATGATATCATACTGATATAATTATACTAGTAAATTAAGCCCTAAGACAAAGTACATGGACTCTCTACTTATGTAACTAAAATGGTATCAATACATTTGATAACACATACTTCACAAAGAGAGGAAATATATTAAAATAATCTGTAGAAAATATCCAATTATGAAAAGCAGAAACAAAATGTGTGAACATGGGCGTGCGTGTGTGGTATGGGATGGTAAAATATTAAGAATGCTGAAAAAGCATAAACTGGAAGGAAAAAAAACAAAATTCAAAGACTGTAACAAGAAAGGAAAACATGTAATGTAAAATACAGCAAAGAAAATACAGGCAGTCTTTGTAATATGGGAGAAAAACATTCAAAGGAATAAAAAGGAAACATTCTAAAACTGGTAAAGACATGTCTTTTTATACCTAAGACTAATGAACTGAAGGATGCCATTTTCAACACACACTGAAAACCAGCTAGCGCGAGGTCAACAATAGCCAAGGACAAAGCTTGTCCTAGTTAAAACCTGGCAAAGGACAGAGATCTTAGCAGAAGGTATTGTGCATCCACTTCTTCAAAACAATGAGATCTCCACAAGCTTCAGGATAGAACTTATTTTTTAAAGACAATGAATAAATACTTCATTCACTACGGCCTAGAGCTTAATAAGAAATTTCTTCTTAGAAGGGTATTAGACTGTTTTCTGCAAGAGCTCTTGCATTTTCTTCAAAAGCAGATGGTACCTCTGGCTTCTGCTGCCACCGGGTTATTGGGGGGCAGAGATTGGGGGTCGGAGAAGAGAGGACGCGAGGCAGGCAGCTGCCTCTGTGCGAGGACGCGTCCAAGCGCAAGCTGGGCACGTGAAATGCCTCCTAAACCCTGAGCATCGCTTGGCAAAGGGAGAACTGCAGTTTTTTTAGTGCTCCACTTTGGACTCATAGGCCGAAAGTGCGGGGGGGGGGAGGGGGCGGGGGACAGCCAGGAAAAAGGAGTAAATTTTCTTCTAACCTATGCTAGGTTACAATTAATACAAACTAAGCTCATCAGTTAAAAACGCGTGTGCCTCGTTTTGCACGGAGCCGAGCAGCCCGGCCTCCGCTGCAGGCGCTTCTTGCTGGGGAGTGACAGCGACAGTGACGGGGACGGGGACGCGGATACTGCCGCTGCCACAGCCCGCGCCGCTGGCGGAGCCGCTCCCGGCCACGGCCGGCTCCAGCGCGGCCTCTCCCTCCCCCCGGAAGCGCCGCGGCCGTGGGGCCGCCTTCCTGCGGCGCGGCTCCGCCTCCGCCGGGCAAGATGGTGGCGGCGGTGGCGCTGGAGGGGCCGTGAGCCGGTATCCGCTCCTGTCGCTCTCTTTCTCCTTGTCCCTCTCGGCCGCGGTCGCCGCCGCCGTTGTTGCTTCGCGGCCGCCTGGCGGGTGTGCCCGGCGCGGCGGGCGATGCGGGCGGCGGGGGTGCGGGGCGGGCTGTGGNNNNGTCTGGGAGCGCGCCTCCCATGTGGGTGTCCCGGTGAGGCCGGGGGCAGCGGGAAGATGCTGCTGTCGCTGGTGCTGCACACCTACTCCATGCGCTACGTGCTGCCCGCCGCCGTCATGATGGGCACGGCGCCCACCTACGTGCTGGCCTGGGGCGCCTGGCGCCTGCTCTCCGCCGTGCTGCCCGCCCGCTTCTACCGCGAGGTGGATGACCGGCTGTACACCATCTACCAGAGCATGGTGCTCTTCTTCTTCGAGAACTACACGGGCGTGCAGGTGAGCCGGCCGGGCAGGGCACGGGGGGCTCCGGCGGCCCGGGGAGCGGCNCCCCTCCGGCCGCCCGCCGTGGGGCCCGCGGGCAGGTGCGGCCGTGGCCTGTGCCCGGGACCGCAGAGGATCCGCTTCGTTCCGCAGCCGCCGCTGCTCCTCTGGTGATGCTTTTCACGGAGTGTTGGTGTTGTGTTCGTTTTGCAGGTCGGGGAAACGGAAGAGATGCGACACCGGTCGTGCTCTGTCAGCACTTGAATGGCAGCCGCCTTTGCACATTTTGAACCCCTGTGGCCTGTGCTGCACATCTGTAGCATTAAATTGGCAGCAGATGAGAAAGCTGTCATCAGCTGTAGTTGTACATAATACACGTACAAGTTTTTAATAAATAGATTACTTAATATCTATATTACTACAGATTTTCAGTTTTCGGCAGTCTGCCTCATGTCACTCTTTGGCCCTTACATTTTGGATCAGCCATGGATTGGGATTATTCAGGATCTCGGTTTGAGGTTAATAGGTTGGAATTGGAGGCCTCTCTTGTGTGATCAGAGGGGTATTTGCGTTCAGGTGATAATACCTCACAAAGTGCTCAGTGTTTGAGCAGTTATATATTTGTCTGTAATTTGCAAAGTAGGCAAGAACACTTTTAATTCTGCATGTAAAAAATAATAAATGGCAGGTGCTTTCTGTGCCTAAACATGACCTTCAAAATTTTTTGAATATACAGAAGTCTGTTTGAAGCTAGTGTCAGCTTTAGGTGCTTGAGAGCAAGGAATACCAATACATGTTGGCAGGTGACAGAGCTCATACAAATAAGCTCTTCTCATATTTACAGCTAAGGCCTTTTTCCACTCTCTGATGAAGCATATTTCAGAATAAGGCTAGATCTCCCCTAATTTCCCCTTCTGAGTGCAGTTGTAGGCCTTGTTTCATACTGACTCTTGGGAAACCCACAAAGCCAGGTAAAGGTACAAGAGTTGCACAGTTTGACATCAGAGTAAATAGAACAGATACAAAACTGAAGCAAGATCTTCTTTTAGTGGTAGTTTTTGATTCAGCTTGTAACTTAAGTAACTTCACCCTTACTTCTTGTCCAAATAAGCTAACTTGTGTTGTGCTTTATATATTAAAAAAAAAGGGAAGGGAAGAGGAAGCAGTAGTTCACAGGTTAAGTACTTACAGTTTTATCTGCCTTCTGTTTTATGTAGTGTCTCTAGTGCAGATACCTTGATGTTTAGTAACACACCTTGGTCATTAACTGCTGAAAGTAGCGGTATAGTAGTTTAACCTAACCTATTCTAAGAATGAGAGCCAAAAATCAAGATATATAAATTGCAATGGAAAAACTACTCAGGTTGCCTACAATTGGTGAGCAGACAGTAGCAAACACTTAGAATTTTTAAAAAGAACTTTTATCCAAAAAATGCCTGTGACATTAAAGGAATGAAGATGCTAACCAAAAGAAACAAAAAGGCAGCCATTATCTGTTGGCCTCTGTTTCATTGCATTGATAAGCTTCATGCAAACAAAAATGGTTGTGATCAATTACAGACCACTAACAGGAGATCGATTAGGACAGTATTAAAATAGAGATGCTTTGTCACAGTAAGCAACAGATAATAATAAGAAATGGTGGAAGAGGAGGCATATGTCATGGGATAAATAAAATAGTAACCGCCGCTGAAAGGTAAATAAAAACTTGGGAAATACGATACATGTGTAGAGAGATAAGAGTTGTAACCCTGAAAATCCATGTATCATTTAACTGGAAGATAGTCCCCATTTGTTTAAGGGAGAGAAACAGGGTGTCCTTTTAGACCTACTCTTGTGAACACTGCACATGTTTGAACTTGAAACTCAAAGTGGGACGTTAACCATGGGCCTGAGTGTGTGAGATTGGGATGGTAGCATGAGAGCTACTGTGGATGGGCTCTCTTAAGTCACGTAATGAGATGCAGAAGTGTAACATCATTAAACTTAATTCCAATAAACTAGCAAAAGTAGTAGCTTCATAAAGGCAGCTATAGGGCTCTACCAGCATTCAGGCACCATAATAGCCATGGGAGGGAGGAATTCTGCATCTCTTTCAGATCTATTAGTTTATTCAACCGATTGAACTGTGTTGGGATATTTATTTTTGTAACTGGATAAATTGGAGACGACAACCTCATCCATCAGGATACTGGAGCTTGTTGCATAGTCTCACTCAAGTCATTAGGATTCCACAGATGCTTAAGTGACTTTCTGTTAGCACTGTTGCTGTCTTACTGTATTTAAAATGTCTTTAGCGTTATGTACTGTTTAGCATTCTTTGGTTTTACACTTAAGGTATTTGTGGTTTTTCAATACAAGAACACTCTGAATCAGTTGTGGATATTTGAGGTGCCTGATCTTAAAATAATTTGCCAAAATGTGAGTGGGGCATTAATAGGGTAAAGTTGGTTAGGATCATAAACATGGATGACTATTTTTTTGACTGAAATACTAGTTTATTGTGATATTTATTTTCTATTTATTTATCTGTCAAGAAGTGATGTTTCTGTCTATCATCTGCTGTTAATCCATTAAGTATCTAAACTTGTCTCCCCCTCGTGACTATATGCACAAGTGTATTTTTCTTCTTTTATTTGTTCTTCTCGACTTGGATGTTTTTAGCAAATTCTTTTAAAACAAAAACTGTAGTTAATGCTAGGAAGGCTTTTTATCTTTGTAGCAAACTCTTCTGTTTTGAAACGTAACTATGTAAGGTGATAACCTGATCTGCCTGATACAAAATCTTGAAATACTAGTCTTTCCCTTTCTCTTAAGTATTTCACTTGAGATCTAAAATGAATGCAGAGCTATAGTTGCTGTGAGCTTTTATGTCCTAGAGAGTGGATAATGAAGTAACTGTAAAAGTTTCTTACTTGGTAAGTAAAAAAGTATTTACTTGTAAATACTTTCTCTTTTTAAATTTTGGGTCCAACTCAGTTTTTTTCCACAGGAACAATTTGTTTTACAAAGCCTAAGAGAACTCAAGCTAACTTGGCATCAGTTTAGGTTTTCCAATAATATTAGAATTCATTAATGAATTGCCAAAAATAGTCCTTTTTGCTGGCTGTCATGCAAGAGTTGGCTATAGAAGACTGAAGAACCAGTATTGAGAGTACAAAAAGCAACGGCAACATCCCAGTGCTGTGAGGTAAAAGCCAGTATGACTATAAAATGAAATCCCATAATGCTGTGTAAGTTTGTCAGTGCAATTACAGTTTAGTGGGTGTCCATTAATTCTGTTAAGTGTTGAGCTTTTGATGGGATACCCTTCCTTCTCGGACCAGGATAAAAGAGAGCAGAGGAGGCTGCTGTTCTGCTAAGCTCTTTATTTCAGTCTCATAGCTTCTTGAAGGCAGAGTTCGAGGGGGTTACATGATAAGGCCAAGGAACAGCAGCAGCAGCAAACAGCAGGCAGAAAACAGCATCTTCTTCAACAGTAATAGTAGGTTTTTTTCTTACAGAAGTGTGGATTATATTTGTTAATTGACCAATAAGAGTAACACATGATTCTAGTTTTTCTTTTCTTAACCTATCCTGGTCTAATTCTAACAGTTGTAAGTCTTACACAGGTATTACATAGGTATTGCACAGATTTGCGTATACAGTTTCTATCAGCTCTTATTGTTTATGTGAACACTCTATCTAAAAATGTGAGCAGTATAGTTCTATGTTTTGTCTAAAGTAAAAAATTCTGTAAAAAGGTAACACTGCTGCAAAAAGAGCTGTGTTTAAGGTCTTTGCTGCAGCTTTTTAATGTTTAAAGCACTTAGCATACATTTCTACTAAAAGTTAAAAATCTATATTTCTATTTTACTTTGGTATGACTTCACGTATCTCAGCTTATCCAAAGGTTTTAATTCAACTCCTGTGCTTTGGCTTTCATCTGGGCCTGAGTCCAGAGAAGCTTTCACTCCAACATTAAGGAGCTATAAATATATGAAATTAATTCATCTGTGGCATTGTGACAGTGCTGCTCAATAATCTCTAAGACTATAAACTCAGAGTAACGAAAATGTGTAAATGTGGTGTGTTGGGAAGTGGCATAGAGGGAACGTCCCTGCTTTGGCCCTGTGTTGCTTCGCACCTGTTCTGCCGTAAGGTGCAGATGCCCTACAGTACTGTTTCTAGGAAGAATATATATGAGGTGCTTGAACACTATATAAAGTGGGAAGAATTCTGTGTAAAGAGAGTCTCAGAGAGCAAAGGATGTTAATTTTAGCAGTGATGAGCCAAAGCAGTTACTGGTAAAAACAGGTGCAATTCATGCACTTCGGAGGACTTGCATCTGCTGGTGCTAATAGTTTGTTTGGCCCAGGTTTCTGAATCATCAAGTAGCTGATGAACTGTGGTTGTGTTACTGCTTTTGTCTTTACTGTGTTAGGGAAGTCTGGTCTCTTATATTTTGAACAGACAATGAATCTTACCATAGAATGTGAAAACCAGAATGGCTGCAAATATGCGTGTGATTAGGATGTTTGAAGGGCTGAAAGGACTAGTAATTCAATATGATGAATGCTCTCATCTCTCTCTGACCCTGAGCATCTTATCCCAGTTGCTGTCAGGGTGATGAAATGAATGCGTATTGTGTTTGTGCACGTGTTTCAGATCAGATGAGGACTAAATGTTCTTCAACTTTTTTTGTTGTAATTGCATTTGATATTTTGTACTGGATGCTGGTGAAGAAATGATGAAGAAATTATCACTCAAACTGCTTCCTAAAGGATCATTTTCATCTGAAAGGTTTTGACAATTGAATGAAATCCGTAAATGAATTAATGCACAGGGGTTTTGTTCAGTGCTTGTGTCAGCTGCCTTCCCTACCCCCACTTCCTGATGAATAGAATTTTTTGGAAGTGGTGTTTTTATTAAAGACATGAAATTCTGGTTTTCATTGTCTTTACAGGACTCTGGAAAGGCTGTAAGAATCAGATAATACCTCAGTGTTGCTTAGCAGAGCTGAACAATTATTTTATAAAATACAAGAGATGCCTGTTAAATGCAGTGTGCTTCCTGGATTGATATTGCAGCTTGGACTTGCTGTGTCTCATCAGGGTTGAAAACTTCCTAGGTTTAGAGCAAACTAAAACTTTATGGAGCAGTTGTGCTGCTGAACTCTTGACAGTGCTTTCCAGTGGAGTAGAGCCTGGGATTTTTTCATATCTTGGCTTTCTAGGAAATGTGTGAGGAGAGCTTGGTGTCTGAGATTAGGATGGATGCTTAGTCTTGGAGCTGTTGGCTGATTTGCAGTGAAAGTGAATGTCTGTGCCCATCTCTATTCCCAGGACAGCAAGCTTCCCAGACAAGATTATTTTACTTACTTCCTGCTTTTCCTTTTGAAGCTGTCCAGCTGTCAAACAGGTAATTCTTGAGGGCCCAAGGTGAAGGGAGGTGGGAAGTTAAGAGGCAGTGCAAGTCTGACAGCCAAGTTGTAGCATACAAGGAGTGGAGTTGCTTCTGGTTGCTGTTGGTGAGGTGTTTTGTCATCTCTTAGGAACCTGGTTCTTGCCTCTCCGCACTGGGGGAGGCATCATAACCAGGCTTCATAATGGCAGGGTGAAGGTTTGGCTTCTAACTGCTTCCTGTCAGTAGATGTGAGTGACAGGGTTTGACTCCTGTTGAGATGAGGACCCTTTTCCCAGGCAAAGGCCATAACCAGGAAGTCCAAAGGAAACATAACTTTTCACCCTTCTTCAGTTGTGTTTGGAAAGAAAGTGCTGGCAATTGCATTTTGGCATGAGCCTGGGTGTGTGAACCAGTGCTTGAGTTTCCTGAGCTCCCTGTGTGGCAGCTCAGGAGTGGGAGGGTGCTGGGATGGTGTGGGAGCTGAGCAGGCTCAAGGATGGGAGCTGAGCTGCCATCAAGACAAACTTCTAAGCTCACGTGGGAGGTGAGCAGCCTCCAAGGGCTTCAGCTTTCCTAGTTCATGTAGCTTGCATCAGTAACCCCAGTTAGCACCTGCTTACATTGCTGCTTGTTGTGAGGCATGTTGAGAGGTTAAAATAATCATAACTTGTCATTTAATTGTGATGGTAACAATAATGAAGTGAAGCTCTTGGGGGAATGATAGAAATTTGGGGACTGGTGCAGTGCAAAGATTGAAAAGAAACTAGGATAAGGTAGTGAAGTGTATTAAGTTCATGTGGTGAACTTTTGAAAGAAGCCCAGTGAAATTTTTCTGCTGTGATGAAATTTTTCTGGCTCCATTAAGAGGATTTACCCTGCTTCATTTCATTAGAGATTTCAGTGTACAGCTGTCTCTGGGCATATATGTCTTTTGTAGTATACAGCAAAGTTCTTTGTGTTATTAGAACAGAAATTAAGTGATACCTGCTAAGCCCGAGGGATGCAGCTTTCAAATTGAGATGTATGCCTAATTTTAGACTCTTACATTCAACCGTGGTATGAGGCAGCAAAAATAGATAGATTAGGTATGTCAGCTTTGTGCTCTGTTTTAGATATTGCAAACCAAATATTTGCATATATCTTAATTTTTATTCTGTGCCTTTGACTGTAGATCTGAAGGTGAAAGTGATGTCCTTCAGGACTCTTGTTCGACAATATACTATCTACAGTTCCAGTGTCCTACAGATTTGGCTTTGGGGCAATCTGGAAAGAATTTAGTGTGGAGAGGTTCCACATTCAGTGCTGGTCCTGATCATTCTCCACTTACTGTCTGATATATGAAAAATAAAATAAATAAATTAAAACTGAGGTCTTGTTAGCATTTTTAGAAATCAAGTATCAGCTACCTGAACCAAAACTGCTATTTGGGTTTATAAATTAGCACCTTCGTGTGGAGATTTGCCTAGCATATGTTTTATAATTGGCAAGTCACAACTGAATCTGAATTTTATATCAGCCCTATCTGTTGCAGTCTGCAATTTAAAAAATGTGTGATTACATTTTTAAGTTAGGTGCATGCACTTTATGAAAATATTAGAAAGTGTGTGTCAGGTAGGAAGAGCTGAGGAATCAAAGGGCAGGTTTGAATGCTCTTACAAATTCTGACTCCAAGTATTTGACCAGTAAGTTTTGCAATCTTGTGTTTTGATTTTAAAATTTTCTATTTAAATATACTTTATCTTAATATCTTGAGATTTTTGATATATGCATTTTTCAATACAATTTATCCTGACTTTGCATAATTTTTTACATTTGAAAATAAAAGTTGTATTTACCACTTTTTTTTTAACCTGCATGAGTTTTCTACACTTTACTCTTTTTGTGTTAAACTGTGTTTTGGTAGGTGCTGGGCTGTGGAGTTTTACAGTGCTCTTCCATGCCCTTTTCTTCTGCTTACATAATATGTCCAGATACTTTATGTAACGATGATTGTTAATTTAGATGTTTCTTGTCCTGGTACTCTACCATCAGACACTGTTCTTGCTAAGAGAAGATTCTGTTCAGAGTTAAACATTTGAGTGCAGTTATTTCAAACTTTTTGCCTTAGGCTTGCAGGCAGGATATCCCTTTTTTCTCAGTTTTAGTTGTGTTAGATAAAGTAGGCTCAGATGTCAGGGATTTTGACATTACAATTATGAGGAAGCATATCTTCTCAGGGGGAAAAATACTCTTTAATCTATCTTCTGTCAGTTTGAATTTATCCTGTGAAGGGATTTGGTATAAAAAGCCAGGGAAATTATTTTCTTTTGTTCATTTCATTTCTGTCACATACTGCTTGTCATCTTCTCTGTTACAACTAGATCCTCTGTGGGAGTAGGAAACAGCATTTATGCTAGTTTGATTTTTAAATGTAAAATAAGCTACATGTGATTCAATCAAATTTGTATTTTAGCACTAGATATGAAAAAATATGACTAGATATGAAAAAATATTAATTTGGATTGCTTTGAACTGTATTGTGGCAGTGAAGTAATTTTTCCTGGTGAATTTACGGATTGACTTGAAGACTTATTTTGTTCCATTTCCTAAGGCTACTTGGGAATCTGAGGTTTCTTTTTGAGTAAGCAAGCAAACGTAGAGCATAGTCTGAAGCAAGCTGCAGGTGAACTGGCTCATTCACGTGCTGTGGTGGTGAGCACATGAGAGTGATTTTAATGTGGCAATTTTTGAGGCTGATCAGTTTACTGTGTTCAATTCTGGAGCCAGAATTATTGTGGATACCTCCCTACATATTCTTGTGCTGTGTAGTGATGTCTTTGCCTCACTGTGAAAGTCCAGAGTGCTTAAATTCTAAATACTTACTGACAATGATGTGTGGAGAAGCTTTCAAAAATCCTATTCCACAATCACAAGCAGAGACTAGAGATGTTTCTTAATCATCCTCATTCATATTAACTCAGTGATAGCTTCACAGCAGTTTTCAGTCTGTACTTGATACAAACCACTTGTACCAGTATTACAAATAAGGATGCAAACAACTCCTCCCTGGAGTCCTAGGCATTTAGAAGCAAAGTTCCTATTAAAAAGAGCTCTGGCTGGAGGAAGTAACTGCAAACTGCCGCAAGGTTTCCTGCTTCTGGCTCATGTGTGGTGGGCAAAGGGTATTTCCAGAGTGAGCTTAAATGGACAGTACGTATTTTCCACTACAGAAGGGTAATAAACAATGGCTACATTAAGTGTGGGTTGCTTTTGCCTTTCTTCCTAAGAAATTACAAAAATCTGCTTGAAAAAATCTCCAGAGACGCAAAAGGCTTATAAAGGAGACTTTCTCCTATTGAAGCAGGTGGAATACTTACTTCCACTCTTGTACTAGAAGGCGTGTTCAGGTTTTATGTAATACCAAGATGACAAATGTTCAGAAAAACATTGAAATGTCATCGTATAAATAATCTCCTTTCACATATGTCTGAAGTACATGCAGTTATTATTAAAAAAAAATTTCCGTTACTGGTGATTTATGATGAAAGTTAGATGGTCTAATTTTGATTTTTCCCAGGTGTTCACTGATTGTAATGGTGGGTTCATGCCATTGAACTGCACTGTAATCAAAAGCAGTTATTTTGGAGAAAGATCTGTAAATTATTTGGGCTTTAAATAGGATTTATTCAGACTTTAGATGCCAGAATCTTAAAATTAAAATCATGATAAATCTTGCCTTTCTTTTTGTTGTCAAGACAGGAACATTTAAGATATACAGATGCCTTTTTTAAAAATTTTTAGGGATTCATCAGATCGCTAAGGAGTACAGGGAACAATTATCTTTAATTCAGCTCAGAAACTGTAAAGCCTAATACAGTCAGCATCAGAACTAAATTGTTTCTATACATGTATCTAGTCCACTGAGTGAAGCATAACCACTCAGTTTGTCAATTTAGACCATAAGGCTGGAGGCTACTATGAAAGTGAGAAGGTACAGACTTCATATTTAACATCTGGATGGTATGATTTAGTCCTGCTTAATCTATATAGGTTGCTACTATAGCTTTCTTAAAAAAAGGAAATAAAATGGCAGTAAGTGTATTTTCTAAAGTTCTGTGCCCTCTGGTTGAATCAAATCAAAAATGTATTTTAAAAAAAAATTGAATTACATTACATATAGGAATCTGTTCAACATTCCCCAGGGCTTAATCTCTTAGCAATGGTTTTCTTCACTGAACCCCAGTAAAATACATAGATACAGAATGTTTGAATGAACTCTGCTTCAATAAAATGGATTGCTTTGTGATTTTATGGTTTGCTGCTGAGCTTGCTAGAGCTGTTTGAGCACTGGACTTCAGACTTGTGCAATTCTGTACTGGGCAGATAATCCCTAAAGAGGGTATGATGTATGGCAGTAGTATGATCATTACCTGAAAGCTGTGTGTCCTAAAGGCATTTTTAGAAAATTTATAAACTTTTCTTTCAGATCTAGAGAAAATGCAACTAAAAACATCAAAGTCCTTCCTCTTCTGCTGTATTCATATTCCTTACGCTGTAGGCAAGTGAAACCTGTATCTGTTAAATGTGCATAAAAGTGCTTCTTCGTCTTCTGTGAAGAAAAATAAACACTTAAAGTTCTTATAGTAGGACATCTGAAAACCTGAGAAGTTTGTCAGCCCCAAGTACAGATTCTCTATCTGTATCCTGTCTTGAGATTGCTTCTAGTCAAACAGGGTAAATAGATTCTGTGGTCTGAGGTACTTTCTCTGGAAGCTCAAAGGACTTGTGACATGAGGCACATTTTTAGTCTAAGAGAAATTAAAGAACTTTGCTGAAGATGCCTGCAGCAATGCTGCAGAGGTCAGCTTGCACAGGGTGTGTGTTGACTTCAGAAGCTGCTACATGGTAGTTGTTTTGGTGGTTTGTTTGTGCAAGCTCCACCCTTTCACCAGAAAATTGTATCCAGAGTTTTTAACAAACAGACAAGAAAGATGTCCTAGAATACTATTTCTTTTAGTAGACAAGTTGTAGTAGTGCCCAGCTGACAGAGTTAGAGTCTGTGTGCACAGAGCACACAGTCCCAATTACTAGTCATGAAGAAATAGTGAAGTGGAGAGAGGTGCATTTTGTGAGGATAGTACAGCTGAGTAGGAAGTCTGTATGGTCCTTTTTAAGTGTTGATGTCTTGACTGGTGCTCCAGAAGAGGGAAGGAATGTTCTCCCCGTTACCCTGCTTTTATCCTTCTTTCCATTGCTATTGCCTGTGCTTGAAGCTGACATTTTTCCTGAACACAGTGCGCTGCTTTCACGAAGTACTCCAGTGAACATAAGTTTTGTTGAAGTAACAGCAAAGATGGGAACATCATTCTTCAATTCACACCTGCTTTCTTTGACTAGAGAGGGGACGAGGGTTAAGAAGCCTGAGGAACCAAGACTGAGTGTGCTGGTAGACTGATAGACATCAGATGAGATGGCCTCAGTTTTTACCAGCAGTAGCCAGTTGCGTGTCCTTAATACTGCTGAAGCAGAAGTCACACTGTCAGAAGATCTGCTTGCAGATCAGCTTCTAACTCCTCCCATTATCAGCCACATCCAATTACAACATTAAGGTAATCTCTTTGCTTGGAGTTTGATGTGATCACCAGTTGACCTGCAAGCAGATCTTCTGATAGTATGATTACTTTTACCTCCAGTTATTTTTGCCATGGCTATGTTTACTGAGCTGACATAGCTAGGGTGTGATTAAATGATCTATTTAATTTTCTTTGGTATGTAAAGATTTCATAAGCAAGAAATAAAATTCTTAACTGTAAGTTAGCAGTATCCATCTTTTTTCAGTGAAAACCTGTGCAAATTATAGATTATTCAGGTGTGGCTACCGTGCAGGACTGTTCCACATTGCTACATGACCTACCACATTAGCACAGCCATAGCTGAATTTGTTGCACTGGAAAGAGCAGGATCTGGTAGGGAAGCTGAAAATTATGTCACCAGATCACCCAGGAGCTCCTAATTGCATGCCTAGGTCAGCCTATTACTGAATTAGTGCGTTTTCCCAGCAGAACTACTTGTAACCTCCTGCTAATGCATCAAAGCTTCACCTGGACAGGACACCCTGAGGTTTGTCTTGCGGCCGCTGAGCCTGTGAACAGCTTGGTGTATGGCATCCATGGAAGCTGGGTACCAGCCTTCCCACAGAAGGGCTCTAACAGCATCCAGTTTCCTTTATTTGAGACCTCACTGTATTGAGTTTGACAGTGCTGCTGTGTAAACAGATGTGAAAGGCCCGCATTAACACTAACTGTATTACCCATTACTGTGAACTGGACTGTGAAGCAACCAAAGCGTAGCTAAAAGCACACATTTCAGTGTTGTGTACACAAGTAATGTTTGCAGTGTAAGACTGTAAATCTGCATTTTAAACATTTTCCCTCAAATCTCTGCTTGCTTTGGCTTGCTATGTTGCTCTTCCTTTTGACTTGTTTTCTTTGCTTGACTTCATTGTGCCTTTTTTTTAACATAGCAGATTCTATTCTAAGTGAATCAGTTCCTCACTTGCTTCATTTTGGCAGACAGGGCGCTTATCAGTTCATTAAACTGATAGATAGGTAGAATATATGTATACTGTAGTGTCTGCAGAGCCATGCATGAAATACATGAAACATGAGGTACCTTGTGCTGAAATTGAAATTGCCTCCCAAGCATGTCCTGCACTGCTTCCCTGGCATTGGCTGCAGGGGGCAAGACCACCCCTGCGTGTGCTCTGCACAGCCTGGGAGCAGCACTGCTCTTCTGAGGAGGGCTAGGAATCTTTAAGCCACTCTGATGTCTTCAGGTTGCTTCAAAAGGGACTTGAATACAGATGGGTGCTGTGGACTCTTGCTTCTGCACTGCTGTCGCTGCTGAGTTACTCCAGTGCTGCCTTAGAGCACGGTGCTAAGAGTGCCACGGTCATTCAATCCCCATATGGGCATTCACTTAAAAGGTGGACTTGAGGATCCTTGTGGGTCCCTTCCAACTCAGAATATTCGGTGATTCTGTAATTCACTGTGGCTGCCAAACATCTTCTGCACCAGCAGAATGAGAAGGAGTCAGAGGCTGCACAGTCTCTGCAGCAAGGAATTCTGCAAAGTTAGCCATGAAAAACAGCAGGGAGTCAGAGGTTTTCTGGAGGCCATGAATAAGAGTACTGTATTATTTCCTTCTGCAGCTATAATATACATTAAATGCTCTGGTTTACCTAAACACATCAGGTGGCCAGAAATTGGAGTCTTATCCTGAGGAGACTCTTCTCTTGCTTATCCACAAGCAGGTTAATTCTTCAGACACCATCTCAAAGGGAAAAGAACATTTCTGTAGTATTCAAAGCTCTTAACTGTTATCCCTCTGTTGTGTATGGTGAATATTTTCAGAAGCCCAATAAAGCAAAAATGCTTTGGTTTCAGAAGGAGAGCTGCGTGGGTGCCCACAGAGTAGGTGTCTCCTGGGCCTGCAGGCTGGAAGTTGCCATTCTTAGCTAGCTGTAGTAACAGTTGTAAGTTTGTAGCTCAGTTCTTTAAGTGAGAGTGTCGCTGGCCTTTGATGAGCTCTGTAAGCCTTTTCTCGAGATCAGTGAAATGGGCAGTGCTGGAGTGGATGGTGCTGCAGATAAAGCTGCTGCATCCTCTTAGGCTGAGCCATCTGAACAAACAAAACAGAGCTTTCAGATTTTCTTGTTCTTACCTTCGCTTTGAAATAAAACATCCCGTTTTTGTGTGTTTAATGATAATTAATTATAAATAAGCCTTTTTTTTTTTTCTTTTTTAGTTCTGTAACACAGTATGGCTATATGTTTTCTCATGAGTAAAAGATTTTGGTTCATTACACGTAAACACATCTAAACCTTAGGGTAAGCCATAATGTTATGCGTGGAAGTTGTTTACAGGAACAGTGAGTGGGTGTTCCTCTGGGGTTAAAAAGTGAACTAGATCCAATCTTACTGAAATAAAAAATTACACAGATTAACTGTTATATTTGGCAGACAACAGCGTACCATTTTTTTTACTCATACAATAGTCAGAAGCGAGTGCTTTAAATTGTGGGTCTGATTGCACTGAGATTTTGACTTTGTACATTAAAGTGGAAATATTTACAAGTTAAAGTTATAAATTGTATATTTCAAACCCTTTCTTGTGTGGGGCAGCTCTTGGGGTCAAGGGCAGGTTTTGTTTTCCTCTTGTTCTTCTTTTTTTCCTTACATTTTAGAAAAGCTCAAATAACATTCAGGACCTTCTGGTTTAGTGATTTGTTTTATTGGGCCTTCTCTCTTACTCTAAAATTGTCTTTGCCAGAAACTGCATAGTGGAGTCTTAACTTGAAATTAAAGAAAACAGTGTTTATGTACTTTGTGCGTAAGAGTGCTGGGAAAGCATATGCTTGGAAAATGAAGTTTTAACTCTGTAAGTGAGAGTAGGAGGATTTATTTCAGAGGAGCTTGTGCACCTGAACCGTAAGGTCAACCCTCAGACTGCTATGTTGCTCTAATCTGTGTATGGTACCTAGTGTCATCAGTAAGGTTATAAATTCTGGTACTTAGATGAGAAAACTACTCCTATAGCAGAATCTTGTTCAAATGTCTTGGATACTGTTCAGAATATACTTGTCAAATGACTTGTTAGAAATATTTTTCAGTTAGAATTTATTGTACATGCCTTTTCTTTTTCACTTTTGGAAAAAATTAACTCAAGTTATATCCTATCCTCTTTTACTGTATGCTGAAAGATCTCTTGTTCACATACTGACTGTCTCAGTTTGCCAATATCTGGTTTTGAACTTGAAAACAAAACTTGATCAACAGTGTCGTTGTATTTTCAAAGAAGTAACAGCATGAATGTAAAACACACAGTGTTTTTGTGGGGGTTTTGCCTAGAGTTAACAGTATGAGGCATTAGCCATCCAGTATCACAGATTACCTGAGCGATGGACAGATTTTCCAGAGATGCTGGTAGAGACCTTCTGTAAGAATCAATATGAGACTTGGCTTACTAAATTATACCAATTCAGATCTGAATGCTAGTTAGTTCTTCCTGATAAAATTCCAGTATTGCCCAGACTAGGGAAGTGATGATAATAAGTGGGAAAACCTTCCATATAGCACTTTGCTTTTTTGGTAAATGGAATAATTTCAAAGCTGTGTGTATGTCTGATACAGCCAACTTTTAGAAACAAGGAGTATGTTCATTGGCAGAACAAGGCTGAAAGCCTTCCTAGAATGTGCTGGTTAGAAAAACTATGCTTCATTAAATAATGAAATTGTTTATTACAGGTAACTGAACAGCTGCATTGGTTCTTCAGTTCAGAATTAAAATTAATTAATTTCTCATTTTATATTTGAAAATAATTGAATTAATTCATTTTAAAAGGGTGACTAGGATTCCAGCATGCTCTCAGGAGTTTTGTAGGCATGCTCTCAGAAGTTATTTCAGTAGTAGACCAGTACCTTTCAGGGCTGAGAAACTACAAGGTTAAAGTGTGTCTTTAATGTAAGAGAAAAAAATATTTTAAAAACCTGCTGTCTGGAAACCACAGACACCTAATTTAAAGGCACCCCTCGACCTCATGCTTTTTTGTTCACTCTTGGTGGCTAAAATCATGGCAAATGGTTGAGATTTTGTTCTTGAGCTAATCCAGGAGAAATTACCCTTTTAGATTGAATGATAGCAAATGTCTGGCTGAAGCATGTCTTATTCATTAGATATCTAAATTAAATGGTGATTTTGTACATGTCTATGATTCCTCATTAACTTCAGTTATATTAATGTAGGGAGCTTTTGGGTGAAGGTCACCTTCCATGGATCCAGTTCTAGGGCTAAGGCACAAGAACAGTGCTCAAGTTTCTTAAGCACTCATTAATTAATATTTACAGCTTTGTTGATAAGTCAGTTGTCTGTGTGGTGGGTACTGAAGCAGTGATAGGGTGTTTGTCTATTAATGATGCTAACTTGCTGACAGTTTTCCTAGTAAATAGCCATTTTCTGCATTGGATCTCATCACTGCCTAATGCAAGGAAATTAAATTATAAAGTAATACCACATATTTTTTAATTTTTTTTTTTAGGTAATTATCTACGGGGATTTGCCAAAAAATAAAGAAAATGTAATATATTTATCAAATCATCAGTGTACAGGTTTGTATTCTTTTTGCTTGTCTTAACGCTTTCATAGATTTAAAAAATCTACTTGTCTGTTTACTGTGTCTCTTTCCAGCCTTGCCCTAACAAGCAAGAGCTTGTGGTTCAAAAACCTTTGATGACATTTATACATGCAACATGTACTTTTTGTTTCATCAGTGGCAATTAAGAGCTAATTTAACTGATTATTTTGGGCTTTTGTCGTTGCAGTTGATTGGATTATCGCGGACATGCTGGCGATCAGGCAGAACGCGCTCGGGCACGTCCGCTATGTCTTGAAGGATGGCTTAAAATGGCTTCCGCTGTACGGGTGGTACTTTTCACAGGTGAGCCCGTTCGCTCTTTCCTTGCTGTTTGTGAGTCAAATATGTAAGATGTACTTCCCCCCTGTTTTCCGTGCATGCTGTGAAGATGTAGTTCTGAGCTGGCATTCAATTACTTGAACATGAAAGCAACTGGTTTCACTCAGTGTAGTTAGATGTGTATCTTAGTTGAGAGACAGTTACTAAAGACCCAGATTACTTTCATAAATGAATGCTTTTTATGGATAGAATTAAAACTGTAGAGTCTGTTAGGAGTATTTCAGAATATTCTAGAACTTTGTTCTTTTTACAATCCAAAGCTCCAGTTAGCAGAAGGCGTAAACAGACTTTTTTTGCTGTGTATCATGCTACAAATTGGGAGTAAATTGGCATTACTGTTTGAGGTACTTCTTTGTTTTTCAGTTGTTTTGGTTTTAGCACAATATAAAAGAGAAAAATTGGATCTTAGTATAGTGTGGAGGAAAGGCAGATCCCACCTCCATGAAAGTGTTGATGGTTATTTTGGACTTCAATTAACCAAAAACCTGAGTTTAACAGTATTCCCACCTTTTTCTTTGTCCTCTTTCTGCATAATATTCCTTTTGTTCCTTCTAGTCTGGGAGCTCAACCTGATGTGCCTCAAATGTATACAATTACTGAGAAACAGTGGGCCATGGTCACTGAACAGCCAGCATACTGAGTGGATATGATCTTCAGTCTGAAATGGTGGAGAGCAGTGTAGATGGCTTACTTCCCTAAAATCCTGTGTGATTTTATCATGTCTGTTCTTTGCTTTTTCTGAAAGCAGAACTATTCCTATGTAAAACAAAATAAAATCTAGAGGTGGATGTTCTTGGAAGTACTGGCCTTTTTCTAGGTGAGCAGAAATGGCTTCATGGTACTTATCTCAGGGTTTAATGGGTGCTTAGTTATTGGAACAGAAATGGGTAGAGTTTTGGGTAGTGGTTCCAAAGTGCTTATTCAGTAAGACTTTTCTCCTTTGTCTTCTCTGTTTGATCTTAATGCGTTCTCTGAACTTTAATCTGATTTCTGTTCCTCACCCCACTGCCCAGGCAAAGAAAAGGAAAAAAAGAAACAAAGAAACCCCAACCAAAACACAAAAAAACCAACCAAACAAACAAAAAAAACCCCCAAACATGCACACACTTAGGAAAATACTTCTAATAGAATTAGACGGTTTGATTGAATTGACTGTCAGCCCTGTCCAAGAGGGCAAGAAGGTGGAGAACATTGAGAGAAAGAGAAATATTATTCTGGCTATGATTGGAACTATATATTAGTTTGTAAAAGAGTATATGAAGAGTAGGCAAGTACAGGTGTATGTCCAAATAGGAGGATTTACTCTTTCCCCCCTCTTTGCAGCACATCCACTGTCTTAAGCTTGATGGCTGAAAATCTTTGTTGTCTTCTGGATGAGTACCTTAGTGAGTAGGCTATAGATCTAGGCTGGAGCATGGGTGGTTGGCATTGTTTCTGCTAAAATTGGTATGTTTAGAGAAGTATATGCTGCAGAGAAAATGAGAAAACGGTTCACAATTTCTTTAATTGGTGGGTTTGCTGTCCCAGTCCCCTAAATAACTACCAACTGTCAGACCCTGTCATACCTCACTAAGGGTATGCATTAGGAGAAAACAGAATTCTCAGTTGTCTAATGCTTGTCCCTAATGCTTCTCTACATTTTTCGTCCACCAAAGTGACTGATCTGCTGCATGGAAATATTTTGCTCTTTGTCCTTGCCTTTAGTCATTACAATGGTGGTGATTTAAGTCTGCTTTAATTAAAATACAAACAGGATATATATTCCATCCACTATCACTCGGTGTCCAGAAATTATTCGTTCAAGATTTTGGAAAATTACTTTTGCTATGTGGAATATCCGGTGCTCAGTTTCCTGACCGGTATATTGACCGTTAAAAGGAGGTTCCTGTGGAAATTAATCTGAATGTCACCTACATTTTTAATCAAAACATGTACATATTAAATAAAACCTATTCAGCTTTTGATTCCTCAAAAAATAAAACTTCTGCAAGATTTAGTGAGGGGTGATTATATGTATTTATATAGATATATTTAAATCAGTGACACAATTGACAGGCAGTGGTGATGCATATATGCTTAAATGACTGAGACGGGATGCAGAAGGCCTGCAGTGCAAGCTAATAGGTATTTTTATTGTTTTTATCACGCCAAACAGTGCAAAAACATGAAACACTTCCTGCCCTTCCTGTTGATGTTCTGTCAGTGATGTCACTTACACTCCACTAAAAGTTTCCAGAGACACATTATTACGCTATGCTTACGGAATTCATATTCCCTTCCTCAGGTAAACATCCTGTTTGGAAATAAACGTGGTCTGGATGTCCAGGAGAGTGAAATTCAGGCACAAAGGAAGTATATTTGTAAACACAATCCATTGTTGACTGAGAGAGGGGCTTTTAAAGTACACCGGAAAAAAATTATAACCTTAAAAACAGTACTTCCAGAAATCTGTTTTGAAGAACATTCATATATTTGATCTCTTACTGAAAAGGAAATGCAATACAAATTGGGGAATTCGAGCTATATACAATCACATAACTAGCATTCTTCTTTGAGGCAGCTATCTAATAGCAAGGAAAGAAAAGAAACACTTAAATTAACCTATTATGTTCCAGGTCTGATTTATTAGGTAGAACCGATTTCTTTTCATAAAACTGTCTTTATTATTTTTGGGTGGATCTGAAATTTTTTTTTGCCCCTATCATTTGCTACCAATTAATCCCATCACTCCTATTTGCTTATACCACCCAGTTCATTCCTGTTTATCTTATACCCCTGATGAGGCTGGGATGTAATTTCAAAAAGTATTTTTTTTACCCCACAGTTTGCTTGACTTTTTAACATAGGAAGTATGTCTTTATCTTTTCTGTTATCCAGCACCAGCTTGTGCACCCTTTTGGTTGTTCCTGCGTTTTAGCCACATATCCTGCCTCTCTTTAGCTTTGTACCCCTGAGCCACAGAGACCTGACACAGTGATGGGGTGAATGCAGCGAACGCTGATCTTGTGATACTTTGTCTGTTCTTACATTACGTGACTCTGTGCTCATTTACTTGAGACATGCAAATCTATTTCTGAGCATTAAAATGTCTGACGTGTGACACCAGTTCTATCTTTGGTGTCATGGTGTCCCCGACCAAACAGTGTGATAGTAACTTCATTTGTCCAAGTTGACAAATCAAACAAGGAAACGTTGGTTCAGTATTTTTCCAGTTTACTGCAGCTGATTAGTAATTTGATGTTACAGGAAGACCTTGATTCCAGGTTTCTCTTATTGATCTAAGCTTGACCTAGCTGAGCTCACAGAGAATGATGACTTATCAATTACATGGAAATCTCATACAGTAGATTAATTTCTTCTGATACCAAACTGAGTTTCCCTTCCTGGAAGGGGTGGTTGTGGTGAGTGTCAGAATACAACTGTACTTCAGTCTGCTTAAGAGTTCTGTTTCCCTTTAATAGTGTCAGATCTTAAAAATGGTCTTGTATGTGGAGTGTGGAGATAACATGAGGCTCTCTGTTTACTACACAGCTGAAGAAGTGCTTTTCTGTTCATGCTGCTTTCTGTCTGGTACTGTTAAACTGCTTGTGGGATGGTCATTATACCATGCCACAGCCAAGCTCAGTGAACTGGGGAATTCTGTTCATGGGCTTGGTCCCATGCCAGTCAAAGCAGCAGAGCTGAGTGTTAGAGCTGGCTACTTCACCTTGGGAGGGAACCACAGATGATAAAGTTAAGACAGAATATTTAGCATGCAGTTAATGCATCATGGGCTTTCTGTTCCCTTTCACTACAGCTTTTGAAGAACAACTCAAAAGTCACTTCAAACACCACTAGCTAAACAGCCATCTCTCCACACCATGGAAAGCAAATGCTGAAAGCACTTTGCATGACCACCTCTTCTGCCTGCCTCCTCCTAACCCCTCAAATTTTATTCCTGTCCATGCCATGGACACAGCTCTGCACACAGCCACCACCCCTGTTTCTACAATGTACTGTGTCTTTTCATGAGATCAGGTATTTGAATGAGGCTCAGCTCTTAGTAGTTTGAATCTTTCTGTCACCATTCTGTTAAGAGCATGTAAAACCATAAATGGACAGAAGTTGTCTGACAAATCCTGATACCAATAGTCATGGTGAACAGAAAAGAGTATTACCAAGTTATGGAGTCAGTTAGAAAACCCAGGAAAACAAGGTACCTTAAACCTGAAATTCTGTTATTTGGAAGCTAATTTTGTTTTTTCCAGACTTCATTGTATCAGTAGTTCATAGGTGGTGCATGTTTGTTTACATCCTCTTTCTCTGTAGATGAAACAACGTGGTAGAAGAGGGAAATGTTAGGGCAGATTTCTCTTTGTGTGTACTTTGACATAGTCCTTTTACTGAAGTTTTGTAATAACTTGTGTGCAACAAGATATAAAATTAATCTCTTCCAGGACATAGTTTAACTTTTAATAATAGTTTTCAGTAAAAATACGTCTATAAAATTCTTTGTCTTCTGAAGACTTTGGTTTACTCATTCAATTATTATCTTGATATATAACTTCTTTGTTAAAAGTTTGATTTTCTGGTGAAGTGCATGGAGGTTTTCAAGATCTACACTAGTTACTTTTGTGCTATTCATAAGTTTTGTATGTAGAAGTGTGATACTTGCATTCCCAGTATTTGCATTAGTTACAATTTAAGAGCGGGCACATAAAATTGAAAGCATTGACCTGTAAGTACTTGAATGTGAGTAACTTCAGTCCTGTGATTTTCCCTTGATACACAAATGAAGCTGCATGTCAGCGTTGTCAGGAATAAATACCCTGGGGTCACTTCTAATACCATCTTCTAGTTAATTATTTAACACCTTTATACAAAACACTTCAAAAGTCATATGCATTGGGGTTTTTTTATATCTGATTTTTATTTAAACAGATTTTGTCAGCTAAATTATATGCAAATGTAAAATTAGTTTCACATGTTTTTGTGATAGGAGAAAATGTCTTGTGGGCAATTTGCAGTGTGAGTCATAAAGGTGACTTGTCATTGTCTCTTGTTTGTTCTATCAACTATTCTACATTAAACTACTTAACTATTTAATGTTTTTCTTTTTTTTTCTCTCTGATAGCATGGAGGAGTCTATGTAAAAAGAAGTGCCAATTTCAATGAGAAAGAAATGAGAGCGAAGTTGCGGGCCCAGATGAAAGCTGAGACTCCAGTAAGCTTATACCTTCCTTCTCATTTCTTTGACTTTTTTAATGGCAAAGGCTTGTTGGAGAAAAGAGCCATGCCCGATATCCACAAACTACTAAGATGGTAATCATGGATTTGTTTTCTTTCTGTGTTTTTACAGTTACTTTCTGTGATTAGAGTGACACCTCTAATTAAACTGAGGAAAATTTGACTGGTTCTTTATGATTGATGGGAACTTTGTGATCCTCTCTGTAGAGGACAAGGGGGATCCAGACTTAGAACATGAACTATAGTACCTTCCTTGAGAAATCACTATTTCAAAAGAGAAACCATCTTCTTTTCAAAAGACATTTTGACTACTGTGTGCTTGTCAGAGACTGATACTCTTGACTTTTAGAAGTCAAGAACCTTTCCTACCAAATACTAATTAGTCATCACAACGATCAATCATTTTTAATGGCAATGACATCTTAGAATTGAATAACTTTGTCTGCTATGCCTGGAGGAGGAAAAAAAACCCAAAACAAACTCTTGATAATTTTCTATTTGAAGAACGACTGTTACTGCCAAGTGACTTTTCTCATGACTCCCTGTATGGTTTGTGGCTCAGTGGTTAGAATCACTGTGCTTTGCTTCCATTACTTGCTGTGCATTAAATTTTTTTCTGCCTTTCTGGCCATGCTGCAAAAAAACAACTAAGCAAGCCTTGATATAGAACAGTTAAACTTATCTTTTATTTAAAATTGTGTTATTAGGACTTAGACTCCACATATTGACAAAACTTTTATGAGCTGAGACTTGGGTAAAAAGAATGCATGGGTTGTTTTGACATTCATAATAGTCTTTTTTTTTTCTTATTTGGAGATAGTAAGTTTATGTTTGGGCATGTGTCTGTGTTGAAAAAGTAAATTGACCTTGTGCTTACTGAGAGGCTTAAATGAGTAAAGTGTCCCTATTTCAGACAGTGCTCAAACTCTTTTTGTCTTGAACTAAGATTTAGTGTGATTTTTTGGTTTTAATTTAGTAAGGAAAGTTCTAGGTGTTAGCATATAAGTTAGGCCAGAAAAACATTGTAACAACTAAACTTTTGCTGTCCAGTATCTAATCAATGATGTCCGTGGAGAAGTTGGTTATGTTCAGCAGTGGCAACCTGCGCCCTCATTACCAGGGAGGGTCCTGGGATGTAAAGAGGTTGTGTTGCCTCATTATTTGCCATACGTCAGTGGTAAAGACTCTACTTGCTGTAAAACTTACGGTGTAATGGAATAAGCAAAGGCCACTTGCAGGATGTGTGAAACATAGTTGTAGTCATCCCCCTAAGCAGTTCTTTCCCCCTGCAGGTTAAGTTCATTTTTGTTAGTCTGGATGAAATAACCCAGCAAGGTGTTTTCCTGCATAGGCCTATGGATTTATTGCTAGCTAAAGAGACAGCTTCTGCTTGAGTCTGGCTTTCTGGCTTCGCTTTGCACCCCCTAAAAGCAGGGTTTTGTTGTTATTATAAGGTTTTCATTGTGATAAGAGTCTTAATTCAAAGTCTGTGTTAAATTAATCTCCTTTATAAAAATGTGTGTTTTTCTTTTAATACAATCTTGGGAAGATGTGCCTAGAAACCCATCGAATTATGTCCTTGGAAACCTGCAAGTGGTGTTCAGTCTTGCTGCAGTGTGTAATTTTAGCACAGCTGGAATGTAAGGAGAGGTTTAAGCATAAAGCTTTTCTTCAAAGATACAACTGAAGTGGATTCTGCTTTCCATGTGGTTAATAAGTGAAATAAATCCAAAAGTCTTTGTTTATGGAATCATCTTTCTTCTCCCTTCTGAGCTGTGTGTAGATTGAAAGCCTTTACCTAACCTATCAAAGCTAATGCCTAATAAATGTGGGACCACTTGGGTGCACTTGGTTTTTGCTGCAGTTTAGCTCTCTGGGAGTTTGGTGGTGTTGGAAATGAGCACAAGACCCGGACATGCGTACCAGGCAGTTGTTGCCACTTGCTTCATATTATAAGGTGTTGCAGTATAGAAGAGAAATAAGTGTAGCTACTGCAGAAATTAATTGTTTAAAATCTCTCAGTCAAACCATATAGGGAATGACATTTAAATTTACTAAACCAAAGTTGTTAAAAGCCTATTTACTGAGGCAAATGTTTGCATCTGCAGGAGTAAAAGACACAGACCATTGAGCTGTCATTGAGGGAAGACTAAACTTCCTATAGGCCACTTTATCTGAGAATTTAAATGTAGTTGCTATTAAATGGCCTTTAACCTACAGTTACTACTGTGAGAAGAACATGATAACCTGTGTCCTTGCTGCATTATTCATGCAGTTCTGCAACTTATCATGACATTCACAAGCAACCATATTGCTTTTAAAATGAAGACATTTTGATCAGTGAAGCAAGTATGCCCTGAACTCATCAGCTTCATGCAAAAATAGCTAATCTATGACTGGGATTTTTATGTACTGTATGCTGCAGCTCAGGGTGGACTTTTCCTCAGTTTAGTGGGCAGCTGGTGTAGCTTAGTCATTCTGTGTGTATGTGGTAGAGTTCTTTCTTTAATGCAGTGCTAGAGATGAGCTGGCCTTTCAGCTGCTCAAGAAAGATTTATATACCAATAAAGAAGAGATGGACAGGAATCTGTGTTAAGGGTCACATTGTTATTTACAGTTTCTCTCCACATACAATTTAAACAAAAGAATCCAGATGATTAATGTTCAGTCTTTCTGGAGCCATCCCTTTTCCCATTAAGAAAATGAAGATGCGTAGGAAGACAGAACCAGTCTTCTGTTCTCCTCAGCATAGCAAGCTCTTTACTACTTCACTGTGGATTTTATTTTTATTATTGTTAATGACAAGTAAATTGGAGTTAAAACTGACAGGCAAAGTAAGGCTGCCTCTTGGCCTCTTACATGCACAGTAGAACTGGATTGGTGCTCTGGCATGTCTCCTTTTGTGTAGCAACGGTGGACTGCGTGATTCTCCTTGCTCACCTCGTTTTATGACTTCCACCCACCTGTCTGTTATAAACAGCCCCTTTTTCGGCCCTCTGGTTTGCAGCCGGTCCACGCCTCCTCCCAGATGCAGCACGGCAGTGTCAGGCAGGCACAAAACTGATGCCAGACTGAAACACTGTTGCACCTGTGTTTTCTTAGTGAGGATCTTGAACTGATATACTTTCTTACTCCTTTCTGGAAATCACATTGCTTCTCAAACTGTCATTGAATTATACACTTAAATGGTGCATTATTGGACCTTTTGTTGGTAAAACTCACTCTAGATGATGTGATTTGGTGTAAAATTCCATAAAATTTGACTGATTGCTAACAGATTGCAACCTTACGTCTTGTTGTGAGAGCAGAGACTGTCACAGTGTTTAAAGAGCACTTGTGTTAATGTTGTGTTAATGTAAGCCATAGATGAATGTAAGCCCAAGATGAATGGTATCCAGCTGACACTTGATATGCTCAATCTACTTCATTTATAAAGAAAGTTAACTCTTCTGAACAGCAAACTATTCAATCTGATAATTGAAAATGTAACTTCTATTTTTTTTATCATGCATCAAGAGTGGGAAATCTGCATTCTGAGATGTAGAATTTAACCCTGTACAACCAATATTTAGCTGATTACTATGTGTTTTGGTTTTGTCATTCATTCAGTCACAGAATAAATCATTGTCATGTGAAGAAATGCCAATCAAACAATAAAAACGTGGAGGGGACAGATACATCAATACAACTGCTATAAGGCTTAATGTAATAATTTAGTGATATAGTTACTAATTTGCAAATCCCTGACAGTCATAAATCACGGATGTCCTTGCCTGCTTTTCCCATATCACCTTATGTATTTTGTTCCACTTACACCAGATAGGCTTTCTTGTACCACATCTTTTGCAGTTATTGATCTGAGTGGTAATGTTTCTTATCCAGTTCACTAGAAGCATACTTTCTAAGCAGTAGTCTAAATGGATGCAGATATGAATCTGTCTAGCTGTCAGGATACAGTAATAATAATAATAATATTAAAATTAAACAAGTGCATTGTTTAAGACTGTTTTGAATTTTGTAAATTAAAACATTTAATTGTTTTCCCCTTGTCAGCTGGGAACAGCACAGTAAATGCAAGATACCTTTAGTCAGTAGTTACCACTTCTTGATCTCCTGTGTTCTTCTACAGAGTAGCAGCTACTCACTCCAGGACATTTTCCAAAGCCCTTGGCCACCTTTTCTTGCTGTATGTTTATGGTTGTTCTTATTCCAGGGACTGGATTGTCGCTTCGCTGCTTTCCCCTGCTCCACCCATACCAGCTCAATTTGTGGCACTCTGATCTATCTCAGGGACTTCCTCAGCTGCCCTATCCCCTCTCTGGAAGCACGGCCCCCCTTAGTGCCCTTGCTGTTTCTTTTTGCCTGTGAGACCTTGACAGTGCCGGGGAAATGAAGTGTTGCTATTTGGAGCAATGCAGTTACCATCTTCCATTCAGTTCATATGTGGGTTGTGGCAAGTGCACTGACATTGCACTGGGGACTCTTTAGGTAGCCCCTGCATCTCTTTTGATTTTCTGGCTCCAACAAGAATCAGTAGGGTTCTACTAAATTAATCCTGATCCACTCCTTGAAGCTTTCAAATTGATGAGAGATATCAAGTTTTTTGGCACCCACCCATTCCACAAAAGGAATAAAAGTACCACATACCTGAGCATAGGAACCTATTGCTTGGGTTAAAATTGGTGTCTCAATGAATCAGGGACTGCAGTAATCCAAAACTATCTCTGCTGTTTTGAACACGAGCACTGTATTTTGCAGCGATAAAGTGTGTAACTTTTAAGTAGCTAATTGCCCTAATTGAAAAATCTGTATTAAAAATGGCCTAAACTGCAGCTAGTGTTTCTAGGCAATTAAAATGCTTCTACAAGTTCTTATTCCAAGTTCAGGGAAGCTTATTTAGTTATTAAAATCTTAGAGATTTGTAGTTCTTACAGTCTTTGGAAATAGTGCTTAAGGATTTAACTTCTGCTGCCCGTGGTGGGAGAAAAGCCAGCCGTACAAGTGGTTCTGGTAGACTGAACTATACTGGCAGGATGTCTTTGTCTTGTGCAGGACTGTATGTGAGTATAAGTAGGTCATCTATTTACATTCATGAATTTTACTGTTAAAATAGTCCTGATGAGCTACATAGTAGGTTAATATGTGCTGAATTTAAAGCAAAGGCCACTTCTCTGTCTTGTTGGCATGCTTTCAATTCAGAGATATTCAGATTCTGGTCAACAAACCTGTTTGGTGGCTTGTGTTTTAGAGGTTTACAGGAATAAGTAAAATATAATTTCAGTCCCTGGTATGTTGCACACATAGGACTGGAGTAAGTAGATACTGTTCCCCGCTGTGTAATCAGCTTTTGGGGATTATTATCTGCTTTGAAGACCAGTAACTTGTTGCCTGCTTGTAAGTGCTGACCTGTGCACCAAGAGTGGTGTTCCTATCCTGTGTGCTTCACTTCCTTTGCTCTATTACCTGTTACAGTCACTTTATCACCCTTTAGAGCTGAGCAGTGCAGTCTTTAATGGGAATGGAGAGTTGGAACACCTCATCTTGAAGGACCATTTTAAGCATCCAGATTACAAAATTTGAACATAAGCGCATTTATGAAAAGAAAGAAAATGCATCTGCATTTGAATATTATGTCCTTTCCAGCTACATCTGAGTAGTTTTACTTAGTCACTTAAATATCTCAACATTATACTTCATAGATGAAATGTATAGATGACTGGGGGAAGTGTGGACTACAGCTGGGTCTAAGGATTCCTGTACTTGTCCCTGTACTTATGCTACTGTTCCATATGAAAAAGTAAGCACCCTTGACTCTTAAACCCATTTTCTTTTTTCCCTCACCACCAAATCTGTATGCATCTTGGATTTCTGTTGGGGCTTGAACATTCTTGGACTTCACCTGCATCTGCAGTCTGTCAGTTTCCCCCAAACATACTGTGACAAGTACAGCCTTTCCTCTAGGTCTCTTTACTGACACTGGTTTTGCTATTTTTAATATTTATTTTCTTTTTTTTTTCTTTTTCTCTGTCAGGTTCTAGACTATGTACTTAGTTCTCCTTTTTCTTGATCTCCAGCTGGCTGCTCTGGTTGGCACATTTCCTAGATTTCTTCTCACCTCTGCATTTTAGTGCATCTTTCAGCCTTCCTCACTGTGGGGTGATTCTGGAGAGGTCATTTGCTGGGGGCTGTCTTTTGGCATTCATCCCTTTCTGTAGCTGTTCTGCAATCATTAAGTGCAAATACCAGCACACACTGATGTTTTGTGGGCCAGAAGCACAAAGTTGCATTCCTGTGTGTCTCTTTTTGAGTTTTTATTTAACTTTGCATCTTTACATGATGTGCACTCCAATTATCAAAGCTCCATCTAATCACTGGTAATACTCCTTGGACTGCTTTGTAAATCCATTATCTCATTTTCTTTCAAATGTTTCTTGAGACTCCTTTCTGCAAAGTTAATAAATTAAGTATTTACAGCAGGCATTTTACTATGAATGTGTCATGTTCAACTCCATACCAGTTATCATTTGTGGCCATAGTCTCTCCTGCACGTGAGCCCCCAATATAAAATTTCCACTGTTTAAGTCATGTTTTGCATCAGCTTTGTTTGTAGGAGATTATGCAAGACACAAACACACACAAAAACCCCAAAAGCCCTTTGTTCTGTTTCAAAAGAAAATGGAAAGTTCATCAAATTTGACTGCTCCTGTTTGGGTACATAATTTTACAGACAGATATGCAGATACTTAGGCAACCTTTACCTGTGTAGGGATTTGAGAACCCATAGATAGTTTGGTGCTGAATGGGCAAGCAAATGAATTTACTTGGGAAATATAACCTTGCAGATATGCCTGCTTAAAGGAATGTGACTTTAAAGTTCAAATTACACTAAACTATGAGTTTGAGTTCCTAATATATTTCATATCCAAGGCAGTAAGAGACATAGAGGCACATAAGATCTATCATGATTTCAATTAATAGTATTTCTGATTATGAATGAATTATCATATATTTCAGTATAAGGAAATACTAGAGGCAAGATCACTATTAAAGAAAAAAATTGGTCACTTTGTGATGTATTTGTCTATCTTTTCAAAATCTCTTAAAACTGATACTCTTGTTGATATCGGCTGCTCCTGACTTGCTGACTTTTGTTGATACATGCTATCTCCCTTTCTAAATCACATGGAGTATTTTCTGTGGTGTATTTTCAAAGGAAATTATTTTAAACCTCAAACAGTAAGTTTCTTAGAGCTAAGAAGTTTTAGCTCAAGTATTCTCATTTTCTTTTGTTCCTTACAGTTGTCAATCGTGTGAGCTAAATACCATATAGACCTATCAAGTGTTGATAATTTTTGTAAAAGCAGTCAGTTTACATTCATTATAAGAATTTGTCTGTTTTGTTTCTTTTTTAATTCCACAGATGTATTTAGTGATTTTTCCAGAGGGGACTCGTTACAACCCAGAAATACCAAAAGTCATTGCGGATAGTCAATCATTTGCTGAAAAGGAAGGTAAGCAAAAAGAGCTTCTGAAATAATTGTTTTGTTACAGTGCTAATATATTATATAAAATTGTTACATAATATGAAGATCATCTCACCTTAACTGGACTTTTAAACTTGCATGATTGGTATTTCAAGGTTTAGAAAAGTATAAACTACTGTTTCTCTTACAGAGCAAGATTATAGTAGTTTATATACAGACATTTCATGCATTTCACAATAGTTACAGTGCTCCAGAAGGCTCGCTGTAGTTTCCACCTATAGGTGTGTATTTACTTATTTTCTTGCTCCTTCAGGTTGTAAGAATTGCCTACACTGAATCAGGGCACTGGTCCATCTAAGTTGATATTGTAGTTCCAATTACAGTTGTTAGTCAGTACAAAGAATATTTTGCATAGAGCTTGGTGTGCCTTAAAAGAAAGAGTCTTCGATCATTTCACTTGTAATTAGTGTTAGTACTCCTATGGCATTTTGGTTTTGTTCCTCTCTCACTTTCCAGTCTCACTGTTCCTTGGTTGAACTTTATTGAGGAGTCACTTTGATTGTTGGCATTGTCTCTATAACCACAGATGGAATTACTTCATCTTTGGAAAGGCTTGCAAAAGATCCAAGAGTACCAAGATTTTTCATATTTTCTCACATCATATGCACGTAAACTTCAAATCCAACTGTTCAGTGAACATGTTTCCTGATTTTGTTTTTTCCTGTTGACCAAAAGTGAAAAAATTCCCTCTGAAAGTAAACAAAGAATAACAAATAGGTCTGGTAAATTCATCTCTGTGACACACTGAAATGAATTCACAAGTCTGTGAACCAGCCTGTTGATATAATCAAGCTGTTAAGTATTGTTAACTCTTGTCCAAAAGGATATATGCTTTTCTTCTCCATGGGAAGAATAGAATTTGTTTGCGTGTATGAGCAGGAGAGCTGAAGCCATAATGTATTTGTTCATCGCTTCAGTTTCCTGTCGGAAATGAAAGTTAAATGTTTCATTTCGATTGGTGGTTCTTTGAGAGTTCAGAGGGACGGGGGTGTTTGATAGGATTTTTTTTCCTCTCCTTCATTTTCAGGGAAAAGGTTCTCATTGTTTTACTATTATTTTATTTCACCTTTTAATTATATCTCTGTACTCTGCAAAACAGAGTGCTTTTGTGCTTTCAGAGTACCTGTTTGTTTCTTCTACTGCTTTTCTCTCCAGTACTGGTCTGGTTTTATTTTGCAAGGATTACTCCTTTTAAAAATTCTCACAACAAATAATTATTAAACAAGAAGCATCTCCAATTCTGTTGCAGAATCCTCTTGATCTGCTTCTCCCCACTGCTAAATTCTTTTGTTGTTGGCCTCTGCCCCACTTTTTATGTGAGGACAATGGGAAGCAGTCCATGTTCCCCTGGCCCCCTGCTCTGCAGCGTGTCCACGCAGAGATAGATACTCCCTGGAACTGGAGCATCCCTCATGCAAGTGTGTTGAGAAGCAGAACCAGACTGTTCTGAAGGCTGAGCCTCGAGCACGTACCAGCCCAGGGCATCCCAGTGTGCCGGGAGCTGTGGGGACGGGGAGCTCCACGTGGCTGCTGGCAGGATGTGATTACAGCTCCCCAGGGTCCTGCTGCTGTGCAGTGCTGCTGGCCTGGCTCGTGGCTTGCCCTCAGCAGCCCCGGTGTCCCTGCGGTGCTGGCTGGGTGCTGGGGCTGCAGCGTGGGAGCCGTGGCCATAGGCCTGGCCACAGGCAGGCTGAGCGATGGCCATGCTCCCTGGGAGTGCTGTTACGGGATGCTGCTGAGCTGGGTCAAAAACACACCTTTCCGTGCTTGTCCAAAACATCCCAGAGACTTCTTACTTCCTGCAGTTGTAGGAAGGGTAGTAGCACCCAGTAGTTCTGCCAGCCATTGAGGAGGACATACTGTAACCTACGGTTTAAATAGAATTGCACTTCATTCTTTGTGGGGATATAATTAAGTCTAATAATTTAGTCTTGCACAGTGCTTCAGTGTGTCTTTGTCTGGTTGGCGAGCTGGCTAGCTCGGGGTTGAGGTCCCAAACTAGCTCAGCAAAATAGCAGATTTTAGACCACACTTTAAAAGCCAGCTGAGCTGTCTGTGATTTTTCCCTTATCTGGCTGCGGATTTCTGTAGGGGATGCAGCTACATCCACGGGAGGTCCGGGTTGGACCCCCCTGGACCCCAGGAACAAAGGAAGGCGAGAACGGAGACGCTGGAGGAGGCTGCAGGTGTTTATTCTCTCGTCCCCGACAGTCGTCTGGCCGGGAGCTCCTGGCTTCTCTCCCGGGTCCCGGGGATGGGGGCGGGGCTTACAGCAACAGCCAATGGGGAGGGAAGGAACCCGGGGTCAAACCAAAACCCTTGGCACCGCGGGGGAGAAGGGAGCCGGGGTGAACCAATACACATTTGTATAGACATAACATTAAACCGAGGGGGTTTTTCCAGGCGCAGCTCTGTCCCCCCCAAACCCTAGGCTGGCAGGGTTGCCAGGACACCCCAACACTTCACTGTGGGCCTTGCTAACATGTAGGGGAATTTGTTTGTTTTGTTCCTTGAAATGATTTTTTCCCCCTACATTTTTGCTCAATTTTATGTTGAGAAAATACTGCAAGTGTAATATTGAAAAGAAGTGGTTTAATTAAGAAGAATTAAATTAGAAACCCATGTTAGAACCAGAGCTATTCCCCCCAAAGATAACAAAGCTATTCCTAGAGCACAAGCATAACTCAGTGTTCATGATACTGTCTGAAATACTGGTTTTGACATTAGCGTGTGTATATGTTTCAGTAGTTTTGCAGAGAGGAAGTATAAAAAGGTTTTTGTGGGGTTGTGCTTTCATTCTCCATGAGCTGCATCCTCTTTGAGAGAAGATTCATTGGTTTAGGCAGAATTCTTTGGCTGAACTTAGGTACCTGCTCTTAGTGGGACCAACTAATGAGCTGCATCTCATATCTTGATGTTCTTTTTAAGTTCTGGATACAGTTACTGGCTCTTTACAGTTCGTCCTAGGACCAGTTCAACAAAAAGAAATTTAAAATTAATTTTTAAAAAGCTGAGATTGACATACAATGAAGTATTGTGACATTGCGGATTTCAACTATTATGTCTTCACTCATTGATATGAATACATAAATAAATCTTAACTCTGTGTGAATAGGATGGAAGGATATCAAGCAGCAAAAAAATTTAACCTTGAGGTAGCCCTTGAAAGAGAGGCAACATATAAAAATACCAATAATAATTCACGTTACAGTTTGTTTTGCCATAGGGCTGAGGTTCTACACAAATTCTTGATTTCTAGCAAGAGCAGATGGTTTTCTTCTTTATGAAACAAGCAAATCAAACACACAGGGTGGGTCCATTGTAAGTTCTGTCTACAATTGTATTCGGTGAGAATGAGCAACAGAAAGTTGCTTATTTCCAGGAATACTGATTTTATGGTGATGAACTGACAATGTTATCATCTAAGGGCAGTGCTAGTACCTCCAAAAACTGAAGGATTACCCAGACCTTTTACAAGTGGCAGAAGATTCCCCTCAGATCAGAATCTAACCTGGGTTAGAAGGTAAATTCAGAATATGTTTGTTTGATTGCATTGGGAAAGGAACTTGTTGACGTTTAAAAATGAAAGCAAAAATGGTGTCTCTGAAACTAAGCTGTTTGGTTATTTGTGGTAGGGTTAATGCAGGAATTAATCATAGCAAGTTAAATTTTGTGAACTTAAGAAAATTAATCCAGTATTTATAATTTTTGGCTAAAATAACAATATTTGCTGGGATTTTACAGCTACAGCAAGCCACATAAACCATGTGTTGCCAGACTATCAGATGTAGGTATGTGTTAGGTTTTGTAATTTCTGGTGGAGGGTTCCAAGCTAAGGGGCATATCTGCCACGTAGCTGGATTTGAGCCTGATACACCTCATCATCCTCTCCTGGCACAAAGTAGGTGCCTGGGTGAGATGGTTCCAGCAGTTGCTACCAGGATGGGCTCTCCCTCCGTGTTTCAGTATGGTTAGTGACTCCCGTGTTTCTGATGGTACATCTTGCAGCATTCCCATAATCACATTAAATATTTCTTCCTCTGCTCTCTCAAAGAACTGAGAATGTGATGGCATGTGTTTTGCCCCTTGTCTCCTGAGCTTTTGCCTTCCAGTTTCCAGTATTTAAGTATGTAGTCAGTAATCGAGTTTGCTTTTGTTTTCCATTGCATGGGAGTAGTCAGCCAACATGGTTCCTGTATTCAAAGTCTGATGCAGTCATTCATTCAGCTTATATATTGGTGATACCTTTCAGGCTCTGTTCTATGGGTTTAGGCACCTTAAAAGCACAGGACTTCTTCCATACTAGTCAGTGAGCTTGAGTTGCTGAATCCAGGGAGTCTTAATATGTAGGTGGCACTCATATTTTCAAAGGGATTTAACTAAACTTGTCATAATAATAGAAGTGGTAATTTTTATTGGATCTATTTAATTCAACCTGTAAATCTTTGAAGCCTGGGTCTTTTTAACAATGTTGGACTATAGAGAAAAATGTCTATAAACCCTGCAAAATACACAGTTATTGTTTTTTGTATCAGCCTCTCGTATAAAATTTATTTAATTTATATGTACCCAAAACATCTATTTCTTATCATTTTGTAGTAGTCAGTCATAGAATATGCTGAGTTGGAAGGGACCTATCAGGATCATTGAGTCTGAATCATGGCCCTGTGCAGGACACCCCAAACACCAAAAATTTCTTAGTTTTAGTAGAATATGAATTTTATTGAAATGTTAACAAATGGTATTTTTAAAATTTGAAAATAAATAGAAATACTCCAAAGCCCTCCTACTCCTAATATTACTAACTCTGAAAAGTGAAAGCCAAAGGGATCAGAAGCTTCTTAAATGTAAATTGGCTTGTTTTTGCTGAATGAAGACAAAACAATCTTCCCTGGTGAAAGGCATTTTTGGAATTTTGTTTTAATGTTTGATTTCTAACAAAGGTCATTTCATCAAGCAAGCATTTAAGGTATTCATTATCTTCTTTGGTTTTATGCAGAAAAGTTGCTAATGTAAATATTTTTTAATGCTAAGTTTATCTTGACAAATATGCTTTCTGCTAAGAGGTTTGTGTATGCAGGATATGCTTATCTCAAAATTGTTTTACAGATCATGTAAAAAAGAGGTGTTTCAATGAAGCTAATAGAAAATGCTTCCCTTCTAGATCTTGGCACTAGTTTTTGATTGTATTCTAATGCAGTTCAAAGCATTCAATATCCACAAAAGTTACTTAGAATTGTCTCTAAAGAAAATAGCTTTTGGTGGTATTTATTCTACTCTTTCATGAAAGCAGGCTGAGTCTAAAAGTTCTCAGTGAGATGTGGGCAAAGAACATAGTTTTTAAAAAGAGTGGGTTATGGACCTTGAGTAGCATTTGGGACCAATCTTTAGAATGAAGAAAGGGTCTGTGTTATTAAAAGTTATCCTTAGGATATTAAGTTAGGAAAACAAGAAGCTACACTGTATTTCTGTAGATACCCATGAGGGAAGAAAGTGTACCAATGTGTGGTGTCTCCCATGCCTTGCTATGGGCCGGTCATATTCTTCCTGAGAGGATTCGTTGCATTTCCTGTATATTTCAGTTCATAGTAACAGAAAAACACTTTTTACAAGTGCATGCAGTTTTTTAATACTGCCACCAGCTGAGTCCTGTTTCTGTAAATTGATGGAATACTAGCATACAAATGGATGAGCTCTCCCACCATTTGTTATTTTATAAGTCTAACTATGGACTCTGGTTTGAATATGTAATGCTTTGAATCACTGGAGACATTCCAGAAAGCTGGTGGGAACTCAAGAGTTGGGTGAGTACTTGGGACACTGCATGTAACGCACATAGAGTATTCTTCATTTAGAGCTGAGGATTTTTATTGCTTTCATTTAAAAATGTAGTGTTTGCACATCGGGGGTGGGAAACAGCTAACAAAGTCCAGCTCTAAAAATGTGGATGGCCTTCCTGTACTGAACAGCTCTTTGAGTTTTTGGCCTGGATGAATGGAAGAGGATGGCAGTCTTCTACGCAGAATTGTACCTAGCTACTGTTACATGTTACTTCACCCTGGTGAAGTTCTCATAAATGATGTTTTGCTTAATGTCTTTTTGTTAGTTTGTGTTTAGATTAAAAATTCTGTTCTGTATGTTAATGATTTGGGCCTTTGTACTTGCCAAAGTAACTATTGTATTTCGTTCCATTTTCTTGCAGACTTTCTGAAATAATTCTGCATCTTACAATAATGTAGTAAATGGATGATATTTGAAGTATCATTGCTCATGATATTTCTTCAGATTTTCTTTTTTTTTTTTTTATGTCTATCGTTCAAAACTTAGAAGAGCAAAGCTGTGGCTTTTTAAGGTAGAGCATTACAATATTAGTAGTATCTAGTTCATTTTCTTTGGCATTTAAAATAAAATCTCATGACCTTAAATACTTTGACAGAGGGTCCTAACTGTATTGCACAACATTAAAAACAGTTTAAGCACAGTGTGTTTTGTGAATTGGATGCAGGCAGCTTGCCAAGGTAACTATACTGTAACTACTTGGATTTAAATTCTGTTATGTTGATTTTAGCAAAGATCGTAAGTAATTGCAAGAATATCTGGTAATGTTTTTATAAAATTGATTCTTTAAAAGGATGTGCTGAGCTGGTGTTGATACATGTTTATCATGCACTGTAGTGTTTCTGAATAATGGATTATGGACTTTTTTTATTGATTTTATTTAGATACATACTCATATTGTACTTAAACTCTCAAGAGCTCATTGACAGTGTGTGGAATAAGAGTGGCTTATTCTACAGTTGCACTTCACGGATTGTCACTGACCATCTTCATCACCAGAACTGGCCATGGATTAAAAAAAATCAGCAGTTAATAGTCATAGATACCTAACTTAATGATTTGTCTAGAGGATTCAATTCTCACTGAATTTTCCCTTTTTCTTCCTCACAGTAAGAGTTTGGTGAAGGGGAAGATGAGTTGGGCAGGAAAGGAATGACAGTGTTTTTAGAATATGTTTGGGAAGTTGGCTCAGCAAGAGTTGTGTTGGGTGTCATGTCCACACTAATATCATTGCTGACACAGCACGAGAATACTCAGTGCTTCATTTACAGAGTAAACATTTTGAAACATAACATAATTAGCTGTTTGATGTAACAGTTCACAAGCTAAGAAAACACTACCACTATGTTATGCTTCAAAATATTTACATGATCCATATAACATTTTGCACAGACAGTTATCACTATTGCCGGTAAAGCATGGAACAATGGCTTCAGAAGGAGTGCTGATAAACAGCCTTTTATCTTTGCATTCAGACAAGGAGATTCTTACCAAATATTAAGAAATCAAGATAGTGATTTATATTGAAATTTTCAACTCCTAAGAATGTTAGAGTGGTGTAGAAACTAGCATTATCTTACAGTGTTCACTAGATATTTTCATAATTTTAGATCAAAGTATGTTTTACCCAGCAAGGGAGTTCAGTACAAAATCAGGACATAATATATTAATAATATATATTGAATTGATTTTGCAAGCAGAAAGGTATCAAAAGCAATACCACAATACTTTGGTTTAGAAAAATTTCCTGTTCACCCACCAGGAACCAGTGGATTCACGAATGGATGGTACTTTAAAAAAGGACTGAAGAGTAAGCCAATGAAAAATAGGCTAGAAATGAAAAACCACAATATACTTGTCAGTGAGAAAGATACACATAGAAAAACAGTGAAAAATTTTACATAGTATGCTTTTTTTTTTCTAGAAACCTTTTTAAGTAAATGTGGAAGAGCTGTGTTCAGGTCAAGAAAAGGTTTTGGGTTTGGGTTTATTTGTTTGCTTGTTTTCATTTTGAAAGTCATTGTATATTGAAATTCTGGAAAGAGAACCAGGTTTATGCTTTGGAGCCCAGTGTGTTTTTATGTTTTTAAGTATGCTCTAAGTGGAAGTGGTCAACTGAAGTAAACGTGGATATGAAATACTGTTGTTAAGACGTGGAGTGATGTTAAACCTGACATTCTTGTGTCCTTGACATACCAATCTTTGTGGCTTGGCCTGGAAAAGTTAAAGACAAAAGTTTATTTCTGTCACTGTGAGTTTGTCAGTAGCCAAGTCAATTGTAACAGATTGTTTGCAGGAAAGCACAGAATATTTTCTCCTTGGTTTTGGTTCTCGGTGCTGTATTTTTCCCCACTGCTGCTAAGTTTTCTGCTGGGATAGTGAGTAGGTTAGGATTCAGTATGTTCACTAAATTGGTTTGTCCTTGGGAAGTAAAATGCTGGATGAGCATTAGGTGTGCTTAAAATTCTCTGTGATTATCTGTCAAATCTATTTCTGATAGAGAATTTCAGGAGGTGATGCTATGTGTGTTTAGTATTTCTCAGATAATTTGCTCTTTTTTTTAACCTCAGTTGGACACACAAACAGTAAAGAGAAGTGCTGCTTCATCACTCATGAGCCACATTAAAACCATCACTGCTTCTAGTGAGGAGTTGTAAAAAGGGCCCTCTTATTGAGCAGCCTTCCTATTGTTAATTTAGGATTTCTGTTTCATCTTCTACATGTGTTCAGTAGAGCATAAGCACTGAGTACACATGCACATTCAACTGAGAATTGAAATTGAAAATAAACCTCATGTGGTTTTGAAGGGAGATGCTGATGTTCCTTGGCATGATGTTCCTTTTGTGAATGTAGTCCAGTTTACTTTCAAATGCTGTATTTATTTTTGCTTTTTTTCCCCTCTAGGGCTTGCTATATTAAAGCATGTGCTGACTCCACGCGTGAAGGCAACTCATGTAGCCGTTGACACAATGAAAGACTATCTGGATGCAGTGTATGATGTGACTGTGGCTTATGAAGGTACTGTGGACCACAAAGGGCAAAGAAAACTGGCACCATCTATGACCGGTGAGTTGAGGCCTATTAGACATGCTACAGCCATATGCTTGTTCGTATACAGAACCGACTTCAGGTGCTTTGAAATGCTCTGAAGATAATCTCCACAGCACTTCAGCCATCCTACAGCCCCTTGGTAGGGCATCGTTCTAGTGACTGGGCTTTACAGGAGTTACCTGTGACATTCCTGCCCTCTGCTTCTCTACTCCAGTTCCAAATACAAGTGCTCTTTGCAGTCAAAGGGAACTTGGAGCCATAGGCAGCAGATTCCATCAACCTTCATGTTTCTTCTAGCACTAGGATTTGGTATCATCCGAAATTCTCTCTCTCTCTCTCCCTCTGCTGTGCTACATATGTGTACATGTACGCATGTACATCTAATTGCTGAAATGTACGTATTTTAAAGGGAAAATGTGTAGCAGTAGTATTTTACTGACAGTTTTTCAAAGTGCTGCACATAGCTAGTAATCTTACAAACACTCAACAGCATTTTATGTAAGTGGGCTTTACTTGCTTTAGTATTTTAAACCACCTACAGGACCTTAAGAAAATCAAATAGATGGGTTTTACATTCCTTGAGTAATCTAACCAGAAAACGTGTTCTGGGGTTTCTGCTGGGGAAAACTCAGGGACAGAAAGCTTCGGGGTTTGCTGTTTATTATGCTTGGTGGTGAACTGATAGTTTATTCTTAAGTAAAGAATTTGCCTGCACTGTTACTGGAGTGCCAGGTCATCTTTCTTTCCGTTTGTAGTTGCTGTGTTACTCAGCTGTATCTGTGCCTGTCTGTTGCTGGCTGGCTCAAAGTGGCATTTTTGAGTCTTTTGCACTACCAATACCAAGTGGGAAAAAACAGCAACAGTAGTTCCAAAGACCCGTCCAGACTTTTGGGTGAGGGATCAGTGTCGGCTGAGGAACCTGCAGGGAACTTCTTATCTAACTCTCTTCTCAGCTCACCCATTGTCACTGGGACTTGTTCCTTCTGCTGCTAAAAATAGTTTGTAGTGCAGCTGTTTCCATGTCGCTTCATTAGCAGGTATAACTCCTTGAGTCACATGAACTGCTTTCCAGGTGCTAGTTGATTAGAAGTTCTGGAATTGTCTATTTTTACAGTTTCACTCTGTTTAAAACTCTTTTAGATAGGTGAGAAACAAAACTGTCAACACTGTATATTAACACTTGTACTGTACTGTAAGGTCTTAGGATGGTTTTATTTTATGTACATTTTGTTCCTAATGGGCATTTTTTATGTCAAAAGTTCTTTTTATGATTTAAAGTTCTTTTATTTTTTTAAAATGCCTTCTGACCCTTTTACAGTACCTTTTGAAGACTGCGCAGCCCCCCTCTTGTCCCATCACCCAACCCTTTCTAAGACTCCCTTCAAAACAAATAGGATTGTTCCTCCTTCTCTGCAGCATATCTTGTTTCATGACTTAATTACTAGGCAGTTTCAACCATTCTCATGCTGAACTTCTCACTGCCTAATGGTTAATTAAACTATTAAAATGTCATTACCTAATGATAAGATGGCAAATGTTCAAATTCCTTACAAGACCTCTTCACCTATTGAACCTTACAGTTTGCATGAAGCATGATATAATTAAGGAAGGGGAACCAACAAGCTGAATTTCCCTGTTGGCTGTTTTTTGTGTTGGTGTCAAGCAGGAATCAGATGCTTTGGGGTGGCCACTCCACATCCAGCCTTTTGGAGCCTCCATGGCAGCAGTCCAGGCTTATCTTTCAGTCAGGCTTACTGCTAGGGCTGGGGTAATTACTGGCTCAGCCTTGGGTGAAAATAAGGCAGTAACACAGAATGAAGTGCAGCCAACCAGCTGTTACCCCTTACAGAGCAGATAAATGATATATCCATGATAGATCAACATAGCGTTCCACACTATTGTGGCAGTCACATGTATTCCATATAATATAAATTATGTAGATTAAGAACACTTTATTAATTATCGTGTGGAACATAGTTGTCATTCTTTTAGGCTCTCCAGACACAAAGTGGCAGACAAACAATTTCTGTTTTAAGAGATGAAGATCATTTCACCATTTGTTATGCACAAGTCCAGCAACTGGTCTGTCAGGAATATAACAAGAATTGAATTAGGTGTACTTATGCATTTGACATTTTTTAGCATTATTTCTCTTTTACAGTGCTAAAATGAGTTATGCACACATGAAAAGGACATCTTATTTCATATGAACATTTCATATTTGTGTCAGTGCTAGTTGAGAATTTTGTTTTTCATTCTCATCAGAATAAAATGGCAGTGCAATCCTGGTAATTTTTAAAAGATAAGGTTGACATGTCTTTTTCAATCTAGCAGCACTGATTGAAATTTATTGCATGGAAAACAAACTTCTGATAAACACAACTTTAGTTGAGGACTGTATTTCCCATACTGTGACATTTCCCACGTGAATGAAATCTGACTTCCACACAGATCTAGTGTTTCTTGAAATGCATTTTGCTTTCAGTTCTATAAATCTCAATTCCTCAGAAGAGCCTGTGCCATTTCAGGAAAAACCCATACTCACCTGGGACATCATCAGCTCTTGGCTGCTGTCTTCAGTAGTAAACAAAGCAGGTTAAAAAGAACATTTTAGCGACTGTGAGGAGTACTAGCACACTTTGTCCGAGAAATTGTGTTAGCAAGCTGTGAATGGGAAAAAAAATTCTGAAGAAAAGGTGAATTGCTTTTTAAATTTTTTAGTAAGCAACTCTTAGTCTAAATAGTCTTTTTTAAAATTTGATTTTTAATTTTTTTTTTTAAGTCCAGCAAGCTGGAATATCATAATGTTGACTTGCTCAATAGGATTAAAACAAAGCATAGTATACTAGCAGCTGGAAAATAGACATTTCACCATGAGAACAACAGTGAATGCCAGACATACCTGATATAACGGTGCCATTTTAGAGCAGGCAAATTATTATAGTATATACTTTCAAATGTGTTGAACTTTTTGTCACTACTTATGCATGTTAATATTTTTTTGGCTCTTTCCAGTGGCAAGTTTGTTTTAGAAGACATCAAATTTGATTAGTCTTCAACAGTGACTAAGATTAGATTAGCTTTACACAGCGATGTTGCTATCTGCTTTTTTCTGATTTTATATCCAGTTGTAACCAATGGATGGAATTTTTTTCCTACCATTTGTTCATTCCATTTCATTACAAGTTTGGATCTTCGTACGTTTCCAGTGGAAGTCTATCCAGCACATGGCAGCCTTTCTAAAGAATAGCAATTTCCCACAGGTTGTTTCCCCTCTCTCTCACTCCTGAAGATGGCTTGTCCAGATCATTAATGACAGAACATCATGGTCCTGCTTGGGGAGGACCACGCTGCTAGGCAGTATTTATTTGTGGTCATTAGAATAAGATGCAAATAATCATATGGGCACTGTGGAACAGCTGATGGACATCTCAGGTACTGAAATCTGGAAGAACTATTTAGAACGGAAAAGGATGAGGAGAAACTCTTGTGCTGAATTTGTTGATACTGTTTTACTACACTGTCATCAAGTGAAGAACAGAAATAAGTTCGGGAAGAAAGGATGAGTTTTCCCCCTTCCGAATAAATGTGCTAAGCGTTCACATAAGCGTTCACATCCAGCTTTGTCTGGTGTTAAGGGGCAGGTCTCGTGGGACGTGGGAACTGTTATCATTCTTGCACCTGAAAGAGCATTATGTACACATCTACATCTTTATTATTCTGCCTGAAGGCTTTAGCATAACCAGATGGTATTTATCTGGCCATTGTAGATGAAAGAGTATGTGAAATACCAGCATGTGACAATGATAAACACTGAATAAAAATAGCAAGTACATATAGACTGTCTTAGAGAAGTCAGAGGAATTCTTGAGAATTATTGACTCTGCTGTATATCAGTTCCAGAACAAACAGTTTGAAAGCCTGCGTATGTGTGCATTTCTGAAGATCTGTGCATCACTTTGATCAGTATGATTTGAGGAGGTCAGACTGGCCTAACTTCCCTCAGGGAAAATACACTTTTCCAAAAGCTTACACTTTTGTTAGGACCCAGTTAGACAGGGAAGTACAAGACTATAGAAAAGAAACTGGAGCAATATAAAACAGTCTTTGTCTAGACTGTGGCCCAGATTTGTTCACATCCATTGTCTTTCAAGGTCCAAAGAATGATAACAAGCACATGGTTACAGATGTGTTAAAAGAATTAAAAAGCTAAATTATTAAGCCGATTAACAGTAAAAGAAGTGTAAAACAGTCCAAAGTAAGTTTTATAGTGATGAAATGACTAATAATCTCTTCAGATCTCTGCTAGCTGTCATGTTCTATTGCATGAAAGAATATTGAAGAGCAAATGTCATTTATTTTAGAGTAACCAAAGAAAGGATGTAGATTAGACCCTAGGCTGGACATTAGCACTGGTGAAATTTGTATCAAGTGTAGGATGGCTTTTTAGCATGTACAGTAAGCCTCACATCAATAATTGTCATTCTGCGTCTGTTCAAGAAGAATGTAAGTAATAATTATCTTTCGTATTTCAGTATGTAAAACTTACATTGAGATGTTTGGAGGAATTTTGATAACGAAACTAGTTGGCAACATAGTTCTGTGGGGGTTGGATTAGATGATCCCCAGAGGTTCCTTCAGACTCTAAGAATTCTGTGATTCTGTGATATTCTATACAACAATTTTCTATTAAAGGAAAACCCTAGTTTTATTTTGTGCAAAATGTTAAAATAAAACTTTTTTGATAACATGATTTCACCAGATACCACAGAGTAAGTGAACTATCATTCACTTGTAACTGAATGCATTTTCACTTGTCCTCCATAGGACTAGATCTGTCATTTTAGACCTCCTGTAATTCCCTATTAGAAGTAGTCTGAGTAACATGAAAAGCTGTCTGTTAATTTGGGGATGACTTATTTGTAGTGGCACTTTCAACACAAATGTGGGCGTATGTATCAGTATTCTGCAGATAAGGACAGTCTGGGTAAATGTGAAGTATTTTCATACTGTAAGAACTAAACGTTGTACTTCTGGTCAAAAACAACACATCTGTCGAAGAGCAGCATCAGTTTATGGGAACGTATGAAAGCCTTGATGTAGTTCATCAGAGAAAATGAAGGTCAGTCTGAGCATGAGTAGCACCTCTGCTTCTTTATCCGTCTGAAAACAAGGACACAAAGATGTCGACTGTATTTGGAATTCCTGTAGCTCAGTTTCTTGTCTCCACCATCAGCCCAACTCAGATGCCTAAGGAGGAATGCAAGATTCAGGTGACCCTAAATGATTCTAACTTTTCCCAAATCACAGACATCTGTGGGTGCTGCATCTGTGTGCTCACACCCCCTCGGTGGAGGTAATGAACCCCTGCAGCTCCCTCTGAGCCCCAGGCGTGTGTTCCTCTGATTGTAAACCATATTATTGTTTATCTGAGTTATTCCCAAGCAGCTCTTACTGAAGGTAGGCATCTGTAGTGCATGTGTAGCTTCCCTTTGGGAATTTGTGAACTGAAAACACACAGTCGTCAGGAAACCTCTGCTGCACAAGAGGCTCTTGAAAGTATTTACACTGGAGATTCATAAAATTACCCTGCACCCTGGACCTCATGCACATGTGAGAGGAAGCATTCCACTCCCCAAGCAGCATTTATTTACAAAGGCTCGAGGAACTCCTGATCTTTATGCAAAAGTGTATCTAAACCCTGAGGATAACAAAAACAACTTTAACTTCTTCACACTGTCAGGTTTGGCCAAAAATATGTTGCTGCTTTGAGAGTCTGTGTTTATTTTTGGGGTTTTTATGCATCACAGTCCTTTTCTTCTACTCTAGTGCTATTCTCTGTTTATCAAAACAGACTGTCTGAAAGAAAGGCAAAAACATCAATACTAGCAGTACTGGCGTAGTTCCTAACAGATCCTGGTTTTTTGCTAGAGAGAAAATAGTTTTGAGCTGGTCCACTCCTTGTGTCTTTTGTTGCCTTTTTTTCTTACTTGCATAGTTTGAATTTTTTTTTTTCCACTTCTGAAACTGTAAAGATGTTCCAGGGAAGACACAGGTATCTCCTAAATTTGCTCATTTTCAGCTAGCAGTGGTGGGATACCTTTTAGATGTAATCCACAGACCTAACCTGATCCAGGTTATGTTCCTGGCAGCCTATTGATCACTTTTGTAGGAAACCTCCTGCTAACTTGCCAACATGCAGTATTTAGATATTGATACAGAGTAGCACAAAGGCCAGAGTGCATCTGTTACAATACCAGATTTAAGGCACTTAAAGATTGTTTCAGTGAGCTATAATGTGCAAACATGGTAGGTCTTCATCAGAGACCATCTTGGATCAGCAGGACAGCTGACAATGACATGCTGCTGCTCTCCAGTGCTAATATCGGTATAGCTAACTATAGATACCATTTTCTAATAATAATTTTAAAAGATTCTTTAGATCTCAGCATCTTCAGGAAGATACAGACGAGTGATTATTTACCCTTGAATTTGTAGGATTTGTGGAGCTATAGTTCTTACCTGCCATCTTCAGGATTTATTTATAGCTATATCTATTTTTTTTTTTTAAAGCTGTCATATCCTTCCTTCTGCTTCCCTTCTCCAAACTGAAAATTTGGCCTTTTTAATATCTCCTTGTTTGTAATGGAGGTACTTATCCTCCTTATATGTTTTAGTTGGTCTTTTCTGTGGCCTTCTCTGAGTCCACTACACCCTCCTTCAGATACAGAGACCAGAAGTGCATGCTGTATTTAAAATGTGGGTTCATAATCTTTATCTGTAGAGTGATTCTCTTTGCCTTGTTCTCGATGTCCTTCCTCAAGCTGCCCAGTATTTGGGGGATTCGGGGCTGCTGCTGAGAGGATGGTTTCACAGAACGGTCAGCAACTCCCAGATTGTAACTACCAATTCCAAGTTAAGCGTCATGTAATCAGGGTTTTGGTTACTTTTTTTCTGTATGTTTGTTTACACTGAAGCTTGGCTGCCACATTTTCACCCTGTTTGTTCAGCTTTGAGGTCCTTTTGAAGTTCAGCCAACATTTGACTACCCAAAAGAGCTCAGTTTCTTCTGAAAGAGATGTGAAAGACTGGAGCATTCACAGTTTGCTTCCTTCTTCAACTCATCAGTCATGAGACAGAGTAAAACCAGTCCTGGCATCAATCCTCGGAGGACCCCAGTTGCCGAGTCTTTTCCATCCCTAAGTCCTTCCATTTGCTTCCACTCCTTTAAGCAGCTTTCGGTCTATAAAACATCATTTCCTCTAATCCCATGGCAGCTTAATTTCTTTAATAGCCTTCAGCGTGAAACCCTGTCAGAGGCTTTATGAAAATTCAAATATATCATGTCCAGTGAATCCTCTTTATCCGCCTGGTCCTTGACACTGTTGTAGAAATCCGGCAAGTTGGTAGGACAGGATTTCCCTTTACAGAATCCACACCAAATCTTTTTCAACAGACTGTGATTATCCGTGTGCTCAGTGATTTTATTACAGACCTGTTATCTTACCCAGTGATGTAAGACTCTGGTCTGTATGTCCCAGCATCATCTCTAAAGTCCTTGTTTGTAGACGGGAAACTTCCTATTTTTCTGGCACAATGGCTGTTTGTGCTGACAGGTTACGCATCTTTGTTTTTAAATTCCACATTTGAGAGCTTCTGGATGAATGCTGTCTGGTCTTGGTGACTTCCTGACATCTGACTTTTTTGTTTATATTTAGTCTAATATTTTCTATATGTTTACTTATTGATCTAGTTCCTTTGAATGATTTGGTACAAAGAATGCAATGGTTGTAGGAATCAAACATTTTCAACAAGAAAGACTGATGCAAGCAAATATATGAGCTTCTGTTGCAAGGGCTTATACTTGACCATGAGTGCTGCTCTTCACACTTTAGTCATCCAGCAACCCCACCAGTGTCTTATCAAGTTTACTGCTTTTAATATACTGAAAAAAGTTAAAATAGAGCATCCTTTCCATTTTTCAAGTTCATTTTTAGTCCTCTTAAGTTTATGTTTACATTTGGCATGAGCAGTTTTGTGGCTTTTCCTTACTTGGACGAGCTTTCCATTCCTCAAAGCGGAGAAAGTAGGAGTATAACGGTAGCCTCCTTGATTTTCCCTTTAAAGCCATACAGATGTTTTTCAGACTCACACAGGCTTTTCCTTTCGCAGTGTTACACATGTTTTATGTCAGTTTCTGTTACAAGTTTTTCTGGGATTTGGTATTTGGTGGGTTTTTTAGTAGCCTCTAGGTTGCCTTCTTTTGGACTGTATATTTTAGGGTGTTTTGACACTTTGCCTTCCCTCCCATTGTGTACTTCCTTTAATTCACAGAATCATTAAAGTTGGAAAAGACTTCCAAGATCATGAAGTCCAACCTTCAACCAAACACCACCCACACCCACTAAACCTTATCACAAAGTGCCACATCTGCTTATTTTTTGAACACTTCTAGAGATTGCAACTTCACCACTTCCCTGGGCAAGCCTGTTCCAATGCATGACCACTCAGTGAAGAAATTTTTCCTAATATCCATACAGCCTGAACTGCCTGTGGTGCAATTTGAGGCCATTTTCCCTTGTCCTATCACTAGTTGCCTGGGAGAAGAAGCAACCCCCAAGAATTCTGCATTTCTGTGCTGGATTCTTTGTCTACAACACTGCAATTAATTGTATTGTGGTTTCAGAGTAAGACCACACCAGGAACAGCATCTTTTCTTGTGGGTTTTCTTACTTACTAGTTCTTCCAGGAAACATTTTTTTTTTTCCCCTCTGGTGTTTTTGTCCAGTTGGTTGGTTCATTTTGGTTTGTGTTTATTTGGGATTTTTTCCCCTGCTCATCCTGCTGAAGTATCAATGCAGTTCAGTGAAGGTAGCTGGAATCTCACTCTCCTGCTGTCAGTCCCGAACTTGCAGATCTCAGTCCAACTTCACAGTTTCTGCTCACTATTAATTAAACTTACTTGGAAGTCATTTAATTATTTATCTAATATATATTCTAGTAGAGTCGGGATTTTCCATCCACGAGGACTTTATTGTGCTTTTGTCTCCTTAATATATAAAGCTATTAGACTTTTGTATAATCTTTCATGCAGACTACCCTACCCTCACTTGAACATCCTCCTCTGTCATTCCTAGAAGTCTGGTAGTCTGCTAACAGTGCCCACTCCTGCAAGCCCACCAGGATGCCTGCCTTACAGGAAGGAGTGATCTCTTGGTGCCAGTAATTCTTCTTCTGTTTTCGCATTTAGGCTTCTCGTGTTGGTACAGAGGCACTTCTGAACTTTGCCCTCACAATGAATTTTAGCCACATCCACCTTATGTTACATCCATCTGAACAAGTTGCTTTTTCTGACTTTCAGTCTTGCCCAACTGCCAGTTGAAACAGTCTCTAATTTTTCAGTTTTCATGGCCAGCACCGTGGCTTAATAATGATTCAGGTGCATCCCATTTCTCACTTTAAAACATCCCCCATCTCCTGAGCTGTATGTTCCTTACACCGTGCCCCTTGTGCATGCATGGGGGCACTGATCTCTGTGTGCCTGTCAGGCCTCGCACAGGGGATTGGCAGTGTTCCTGAGAGCGCTATTCCTCAGGCCCAGGCTTGTTTCCTGGCTGTGAGCTTCGGTCTAGGCTGCACAACATCTCCTCCACACTTCCCTACATCCGCAGTACCCGCAGGTGCTGGCGCTGCTCCTCCACTGCTGCCTGGGGCAACTCCTTCGATCACCCTCCGCTGGCCCAGGATGTTTGCTTTCCTGTCTAGTGCCGCTTTGCTCTTCTGCTGCTTTATTTTGTTAGAGCAAGTCGTGAAATAGTTTCCTGTCAGCTCAACTTGGGATGATGGAAAGCATGAAGCTGAGAAGCAATGCAGCACTTAAATTCATGTTTGTTTTGCTGTTTGATTGTTAATTTGGTGTACAAAGTAAATGGAAGTGGAGAGATGGGATTTTTCTTTGAAGAGGAGATAGTTTACAAATTGCTTTGGTAGCTGAACACTGCAGTCCAGACTAATGCAAGTTTAAGAAGTCGAGAAAGCATCTACAGTTCAGAGGAATGTCTCTGCTGTCATGGTTTTGCCTGTAAAACTATACAAACCACATCTCTTACTGAAGAGATGTATTTTTACACATTTGAAACGCTAGTTACTTAGAATAAATACAGCTTATTCAGATTTCATTTTCCTATGATATCACTATCAATATATCACAAACATTACTGAAATCTGTTAAAACAGGAGAGATTTGGGGACTCTTTAAGTGGACAAAACTAAGTCAGGCCTCAGTTTGTCCGTTCCTAATTTTGAAGGACAATTACATTGCAGTAGAAGAGCCGATGTAGGAGGTTGAAACCTGAGCTACTTTATTGCTGTCATATTTAAAGTGCATATAAAAATAGACTTCATTAGTAACTGAAAACTGGAATATCTGTTTAACACCACTGTCACAACTTTCTTAAGGGACAAGGCAAATAATTTGGAGTGGGGGAATGAACTTCCATGGTTCAGAAGGGGATGGTGGTCTGAGGCCACTTTTTTGTCCCTTCTCAGTTACAGATATGTCTGTGTTTCGGAGCTTCTCTCCTCCCTCAGTTTTCCTGGTAATGCTGGTAATTCCAAAGATAATTAATTGGCTTTTTAAGGTGAGGAGTTGAGAACTTACAGAATTTTGTGGGAGCCCCAAATATTGGTTTGCAATTAAAAATTCTGTGGATTCAATTCCTTTCCTGGAGGCTGTTGCACCTCATTTGTTAATCCCAGTGCTGCAGTGAATTCCCCACTGAAGCCCTGTGTTAGTGTGAATTCTGTCCCACCGAAGGAGGGATACAGTGTCACAGCTCAAGAACAAAAAAGGCTCAATCTACTTTATTATTTTCAATTCCTTCCTTCTGCTGTGCTTGGTCACTAGAAGCATTACAAACATTCTGTGCTTGTATCTGTTATTTAGCCAGATAGAAAGTTTTATTAGGAAATTATCTCCTGCACAAAAATCCATTTGGCTCCCACACAAGTTGTTAGTGTTCATTTAACCGAAATTGTACAGGGTTCCTGACTGATGCTGTCCCCAACATATTGTTTGCTTGTAATGCATGATTTGCATTTCTGTTTTGTCTCTTGAAGGAAGGTTCAGGCTTGTTTGTTCCTGCTGTTAATTATAACAAATTCTGGCAAGTTTAGGAATCTGAAAAGCCTATCAGATGTTAGCCTTAAGGGCTAGTGTCCCTGAAGTTGGATGTAATTTGCGCATAATAAATTGCTTCAATAAGATTTTGTTTCTTAGCTTAATTACATAAGTCTTTTGGGAGTTAAGCTAATGTGAAATTAAGGGTCGTGGGACCACCACAAACCTTTAGTGGTTATGGTGATAAAATCCAGCTGTTTCTTCTCAAAATCAACCTCCAATATGTCGTCCTTATCCACTGGTGTTCTTATGTGATTGCTGTGACACTGTAGATTAGAGGCAAAAAAAGTTGGGTTAGTTGCATTTAACCCTGACATGAGTTGGATAATTAAATACTAGTCAGATTACCTGACTTGCTTGACTGCATGCATTACAATGTCATCTGCAGATGTCCTGAATACCCAGGCTTTGGATAAAAGGACTTTTGAATCAATGTGTGGGAATCATGACCTTCCCCAGGGTAGCACCTGAAGTAGCAGATCACACAGCCCTCAGTGAGGCTGAACTAAGTCAGACTCAAAAGGGAGGGTGAGGTTGTGGGGGAAAGCACTGGGATTCACAAAGGTGGGAAATAATGACAAGGCTTTAGGATCTTCACATATGGGGATTCAATTTAGACTGGTTGAAGAAGACCAGAGTGGGAAGTGGTAAGAATCAACTTGCATTGGAACTTGGGCGTAAGGTAGAAAGCTAGCAGCAACACTCAGATGTTTGAGGAGGGGATTTTGTTGTCCAAGCAGATTTGTAGAATTGCTACACTTCAGCTTTGGTGGGGGAAGGTGTTTCTTTTGAAATACTTATGTCTTTAATTTTGATTGGTTTATAATTTTGCTTAATAGTTTATAACTGAGTTATAACTAACATCAGTAAAACTTGATTGTTCCTATGCAGAACAACCCATGTGCTATGAAGCAAACAAAACATACACTATACAATGCACAGAATGTTTTAAGTATCTTTTAAAGCTGGATCTTCAGCTCTAATTGAATATGCATACCATAGATGCTTTTTATAGGAGTCTAGTATAGAAAAAGACTATATCATCTGGCTTCTGGACATTTGTTTTCTAGATACAGTTTTGCATATTGTTAGAATCTTCCACTTAATAGATAATGCCACTCAAAAGAGGATTTGTACATCAGTGAACATCATAAGCATTTAAGACATGGATAATACATCTGTCATTTTAAGATATTAATAGTATGCTTTTAGGTGCTCATACAGTCAATGACCTTCATGTAGTGGCCTGGATAGCATCCTTAGAGGAAACAGCCCTGCAAAATCCTTTCTTCACATTAAAGCAAGAGAAACAAACTGCTTTTAGATAAATGACCACTGCTTTCTTTGTGGTTAGTAAAAGCATTGCACATAAACCTGAAGAAAATGTCTACTTGTACCATCATTCCAGACTCCAAGTCCTTAACTTGCCTGCCATCTAATAGCTGTAGCTAGGAGAAGGTTCTACCAGAAACCTCTTGGCGACAGCTGTGTTTGCAGCTCCATGGCCAAGAAATGGACTCATGCCTGGATGGAGCCCTCATCCAGCTCTCCAGCTGATGGTGTGGGGCCATGTTGCTCCCTTTATGCTGTGGTTTGGCGAAGGGCTCTGTGCATGATATCCAGACAGAACCACACACAGCACCTTACAGATTTCTGCATCCAAGCACCTCAAGACTTTAGGGATCTCTTTATCTCTTCTCCTTGCCTCCCCTCTGCAAGCACACACACACACACACACATTTGCATGAAAACAGGCTTTTAAAATTCCTTAAGGCAATTTCTAGGATGTGATAAGGACTGTTTTTACAGCAAAGTCCTTACTAATCAATAATCCTGTAAAGATGAAAGACAAGTAGGGGGATATCTGCTTTGGCAGACAACAATAAAGATGTTCATGCTGTAACAATTTATTTGCACATTCATTCCTCCAGATACCCCTCACAGTTACGGGTCAAAGTCTTCTGTGCATCTGCACTGCTGTCCGAAAAATGTCAACAACCTAAAGGGACCACCCAGTCTGTGTTACATTTGTTGCCTGTATGTATTGTAGGAAGGTACTTCTGGTCCCTTTTCAAAATAGGATGACCATCCAAATTTCTGAGGACTTCCATCCTCACATCATGCAAATCTGTCCAGGGATGCTGTGGTTACTTGCAGTACCCCTTGTTACTGATAAATGCAAATGGTTACCAATACACACTGCACAGGATTTCACCTTTACAATATGCAGTATATTACTGTAGTCATGCCCACTATTTTTATCACTTGTTAGTTGTAAGAAATCCCACAAGGCCATTTGAGTAATGGAGTTTTGTTGTCCTTAATGCGTGCTTGCTAAGTTTGTCTAGGGACAAATTGAGGAAATGGGGGGAGTGCAGTTTGCAATAGGGCTGTCTCAAGCTCTGTGAGACAAGAAAAATGAAGGGATACAAAATGAAAAGCAGCATTTTGTTCTGAGTCTTTTGCCCTATTACACTTTTTAATTATAGGTTATTGCTTAAATTGAGGCATACTTTCTCCTGGAGATGCTTTGGGAAATCACTGTAATTCCAATTTTGTCATCCAGCAGCAAACAAAATTTAGATCTTAAAAAGGACAAGCAAAGAGGATTACTCACTTTAAAAAAATTGCAGGATGGATATAACTTTATGACATGAAAATTACTGCATCCCACACTAGTGAATGAGTAGATAGATTGCAGCTGAGGTAGAGTGTAATGTTTTCAAGCACAGCCTTTTACAGTTAGCAAGGTGCATTTTCGGACAGTTCTTCCCTGCTGTACCTGATAATGGTCCACCATTTCAAGTGTGTAGGCCAGATGGTTTCTAAGTTCAGTGACGTGCTCAGGATGTGAACATAAGGAGGGAAGGCTTTTGAGCACTGAAGTCAGGCTTCCAAAGCACTTACAGTCAGATTTTTTTGGTGTATTTGTAACTCAGTGTTTTTTTAACTCAGTTGTGTTGTTTTGCTCTCTTTTTAGAGTTTCTTTGTAAGGAATGCCCAAGAGTTCATATTTTCATTGACCGAATTGAACTGAAGGACATTCCAGAAGAGCAGATATATATGAGAAGGTGGCTTCATGAACGTTTTGAAATAAAGGATAAGTGAGTAGAAATATGTTGAATTTCTGTTTCAATAATCTATCTTCTTTTATATTAACAGATATATCCATGATTTCTGTGTTACCAGCAGTGCCAGCTGTAGGGCTTTCTGAAGAGAGATGATGATGGTACTCCTATGCACATAATATCATATCATATCATATCACCTTGTGGTTAAGCCTTTTGCTCAGGAGGTTGGGATTCCTGGGGTTTTGACCTTCTTTAGATTGAAGAGGTGTGAGTCCATATTCCAGGCAAGACTCGTATTCATCTGAATACTCTCCATTCATCTTCTCCTAGTTAAGTCCTGTGCAGGAATGTAAGACGCCTGTGGTAGGCAAACAAGAAAAAGCAGTGTGATTCTGCCCTTGTAATCAGTGTTAAGTTGGAGTGAGAGAGGGGCGGGTCTTGATCTAATCTCTTCTGCCAAAATTGTTTACGAATCTTTCATCCAGACAGCAACTGGATAAAAACACAGTTAACCCCAAAATTCCTGCCTTCACTGGGGAAACGAGGTGAAGTAGAAGTTTCACTTGTCCATTTTTGAATTGTGGCAGAAGTAAAGTGCCTGGCTTCCTCCAGCATCTCCAGATAAGGTCACTAGTGAGTATATGCAGCAGATCCTGGGGGGCCTTGTTCTCCTGAGGGACTTTGTGCCTAAATGTAGGATTTAAGTATTGGTTGAGAAATGATGGTTTAATTTGCCAGATCTGAAGTCCAGCTTAAGGGAGCTGAATCTGCTTACTTTCTAAATCCTTGAATACTTTGAGTGAGACAGAAGTTTCCCTGGTTCTTCAGTTCTGTTCTTCTTTAATACTGTCCTGCCAGTCTCACACTCCATGAAAGTGAGAAATGTATTCACTTCTCCTGTGAACTTCGAATTCATATAAAAGTTAACATGACTATCTGTAAACATGGCACTGTTACTAAAGTAATCTTAGACATGTAGGATCATTGAAAAGTTTTTCTTTCCTTTACTTTTGAAAGATAGAAGGTCTGAATTTAATTTAAATAGATAAGGAACTGATACATGAAATAAAAGGCTGTCCAGTGTCTGTCCCTTTAGTTATCTAGTGAAGATGAACAAAACTGAACCCTGATCATCCATGTGTCATTGTAAGCTCCTGTTCACTGGAACTTCTTTCCTGGGACCAAAGCAGTCTGCCAGGCAAATTTAGAGATAGTTAAAACAAAACCCTAGAATTTCCAGATCCATTTATTACTGTTTTTTAAAACTAGGAGGAAAAAAGTTACTACTAAGCCAGTGGTGTAGCATCATACTCTTGGCCTGTTTAGCTTCCAATATACCCAGTGTCTTGTGAGCCCTTGTCATTTATTAGTTTATTTTATGAAGATACTTCTTCGTCCTCCTCCTTTGGTGCTCAGTGTGGTGTTTTGTCCTACGATATTACCCACTGCTCTGGGCTTTTCCACTAAATGCTGAATGACAACAATTCTTGTCAGCTTTTGTATTCACTGTTGCAATTGGTCCACAAGGAAAATATGGCTTTAATGCTTACAAGGGTTCAGGTTGAGTATTTTGACGTGCATCGTATTCGCAAGGTGTACTCATTATTTGAACTTGTTACAGAGGAGCTGCTGCATATGATGAGATCATTTGTTAAAAATGTGTGATTAGAAGCAGTTACTGGATGAAAGTAAGGTTGCTTAAAATGTCTTAAGCTACTGTCTGACTTTGACCATCTCCTTTTTCTCTGCTTATAGGTTACTAATAGAATTTTATGATGCAAAGGATTCTAAAAGAAGAAATAAGTTCCCTGGGAAAAGTGTTCATTCCAAACTAAGCCTCAAGAAAACTTTGCCATCTTTGCTGTTTTTAGGTGGCCTGACTGCTAGTATGCTTCTGACAGAATCTGGAAGGAAACTCTATGTAAAAACATGGATATATGGAACTTTAATTGGCTGCCTGTGGGTTAGCATTAAACCATAAGCTGATGTTAGTCTCCAATCAGTGAAATGTGCAGTCTTTTCTTGCACATTGCACCAAATTTTTTCCTGACTTTATAGAAAAAAAGTGTAAATAAAGCCTTATTGATCGAATATTGGAAATAATAGATTTTGTGACTTAAGCCTCTGTGTGGTTGGTCTGGGGAAAATAAATGTAGATTTTCGAATTTGCTACTGATTTTTGCTGGAATAATGGCAGATAAACCTAGTCATATGATAAATTGCTTTCCCCATGAACTAACATCCATCTCTCTCTGCAGATCTGAAGAAGTGTGAGTTATGCATAAGGGTGTCTTAAGTGGACCTGTGAATGTATTTACAGAGATTAATTTAGGGTATATATTTATTCTTCTGATATTCATGTTGAATTTTTGTTACTCTTTGGTGCATTACAGCAGCTCTGTTGCATCTATCCCAGCTGTATCGCAACTAAAATCAAAACTTCTCTTTTTTTTTTTTTTTTTTTCATTTTGTTTTTCAGTTTTTTGTAAATACT
>VZTI01005056.1:21029-57206 GCA_013397865.1 Struthidea cinerea | reverse complement strand
TTTTTAATTTTGCTCTTCAGTTTTTGCTAAATACTGTGTTCTTCAAAAGGGACTGTGAAAGCTGGCAAATCATGAGATGTTACCAGAAGCAGAATAAAATGTTCCTGAGAACTGCTGTTCATGGGGAAGAAGCTCTGTTTATCTAGTGCATGATTTTTGATTATATTGCAGTATTAGGTGATTATTTTACATATGCAAAACATTAAATTGTACCGAGCGAACAGCTTATTTTGCGCACCTCGTATTTGTGCATAAAAGGAATGTGTGCAGTGTAAGGAAATGTGAAGTTTTTGTTTCTGGCCAGAACCCTTGTAGCCTCCCTTGTGTCTGCATTACCCCTCGCACCACGAGTGTTCAGCTGAGCTCACACTCTCCCATGTGTATGTGCCATAAGCAGAAGTTTCCTGTTACCTCGCGATTTTCTGGAAGCAAACCTTGTCGTTTGGGAAGTGCACAGAATCATTGTAACTTCAGGAATGGTCATGAGGAACCTTCAGGTGTTCCTGCTAAATCTGAAGCATATGCCTTTCCCACTAACCTGATTTAGCCTGATGTTTCATAGGCTGGCAGTCATCTCCATGCTGTAGTATCCCACTAGATTGTGAGTCCTCCTAGGCCATGCAGACTGCACTTAGGTTGAAGTTATGGGGTTGATGTATATGATTTGCACAGTAGATAATAGTGAACGAAATGCATATTCTATCAGTATTTCACCTGCTCAAAAATATACTTTAAAAAGCAAAATCAACAAACCCTGTGAAAGTCTGTGATTCCCAAGGCTGGTATTTTTGTTGGGGAAAGCCATTTCCTGATTCAAGGGAACAGTCTGTATGTACAGCGATGGGGTAGGAAAGAAGATGTATTTTATCTTCTTCCATTAGGGAATTGGACTCCCTGTATCAAAATTAAAGAACTAGAGAATATTTTTATATCACACTTGCAAGCTTTAAATGTGCATCTCTTTCTAGCTTCAGTGTACGATTTGTCTTTAGAGTCCATTGTGAGTTAAACATCTCTCAAAATTATATCTCAGTTTTCCAGATTCCACCATTGCCAGTTAATTTAAAGATTTTACCATGTGGGGTTATTTTTTTTTGTTTTTTTCCTTTAACAGAGTCTTACAGAGGAATTACAGTTCCACCTTAAAATCATTCAGTACAACTTTCAGTTTGCAGTTCTGTGTCCTTCCATAGTGGATTTTGTCACTGGAGTTATTTATATCGGTGATTGATTCAGGATATGTTGATGAACCATTTTAAAAACAATGACTGGGAACAGTGTTGAAAAACAGTATTGTTATGAGGCTGTGAAACAAAAAAAAAAAAAAATAGCCATTTTATGTAACAGCCAAATGTGCTTACATGTAGTTCTTCCTATTCTCAGCTGACTGTTACCAGTGGGTATAACCAGAAGGCAACGTTCCTATGTTAGTGTGGGTTTTTTCAGTCGTGGAATGAAATTTTACTCTGACATGACTAAATTTCTTTGTAACAGCTAAGAATAACATTTAATTATACATCAAAAATAAATGCAAGCCGCTCAATTCATTTGTAGGAAAGTAACTGCTATTTTGGAGAGCCTAATTACCCTGAAATATTGGATCTCTCTTGCTGTTTTAGTACCAGGAATATAATTGACACAGTGCAGCAAACAAACAGGATGTTTATTTTCAACATTATTCTCTATGTTAATCTTTTTTTTTTCCTTGCCATTAATTTATAAAGTTTTGAAACTGTAATTTGCTGATGTATTTGGCATTGGGAGTATCACATGCTATTTCTAAATATGCACTGATATTAACTTGAAATATTTCTTCATTAAAATAAGAAGAGCCAATGCTCATTCAACTTTTCTGTCCTGTCTACTTGTTCAATTTTTTCTGCACTTTCATGTTTGTAACTTGGAATTGTTTAAACAAAGGCTGCAAGTGTGGTTTTAAGTCCCCAAGAGAAGGACTTGTGTGAGAAGCAGTCAGTTGAAAGAAAACCAGTTTGTCTTTTTTTCCCATGCAACTAGAAATGTGTTAGAATTGATTTGTGCTTGTTCCAGTGCAACACACCACCAGGTCAGTCGAATTGCAATACCTTTTCACCCTTGAGCACCTGCACCATTTGCTGCTCCTTATGATGTGCATTCATGTGCAGGACCATGCTTCTGTCCAGGAATTGGCCTCCGTGGCCATAGGCCTTGGCATGACAGCAGTGGCTGAGTGTGGACAGACCCAGGGGCAGGGAAGAGGTCTGCAAACAAATACGTGAAGCGTATCTTGGTAGCAATGCCACCAAAGTTGTACTGATGTGTTAAATCTCAGGAGAACCCTTACGTTCAAAAACTGCCTTTGCCAGCTGTATCAGTGCCTCTGGTAAGAGCTGTTTCCCTCCCACAAGTACCGCTCTGTTCATGTGCATAAGCTGTGTGTAAAACTTGCAAGACCACCACTAAATGCTAGTTCTACGATGACATCCTTGTGTTTACTTTTGGGGAAGGAATCGGGCTAAGGAAGCATTAACTTACTTAATGGAGAACAGAAAAAGCGAAGTGACAAAACATTGCATGATACCAGAGTGAAGAAATGACTGAGGAGGACACATGAGGGGCTCCACCCAGATGCAGTCCTTTGCTAACTCTTCTGAAGTATTTTACTGTAATACTTGTTTTTTCTCCTTTCAGTCAACATGTAGCATACCTGTAAAACTTCTTTTAGTACTTAAAAGTTGGCCCCTGATTGTTTTGGTATTTTAGCATGCAGAGAATGTATATAGTTACTTCAAGGGAGAGAGAGGTAACTATTTTATGTTTGGATAATGAAGGGGACCATGAGCAGGTTTGGGTTTTTTGGCTTAAAGTGAATAAAGATACTTTTCCCGTCACTGCCTCCAAACAAAAAACACTTAATGACAGAAATTTCAACTATATAATAGAAAACCAGGTAACAGGTTCAAGATCTTGGCATCTGCTTTATAAATGCTTTTCCATTCTAAATATGGAAACCAGAGTTTGGTCCTAACCTGGAATTCTAGGTCACTTTTTAGCAGAGCGGCTCTGGTGGAAGGGCTTGAAGTGAACACAGCGGGGTTTCTCTTGTCCTCATTTTCATGTTCCTGCCTGTCTCATCAGTTTGGAGCTCTGTAGTTCCAGTGAAATATGTTGCGCAATTTACTGAGCACAAGACAAAAGAAGAAATTAATTTAGTTTGTGTAATGGCAAAAGTCACACAAGTAAAACGCAGAGCATATCCAGAGAAGGAAGAGCAACAATAATCTGAAACAAAGTTTAGAAACATCAGCTCCAGTCAGGCACGACCACATCTGACTGATTCCAGGGAAAATTTGTTTTCTGTGTGAGGACCAGTTTCCCTGTCAGCATGGTGAATATTTCTCCCACCTGTCCAGTTTCAGTCCCAGATCTGCAGCCTTATCCCAGGCTGACTGCAGTCTCTTTTTCCTAATAATCAGTCCTTTAGCACATTTCAGACTGATGCAAATCTTGGGTTTCCTTCATTCTTCTGGACCCAAAGAATTTCCCTATTTGTTTTCAGCCTGATAAACTGCTGACAGACCACTGCCACCCACCTCCTTCTAATACGTTCTCCTTTGGAGGACTGGCATTTGGTGGGCAGATGCCAGTGGAAAGGCAGGGGTCTGTTGCTGGTGGGCTGGAAGGAGGTGTTGCTGTTGAGGGAGGGGGTGTTGAGCTCTGAGCAACTTGGTCTAGTGGAAGGTGTCCCTGCCCATGGCAGGTGGGTTGGAACTAGATGGTATTTAAGGTCTCTTCCAACCCAACTATTACGTGAAGTCTATATTGGACGTTCGAGATGGATCTCCCTCCCTCCCGCCTGTGCCAGAGCCTGCTCCTTCACCAACTGACAGTTTGCATGGCCATGAGTGAAGGCAAAGGCCAGACACTCCCCTGGAAACAGTGACTTGTTCCTGGGTCATATTTGTGATGTGAAAGCTCCATTAGTTAGGCTTGTACAAACTATTCCACAGCCTTTTATCTTCCGTGGGAACTCAGTTTTCGAAGGACATTTTGATGCCTTTGTTTGTGTTCCCTGTGTGACTAATTTGAACCAGAGCCATTTCAACCTGTTTGCCTGATGGGCCCAGAGAACCTAGAGGTTCTGTTCCCAGAGGATGCAGATGTTCAGGGGCAGAAGTTGCTGCCAGTTTTGTGGCCATGCAGTGACAGAGCAGCTGCTGGGAGCTGTCAGGCTCCCCACAAAACCTCTGCAGAAAACAGGCCCCTCAGATCCCAGTCCCACCATCACAGCCTGTGACAGGCACCACCATGGCTGCCAGTGCAAACAGTTTCAGAGTGGTAGTTCCTAAAACCCGCTTGGCTTGTTTGCAGAGTATCCAGGACATGGTGTTTTCTCCATAGGGTGGGCTGGGGTTCATTGGTTCTTTGAAGCATGGATGAGCAATGAGTTGGAGAGATGCCTACTTTTGGGCATCCAAGTCCAGTCACTGGAACGAGAAGTAGGAGGTAACAGTCTCAACAACTCCTGGCCTGAGAAAGACCAGAGATATTTTACTTTTCCCACCATTCCATGCCCTCAGGGAGTCCCCAGTGCTGGTTTTCACCTGGCTCGGTCGAAAAAGATTTGAAGATTTGTAGGGCCAGCATGACTAATTGGTGCCAAAGACTTTGGCTGGGTACATGGGTGTCTGCATTCAGCTTTGCTACTGGGGCATTTCTGAACTGCCCTAGGAACAAGGTGGAACCAGAGATGGCCCACAGCTCACACCAGTCTGCCAGCAGAGGTTACAGAGAGAGGAATAGGGGAAGGATTCCACTCTAAAGTGCCGTATTTTTGAAGTGCCTTTCCATGTTAGAATTGAGTCCAGCACACCATGCACACCAGCAGATCTTGTCACCACTACAGGTGTCGTGTCCCGCACTCCACAACAAGACCCTCCTTCCCTGTCTTCTTCAGGGACACTCAAAAAGGCTGAAATTGCCAAAGCAGTTTTGAATTTCTGGATATAACCAGCCCCTGGCCTTATTCAGCTCTGCAACTATTTCATGCAGTTGGGACTACAAGGGAAACAGAGAGAATTTAATTTGCAGTTGGCCAAGATGGGAGAGTTGACACTGTAATGATCCCAAGAAGTATCAAATGCTGTACAACATCATTAAGCACAAATAGAAGAATATGCTGAGTTCTCAAGGCTGAAACCTGAACTGGAGGTATTAAGTTAAATTACTTTTCATGCTGTGTGCGTTACAGTCACTGGTTAAAGCTGTCATGGTTTAGCAGGCATCTGCATCTCCTATGGTGTCCTATTGCACTTTTAGCAGAAACACTATAGGTGCAGAAAAGGGCATTGCCTTTATGCTAATTTGCACCCAAGTCTTTTAAAGTCTTGTGTGATAAACAGCCTATAAAATTCTGCCTCTTATCTGTATAAGCTATGAGCAATTTCTGGCTCCTATAAACTACAAAGTCTTCACTTGTTGTCACACAAGGTATAAAAAAAGTTGGTGTGACATCAAGATGCTTTAATAAATTCCTGTTTATCACAAAGGATTGCATTAGCATGGTCACATACTGAGAAATGTTGACAAGACTTAAATAACACACACTGTTTTTTACAGCCAGGGAAGATAAATCAAAATACAGGAATACTTCTTTCTGGAATCCTGCACTTGTAGCTAGGACTTGGTTGTAGTCATAGGTGAATAACCTGGTTCACACAGCTGTTTAAAGACAGAGAAATAGAGGTTGCTGGAGAAATAGTGTTTTTATTGTCCAGAAAAGGAAAGGTATTCCAAAGAGCTAACAAATAATTCTGCATAACCCATAGTAGTCCTGTTGGCACAGGATATGGTATTGTTTTCTAAGTTTAAACAGTAATAAGAGATTGTGTGTACGTATCCTTATACTGTCAGTTGTGTTCCTGACAAAATCACAAGAGATTCAAGAAGTCCCAATGCTTAGAACACATCCCCTTTTGCACTGCAGGGTTGGAAATGCCAAGTGGCTGCTGTTGCTAGCTCATCCTGTGTATCCCTTTGGAATGCTGGCTGCTGCTTTCGGAGCCATTTTAGAACTAACAATTATTCTTGGCAGCACAAGCACGTATGAAAGCAGAGGTGTGAACAGGGACACGCACCATCACCAAGGATGCTGGGCACTGCGATAAAGCCTGGGCAGCCCATCAATTAGCCCTGCAGAAGCCAGGAATGGGAACTCAAGCCAACATGGAGCTGCAGTCACAGTGACAACCGTGTTCCTGTTTGAAGGGAGAATCTCAGCACAAGGGTGGGCACTGGCAGCACCACGGGGTTTATGCCACATGCATGGCAGAGGCAGTGTCTCCAGGGGCCACACCAGGCTCAGCTGAAGTAAACAGAGACTTCATATTCCTTTTTTAATTGTAGGACAAATTTGAAGCTTTTTTAAAAAGTCCTCTCCAAATTATATGACATCCTGGAAAGGAAGGAGTGCTCCTGAACCCTCCAAATTTGGAGTAATTTTGGGATCAAGTGATGCTGGAGAATAATTGAATAAGGGTTTGCTGCACTGCAGGTTCTCATCCCTCCCTTCTTTCTCAGCTCAGTCAAATCTTTCCACATGCAGTTACAAGCTTCCCTTATTCCTTAGATGCCTGACCTAAATTAAGCCTAGTTTGCAGAAGAAGTTAGGACTTACTTCTACTTACTGTAGAAGGCAACACATAAAGAACATGCACACATCACTATACCTGGTACAACCAATGTACTTCCTGGACTGAATAATCAGGAAATACTTCCAGGCTCTGGTTTTCCGATTGTAGTATGATGGCAATGCTCCTCCTTGAGTTTTAGGGGTGTTCAACAAACACTTTATTTTGTGAAGTTTTGGTGGGTTTTTTATAATGTTCATCATGACAGTATCAGAAAGAAATGTGTGATTCTGTCTTCATAGCCAGGTTTATTTACCAAAGAGTCAGTAAAGGATGGGAAGACCATCTCAGCTCAAGTGTTCTTAAGTGAGCTCAGAATAATGTGCAAAGAGAGGCCAAAATGAGATCCTTCACATTCTTTTCCCACACACCACTTCCCAGTTGCCTCCATGCTTTGTTGTGCTTCAGTCTCCTTTCCATCCCCGATTTCAACCTCAGTGTTCACACACTTCAGGTTTCCCCAGCTCTCTGTCAGGATTCCTTTTGTCTGTTCCAAGTGTACTTTTCCAAATTATCTCCTTCTCTTCCATGTTTTACCTCCTCTGAATGCAGTTCAACTGATGTCCTTCATGTAGACTGGAAACAAACTTTTTTTTTAAAAAAACTAAAAATCTATACTTTCAAGTATCTGGATTTAAAGCTGCTTTGGCCTGAAGCAGTTAGGAATTGCAAGTTCTAGGGAAGTCCCACTCCAGGCCCTGGAGCATGTCCCATGCTCATGAACTCACCAGAGAACAAAGCCTGCAATCTCTAACTGGCCTCTGGCAAGCACATGTGAACTGCAGCTGGCTTGGTTTTTATCCAAAGCTCTATGAATTGGCCAGATTTTCACTGAGAATATAAAAAGTCCATCTCAGCGGTAAGGTTAAATTTTGTCCAGTTCCAAGTCCCTCTTCCAATAAGAAAAAAAGCACCACAGCTTTTCAAGGATTGCCAGAGTACTGGGAGGGGGGTGTGGGTTTTTGTTCATCTTCAACCTGGCCATGATTAGGTTGAGGAAAAAAAGGTGCTCTCAGGAACATGAACTGTTTTGGCTGAAACTTTGAAGAAAACCCAGCCTTCAACACATACCTGGCAAGCAAAGTGTGGCTTAAATTTTGCTAATTGGGCAAAAGTAATAAATAATAATAAATATAAATAAATGATAAATAAACCTAGGACTGAGAAGGCAAGATGCATTGGGCAGTCCAAAACTTAGGTTGCATTATCAGCCATGTATGTAGCTTGCAACTTTCCCTCCCTCAGCCTCAAACTCAGAAAATTTGGACTCAAGGATCGATGTGGGATTGGTTGTGGTTTGGATTGGTCTTTGTTTTTAACTGGATGTCTTCAGCGAATCCATTTTATGGCTGCACATATCTCACATTTGCTTTCTGTGTAATGAAGTTTGGTTACTTGTAACATGCCTAGACAGCTTGGCTATACAAATGAGGCTACAAAGGTTTAACTAAACCAAAGGGCTGAAGCAGAGAGTAGCTAAGTCATGTGCAGAATATCTAAGTGTTTTGTTTCCTCATGTAAGCAAATACTGTGTTTTGCTCATTGAGTATCAGTTTCTAACACTGCTCCTGAGAGTACCTTCATCGTCCAGCACTGATGTGTCTCAAGTGCTCAGAATCGGTCCTGCCACCCAGGTGGGGTCAGTGTTGCTATAACCAAACTGGCTGGCTGATATTACTAACTTCTGCCTGGAAGAATTTTGACAATTTGATTATAAAATGCATTAGAAACATGAGACTTAAGGCTGAAGGAAAGAATGCAGGCTTTAATTGAAAAGAGAAGTTATTCCTGTCATGAAGAGGACCCTACAGCACACAGTTCCTCAGTCATACAGTATGCCAGTACTACATGTTAGCAACAGCCACATACCTTGGATGTTCAGGCTCATGGAGTTCATTTTTGGGAGTTTCAGCATCCTCTTTAGCCCCTCAGACAAGCTGGCCTGCCAGGGCAGCTGGAGTTTGCATCTTCATGCTGTGCGAGTTGGTTGTGAGAGGCAGGGCTGTAAGACCCTAGCACTCTGCCAAGCCTCATATCCTTCTCTGTTCTGGATCCAAGAGTTCCTCTTACACCACCTGCCACCTCAGTGACTCTGTTGAGTTTGCACAGGAACAGAGCCAAGGAGCAGCTTCAGACAAACAGCAGAGATCTCGGTCAAGAGGCAAATATGAGCCAAGAGGCTTGTCCAGCGTTTGTTAAGATGTAATTTGTTCACAACAGCAGCAGCTCAGCCAGCATCTTGGATTAAACCCCAGAATCTGGGCCCAGCTGACACATGCAGTGTGGATGCTCTTACAAATTGTCTGACACGAGCCTCCCCTTGCTCATCTCCTCTCCCAAAGCACTCGGCTACACAGTCCTGTGGGGCTCCCTCCGCTGTGTGTTTTGCCTTTTTTATCTCTGCTGTCATCACTGACCGAACTGCAGCCATGAGCACTGGGGCACCAGCTACTTTTTTCCCTGAAAATGAACTCAAATGAACTCAAACTCACCTGTCCTCTCAGCAAGCCACAGTCAGCAGCAGGTGACACCCCACTCCTGCAAGCTCAGTCTCCACTGGAGGCAGGAGCCTGGGGCTGAATGCACTATCTTATCCTACTTTCCATCCCCAGTACCACTGCAGTGACATGGGCTAACTCAGCTTTTTGAAACATTTCACACCAAATTCCTATCCTGGGAGGAGCTCTCACACTGAGCTACACAGAAGGACCAGAGAGCTATGACAGTTTGTAAGCCAAGGGGCTAGAGCTGTAAGGGGTAATTATCCACCAGCAGGCCCATGCTGATGCCAAGCATGCTCTGGGACTGCGGCCGTGCCCCTGCTGGCATCTGCTCTGGCACTCTGCCTGTGCCTCACATGCCCACAGCAAGCACACCAGCACACAGGGAATGCACGGGTGTTTGGGCATAAGGATGGGTAGCTTTTTCTTTCCATTATCTAGTGTTTTCCCACATTAAATCACAAATATGGAAGGGTCACACTGGTTTTCATCACAGTGAAGAAGCGAATCCCTGATCTTTCTGTGTGGTTTATAACGAAGCTTCAAACTTGAGCTGCCCTGCATGCACGGCTTTTGTGGCGCAGTGGCTACTCTAAGGTAGGTAATGCGTGTTAAGAAGGCACTTTCCACAGACAGATGCTCCCTAAGGAGTCCTGTGCCAGAGCGCTGGGGAGCCCGGGCTGTGAGACGGACTCTTCCCACCTGCACTTTGCAGATAATCCTGCTTTTCCCAAACAAGCCACAGGTGCAGCCACTGCTCAGAGCTGCGATCCCTTCTTCCCTGCGCGGCATGAGACAGCGCCCGTGGGAAACTCGGCTGGAAGGGGCCCCTGGAGCGACCCCCTGGCTCTCGCAGCAGGGAGAGTATACAGCACTGGGAATAGGCGTCAATAGGTAGGGTAACTCCGAAGATCCAGGGCAGGCACTGTAATCCAAAAGGTAAAGAGGGCAGGAAGGGAGACAATTAAGCACTAATGAGAACAGAGTGCGCTGCCGGCATTTGCGGGTGCCCGTAGAGATGGAGCACGGCTTGGGCACGGCCGGCTGGGGAGGGAAGGGAAGGGATGGGATGGGGTGGGGTGGGGTGGGATGGAGCACAGCTTGGGCACGGCCGGCTGAGGAGGGAAGGGGAGGGATGGAGCACGGCTTGGGGCAAGGCCGGCTCGGTGAGGAAAGGGCAGCGGGCGCTCGAAGGCAGCTCCAGCCCAGCGCTTGCATCTACCACCATCTCGTGGCGAACCAGAAGAGCCCAGCGCCGGCGTTCTCACCGCCGACAGCAAAGGAGAGGGGCAGAGAGCTGACCCTCGCGTTTTGCAGTCAGTGCTGCCCCTGTGACCCCCGGCGCAAAGGAGAGGCCGGGAGCTCACTGAACGGGATTGACCAAGGGTGAGAGAAAGCGGCAGCGGGTTCATTCCCAGGCGATGTGCCCAGCCCAGGACAGCTCATTCCCAGGTGATGTGCAATACGTGCCCAGCCCAGGACAGGCCCGAGAAGGTCTGACAGACCTGAGCTCTTCTGCACTCATCCGGCCCACAGAACCTGAGTTAGAGACCTGCCTTCCAAGGAGCCCTCGGTCCTGAGGGGTGCTGCAAGAGGACGTGATGCTTCTCCTCCAATACTGGCATAAATACTCTGTTTGCAGGGAGGAAGAAAAGATCCTGCCTGCTCCTTTCTCTGTGGGATGGTCAAATAAATGAAACTAGTGACAGTAGAAAGACAGGTTCACAGTAGAAATTAAGAAAACCAGCTTAGAAAACAGAATTTCATGGGAGGACAGAGAAGGAAGAGAGCTGCCGAAACAATGGAGAAGATTTATGATTTCCTACTGAAAATCCGTGAAGCAGTTTTGAGCTTCAGTTTAGCTGCTTTTAGAAACCAGTGACACAGTAACAAGCCTTAATGCACCATGCTTTATGTAGGAAACTCACTTAATGCACCGTGGACTAATTTCTGCATTTGAGATTCTCTCTGGCCTGATGATGAATCAGAAGTGGTCTCGGTGGGGTGTGGTGTGGGGGTCAGCGAGCTGCAATCTGAGCCAGATCGAAGAGGGCTGAGGACTAAGGCAAGGCAAAGCCAGTGATGCTTACTGAGCCCCCGCAGAAAACAAAGTATCCAAACAAACACTGGCGTTTCACATGTGGTTTACTAATGCAGAGCCTAGTTAGCTGGGCCTCAGGTTCCATGTGTTGGCTAACCAGAACATTCTGAGTTGGAAGGGACCCACAAAAATCATCGAGTCCAACTCTTAAGAGAACGGCCCACACAGGAACTGAACCCACAACCTTGGCATTATCAGCGCCATACTCTGACCAAATGAGCCAATCTCACAGAACTACTTTCTTTCCCCTCCTCCATCTCCTATTCTGCTGCAAAAAACAGAGAGAAGAAGAGAGATCCCTGTGCTTTGACTTCCATCTCCTCCAGAAAAAAAGAATTTCTCCTCTCATTTTTGAGAGGTCCCTAGTGTGGACTGTTTTGCCTGTGGATCCAATGCCAAGCCCTCTGCATTCCTTTGCTCAATTCTTGGCTGTCCCAGCTAGAAAAAGGGTGTCTGATTTAAATCCGTGGGTGGTGATCAGCAGGTCCCTAAGCTATAGCTGTGCAGACAAAACATTTGGCATCACACTTGTCTCAGATAACTTGAGACATCCATGATACACACAGCTACAGCAGATCTGGACTCCCTTATAGCAGACACAGGAGTCCAGACCCTTTTACTTCTCTGTACTGTCACTTGGGAATTGCATGTCCAGTGTTTCCTTCATCTGAACAATTTTAAACATTGATTCCACGATAAGATGAAATGGAGCCTAGCCTGATTCATTAAATTGACTATATTTGTGCAGGCTGTAAGCAGAGCCCAGCCAGATTCATTATATTGACTGTGTGTCTGTACGGAAAGCCCAGCCTGAGCAGCTCAGGTGCAGACACCCGTGCTGGAGGTTGACTGCCTTGAGCCAGGTGGATGCTGGCCCCTGTCCCTCTGCCTCCATTGGGGCATCAGAGATGCCGCAGCACCTGCAGCCCAGGGGGAAGGGCTGCAGGCAGTGTAGCCACTCCTGGGCAGAGGGGTCACCTCCTACCATCCTCTGCCCCCGGCCCTGGGCACAAAGGTTGATGTGGGGATATCACCCTCTTGAGGGTTGTTAAAAACTGAGCTGCCAAAGCAATGCGTGTGTGGTTTGGATCGTGTGTCTTGAGATCCCCTCACAGGGTATCCCACCCCCCTCTCTTTTGGGGATGGGTCTGGGGAGAGATCTGCCCTCTTGTCAGGTCTGCTTTCTCTGCCACTTTTTCTTGATATCCAGCTGATACGGAGCTACTTGTTTTGTCCTGTGGAGACCAACAGAAGCCGAGTTATATTTAGCAATGTTCCCATACAAAAGATCAGTCTTGTTAGGCAATGTTGGATTTACTGCATCTAGTGAACTACATGGCTAAGTGCCATGCTCTGATCCAGAAATTTCTATTGCTCAAGCAAACAGGAAGCCCAGAAAATGTAATTATGTGCCTACTTTTAGAAGGAAAAATCTAAACCATGGTTAGATCTATTCCTACCTTACTTCAGAAACTTCTAAAACGCATTTCAAGGCAGTCAGTGGTGCACTTAGAGGATGATCAAGAAACAAACCCTGAAGCTTAATGCCATTATTCACACTGAAAGCTCAGCACAGTGAGACGGCTGAGGCTGTGGGCTCTGCGCAGGGATCAGCTGTGACACATCCCCGTTAGGTTCAGAGTAAATTACGCCTATCTGGTTTTCAACAAACTTGCGCTAATGTCACTGGACTGTTACAAGTTTTATTTCTCCTCCCAGGCAAGATCACTTACTCTGTGGTGCTAATGATCTCCTAAGCATTTCGGTTGTTTAACACTCCACGCAGAGTGATGCACGATGAAAGCAGGGCTGTGTTTTATTACATTATAATAGTGTTTCTTAAACTCCTGTAATGAAATACCTGCAGCAGAGCCAGAATGTCTGAGGCATCCTGGTGTGTATTCAACAACACACCATATGCAGCTGTGTGTGTTTCTGTCTGTGCAGCCCATGGTCAAAGAGAACCAAAGAGCAGAAAATGGAGGAATTGGTCTAGTCTCACATTAGAGGACTGGGCTCTACAAGAGCAGAGCTTTGCAGAGCTCCTTGGGGCCTGTCTTCTTAAGTGAACTGTGGAAGGACAGACAAACCAGCATCGCCTCTCTCAAAGCAGGCCATCATTCTAACTTCTGTCCTTGCTAATATACTCACTGCAACTTACAACTTTGCTCACCTCCACAATGTTCCCCTTATCATCACGATCAAGCACATGCTTTTACTGCTCACAGAGAACATAACTCATATTGCCAACAGCTTGGTTTATATTTAGTTGTTATTAAAAGCTGGGGGAACCAAATAAAAGACACTATTGGCTCAGAGAAGCTCTCTGCTCTGCAGGCAGTCAGATGAGATGACCTTGAGAGCTCCCCCATTGCTGGTTGCTGCAGTAATCACTGCTGCTGAGAAAATGAGCCTGAACAGGATGAATTCAGCCCACAATTTCATTACATTTTTCTGTACTTATGGGTTTTTTTATGGAAAAGCACCCCACATTCTCAGTTTTCAACTTTATTTCTCTGTTCAGTTGTCCTAAAGGTTTCTATCACCCTTACTTTGTGGTGTCGTCCCTCTTTTTGCTCCCTTCCTTGTGGTTTCTGGAACACTGCTCTCTTAGCTGGACACACCGTGTATCTCTTTGTGTGTTGTTTTCTTGCACGCTTGCTACTCTTGTTACTTTATCTTGGCCCTTCCCTCTCTCTTTTACCTCTCTTCACTTTGAGATACTCTTTTCCCAATAATTTTTTGCCTTGTGCTTTTTGTATCCTGGATTACATGCTGTTACTTGGACTGGATGTTTATTTTTGCACGTAAAACCCATTGCATTTCTTTAACATCTGGTACAATCTCACCACCACTTATACTACATTGACTTCATTGATTTCAGGGGAACTGGAATGGATAAGAGGATAATACAGTTTGGAAGAGATCAGAAGCCAGATAGTACAAAGTGGTAAAACGAGGAAAAGAAAGCTTATAATAGTCTTTAAGTTAGATGTTCCTGCGTTGCAAAGGGAAAACTCTGCCTGGAGCTGCTGGACGCAGGAGCAGACCTGCTGGCATGACTGCAGTGTGCAGGCTGGGCATGCCATAAACTCACTTGATCTTTCCAGAGCCAAGTAAATGCAGGGTCAGGTCGCACGCATCACTTCCCAGCATTCTTACAGAAGAGCAATGTATTTGTCCACTAGACACAGTCCCATATTACAAGTAAATTTTGGCCTACAGGTATCTGGGGAAACTCACATTATACAACCTGCATCTGATCCCCTTTTTCCCTTGTCATTTGATTTCCCTTTTTCTCTGTCAATGATGGAGAGCTCTCCTTTTCCCCACTATATTTGTCTCTGGGCTATGAAACACAAAGAACATCTCTCCCTTTGTTCAAAGAATCTGATATCATTTGTTAAGGACAGGGAAGTAATGGGATTAGGGCGACTATTTTTATTTATGAAAACAGTGCTGTCAGCCCAATCTCTAGTGTGAGGCAGTTATACAGCTCAGCAGCACTTTCCATTGCCATAGTTTATTCCTTGGCCTGTACTTGGGTCAGCAGGACAGGTTTAATTGCTAGACTGTGCAAGAAAAAAGGTGAGACCAAAATTAAAGGACCAGACCTAACAGCAGTGAGTCTCTGAGCCAGGCTGTCAGTTATTTCAGTCACCTTCCTGGTGACAGAGCTTGCAGGGCTGGTAATGCTGCCAGCAGTGTGACAGCAAGTGGGGTGAGGCTTCTATTCCAGTTATTAGTATGCATTCATAAAAGGTTGTGTTTAATCCAGGCTAATAGAGCCATGATGTTTTACTATCTGAAACATGCCCATCCTATATAATTCCCATTAGATGTGTTCATAGCCCCCTGAATGACATAGATGTCATTCCAAGCCCCTTCAAAGTCCCCAGGACATGAGGATAAGCATATCCCCTCACTGTTCTGATGGCTCCAGTCAAAGAACAATTTTTAAGTGTTCAAATGCTCTCTCCAACACAATGGTTTAGAAATCAAAATAAAACCAAAAGCAAAAGAACAACATAAACTAGGAGGCAGGCCCGGTAGGACTAACTTTGCAAAGCCAACCTGCTGAATAGCCTGTGGTGGCCCAGCCCAGCCCAGTGGATGCTGGCCATGCCATGGGTCTCCATCAGCCTCTGATTACTGCAAGTACAGAGCAGAGCCCTTCCCAGTGGTGACAGAAACTATCAGGGATCACACTCTATATTCACATGGCTGCTAACACAAAATCACAACAGCTGTCAACACCGAAATTGCTGTAAAGCTGAAAAGTGGATAAAGCTGTGGAACTGAATACAGTGTAGAAGTATATTAAATAATGTCTTTTTTAATTGCATGGTATTAAAAATTTCTCGAAATAGCAGCACTAAAAGTTGTCTTGACTACATGCTCAGTGAAAATGCAGTAATTTTGTCTCTTTTACCTAGAGCAGATTATAATGGGGATATGAATATACCATCCCTTAAGTAGAATTGCCAGCCTTTTTTCTAAAATAAATTGCTCCTTTTCACTTTACAATGGATATACTGTTCATAGCAGGCATGTTTAAGAGTTAATTTTCCAATGAACACAGACAGCAGCCTGACTTTCTCAGGCTGCCCTGGAGATGCAGTATTGTCTTATATTTTGTTGTTTACAGCTGTCAGGATTGTATGTGCTGACTAAACTGGAATTTTGCTTCCAGGTTTTCACCTGTTGCTATGCGTGTCCCCATCATTTCCCATCTTTCCATCAGTTTACATAACTCCTCATGCCACAGCCCACAGATCCCTGCATCTTGCTCCTGCTGCCCAGGAGCAAGAGGGTCACTGCGTGCTGTCCTTGGCCAAGTGCATCAGGGAAGGTAATGTTTTCTCCTGTCTGCCTTTTCTCAACAGAAAAAGAGACCAAGGTTTGCAGAGAGGCTTCATTTAGGCACCAAATGTGCTCAAGTGGTTAAAAACCAGGCTTGGCACTTGGTGATACAATTCAATCTCCATGACTCTCAACAGGGCAGTTAAGTTTCATAATTCCTCTTGCCTCTCACGGAGCTCAGGGCTTACCTGATCACAGTAAGGCTGAGGTGGGAAGGGACCTCAGAAAATCATCCAGCCCAAGTCCAGGATCACCTAGCAGGGTCACCTACAGCAGGTTTCCCAGGACCCTGTCCAGTCAGGTTTTTAAAATCTCCAGGGCTGGTCCATGGAGTGCTAGGGTTTAGTGTGCCACTTTGGTGTGCTTGCTGATCCCCCTGCAGGCAGGCAAGCAGCAGACAGACCTCTGTTCTTTACTCTGCTACTGTGGAGAGAGATAAGATATGGAATTCCAGCTGCTGAAGCAAGGGAGGCAGGTTGGGGTATGTTAGGAATTCCAGAGTAGCAGGTAGGAGACTATGATCCTGGACTGAGAGGGGGTTGCTAGTAAGAGAGGAGTGCATGGGGTTTATGTACTAGTGCAGTGGAATAAGATTATATTAAAGAAAAGGTGGAGTTGGAAGTGTGTCTTCTTTAGTGTTTTTGTGCAGCCCATCCAAGGCATATTTGGAGAAAAGACATTTTCTCTCCTCCCCTTCTTCTTCCTCTGAAGTCCATGCATGCCAGAATGACAGGGTCCCTAGGTTAGGACCCTTTTTGTGTTGCCTCACTTTTCCTTCCTGGGATCTGTTTTCTTCTAAGCTTTGTGCTTTCAGGTGTTTCAGCTGCAACATTTTTTATCAGGTTTGTATCACACAGGAAGCCTGATGGTACATCAGCCTTTCAACTGCTGCCTGTTTGATCAGGTGCACAGAGGTAGCAGGGAGAATTCAAATAACTCTCTATCTATACAATAGCTACTGTTTCCTCTATCTCCCAACTCCAGAGCTAGAAAAGAAAGGTGTTGTTTCCCATTTTTGCTTCTAAAAGCCATGGTTTTCAAACAGCCTTTTGATCTGACTTGCACTGACTGTCAAGGCAACCAGTTCCTGGCTTGCATACAAAGGGCACTCGCTCTCCCTTGCCTACTCAGGTCATTAAACTTCAGGGCCTCATTCACTGCTCTTGTTCGTTTCAAGCTGGGAAACTACTGCTGCCAGGTAGCTTTGTAATGCTACTGTGCCATCTTTGTAAAGCTTCGTGTCTGCTTTCCAAAGCAACATGTAAGTCCATAGAGAGCTGTGCCGCTAACATCCATTTCTTAGTCAATGAATTGCACCAAGAAAACCATCTCTCAATCATTTCAATGTGACATAAAGTATGTCTCAAGAAAACCAAAGCATTGATTGTGAGAGCAAAGGACAACAAGGAAGAGCGGACGGATAAACAGTGTGGCCTTGATGATTTTAAAACTGCATGAATGTGAGAAGTCTGCATCTGATTAGAGAAATCCATTCCTCACATCTTCTCTCTCCTTTGCTCGGCTCATGGCAAGGGAGAAAATTCATCCCTGCTGTAAGCCAACTGAAGTCATTCTGAGCTCTCTGTTTTTAATGCTTACTGCTGTGCTTTTTGTATTTATATGAAAAAATAGCATAAAGAAAGAAAAGAGAGAAAAATTAGGTGAAGTTACAACAACAAGTGACATACCAAAAAAAGATTAAAGCATGAAACAAAATGTTAGAACTCAGTGTGGAGTCAAACACACAGAAATTCAGCATTTTATCTCCTTTCCCCTCTCTCTCTGTACATTGTCTTGTTACACTGTCATCAGCTTGCCATCTCACATACGCCAGCTATATTTTATATCTTAAAAATTGAAAATGGCAGAAGGACAAAACTTTACTTTTAAATAAGGATGTACTTCACATAGGGTACACAAATTCCAACTAACCTTAATGTGTTTGTGTCAAATACAGAAGGAGTTTTGCAAGGTAACGTCTCTTTGGTGTTTGGTGTGAGCTGCCCACTCCATGCCAAGGAAGGCTATGCGAATCCACACTGGAGGTGAAGGAAAAGGGACCCTCACTTTCTGTTCTCACTCTTTAAGTTAAATGTGATGCTGTCAAGTTTGTGAAGTCTGTACATGTAACTCTTTATATATGTGTGTGTTTCTAGGTACATATATGTGTATCTAGCTATGTATCTGTATATAGGTAATGCCTTGAAATTAATAGAGGTACAATCCTGTTGAATCTTCCAAATTTGGGGGCAGAAAAAGAGTAATTTTCAGGATTGCAGATCCATCTAAATCACACAGACCCATCTAAATCTTGTCTATGTCTTCTTTTTGCCTGGACCCAAGTCTCTATGCCTTAGTATACAAGGTATTTATTTTATTTGGTAACACTGCCTTGGGCTAAAGCCCAAGATAAAAGTGAATTGTCCTGTCATCATCCTGACCCTTTCTGTTTAGGGAAGAATAAAATTAAAAGGTTAACTGGCAATGGAAAATCTTACACAATGGACAATGGAAAACTGCAGTGTTTCGGGGCTCATTCTGTTAATAAGCAGCAATAAATAATATTGTTTGTCTTCCTATCTAGTTATTTTGGATAAGCCAGCATTGTCTTACACTCTTTCAATTGCAAAGCAGACTCACTGCAGAACGCTGACCCTGGCCAGCTGCAAGGGCATGCTGTAAACACACCTGGGGAAATCTGCTGTGTCAATTGCAGGGTAATAAAAAGGTATCCGTGTAAACCTGGGACTTAGATGCAACCAGGAGTGATAGCTCCATGTATTGAGGTCACAAAGCTCATGTAAAAAGAAAGACAAATTAGCAACACTGCACTGATGGCTTGAGTACCACGGCAATGGCTCATCGAGATGTTTGCAGTGCAGCAGTCAGGGAGAGATGTAAACTGAGGAGTCCACAGCTGTTACTGACATACCAAACACTTGTTTTCTCCTTGGGGTAAAATTCATGTTGTCTGGATACAGCTGTGTTTGTGATACAGCTGGATACAGCTAAGGATATCTGCCGAGATAAACGCATCAAAGCTGAACAAGAAGATACAGTTGTCTAAGCAAGGCAATTGTCTTTGAACATGAGGTAGGTGCCTAGTCAGCTAACACACTTGCTCAGTATTCTGCCATGCTGGGGCATTTTCAAAAAAACGTTGGTGGATGGCAGCTATGATTTCACCCATCTGTACTTCAAGAGTCCAATTCCAGTGCAAGACAATCCTCATAAAAGAGTAGTTTACACAGAGCACTGCAGTCTTGATCATGTCAAAAAACATAGCTGACAACTCCCCTGGAACAGAGAGCAGCCCTCCTTCTTTCTCAGAAACATGGTTGAACTTCCTGGCAGGTTCAGTAGTTTAACATTAATAGTCTTATAATTTTAATGATATTTTATATCTACTAATATTGCTATTTCACAGAATCACTGAGGTTTTGATGTTCAAACAGACCTCTGGAGATGGTATAGTTCAACCTGCTTGCTCAAGCAGGGTGATCTAGAACTGGCTGCCCAGGAGCAGGTCCAGCTGGCTTTTGAATATCTCCAAGGATGAAGACTCCCCAGCCTCTCTGGCAATCTGTGCCAGTGCTTAGTCACATTCACAGAAAAAAAGTGTTTCCTTGCATTCCAATGGCATCTCCTGTGTTTCATATTTACTAATGTTTTAATGGTAACGACCTCCACAGAAGACTCAAAAAGACAAATTGTATAGATGGGGATCACGTGGCACAAAAAGAAAAAGGGTATTTGCTAGTCTGGAGCTATCCAGCAGCCTCAGCTCAACAGCATGACTGGTAGGGGTCTCCTAAATCCTAGCCTTGCTCTCACATTGCTTTCTCTTCCTTCAGAACTTGTGGTGCCTTTTCTTTTACTTGCCCATTTCATCCACCCTCATCAGGGAGCAGGAGCAGCTTATGGTCACTGCCGGCAAGGTAGCAATGAGAGCTGTCAGACTGGCCAGTGTCAATCCAGCCAAGGACTCTTCTCTATGGTGAACAGCTGCAGATGGGGCACAACTAAGGTCATGCACAGGCTGAACTTTCTCCTGACATGTTCTCTTGGCCTCCAGCAAACAGCCATTTAGGAATTTCCTGAGGTGACAGTTTCATCCAAATCCGTGTGTACCAATGGATACTCTATTAACTCATCTAAACACCTCTTGAATCTACTTGTACTTTTGGCCTCCTGAAAATCTTTCACAATATTGTTATATATTCATGAAAAAATCTTGTCTGTTTTTAAACTTGCTGCCTGATCACTTTGCTGAATGCTCTCTACTTCTTGTATTCCAAGAAACAGTGAGTAATCATTCCCTTTTTAGCATCTCTTCAATAATTATCACTTCCTAGGTCTGTAGGGCATCCAGACCCAGCATCTCTCTTCAAGTTGTCTATTTGGTCTTTTAGCCTATTCAGTCTTTCCTCGGTCTCTTTCTGTATCTTTCCTGGTTCTCCTACATCTATTCTGTAGTTTGGTGAGTGGAACTAAGCAGAGCATTCAGTAATCCAAGGACAATATAGATTAGGAGTGTGATGTAATGGTGTTGTTCTGTTCTCAGCTCCGCGTAACATCTGACATAACACGAAAGTCAGTGCATGATCATCCCAGAGTCACAGGTTAGAAGGGACCCCAGGAGGTCTCTAGCCTAACCTTGTTCTCAAAGCAGGGCCAGCTACACGATCACACCAGTTGCTTGAAAGTCTCCAAGGATGGAGAATGCACAGCCTCTCTGGCCTATCCGTTCCACAGCTAGGCTGTTCCTGTGGGGGAATGACTTCTCCTCATACCGAGTATGAACCTCACTTGTTTTGATTTGAGACATTGTCCTTCATCCTGCACACCATGCACCAGCATGAAGAGCCTGGCTCCATCTCATAGACACCCTTCCTGCTAGGCACTGGGGAGGCACTGTTAGGCACGGGATCCACCTCTTCTGCAGACTGAACCAGCCCAGCTCCCTCAGTCTCTCTTAACAGGACATATACTCCAGCCCTGACCATCTTGGCAGCCTCTACTGAAATTCCTCCAGTTGCAGTGGGAGGACTGGGGGCAAAACCTTCCACTTTTGCCTTCCCTTATAGTCAGTGGAGAGACAGAGCAAGAACAGTATCACCCATTCTATCCATTCTAATACAGATTTTTAAGAGAGATGGGATAACTCACTGAGGGCTATCTGTCTCCACCGGAGAAGGAGCTCAAGCAGCTAGTTCAGTATTAAACATCTAACTTGCATGCAGCTCAGGTCAGTAAGATGAGCCATACACTTGCCATCTTTTAATTTTAATTCCCTATCTGTAAAATGAGTTTGCTACGGCTTCCTTGTTTTTCCCATCTATTTGAACTGTATGTAACTACTATGTTAGGCTGAATGGTGTTTTGCCTGGTGTCTGGAAAAATGACAACTGACCTCTTTTTGAGCCCTACTGGCTTCAGGCTACCACTATTAACAATGAGAGGATAGAATGCAGAGCTTCTAGAGCAACTAAGTTCTGAGCATCCATACACAACCTAAAAAACTGACATAGAAGAGGCATGAAGGGAAAAATAAGGCAGTGAATTTCCACAATTTCTCATTGTCTCAACCTTCTGAACTGCTGCCAACTTCAAATCTAAACTGGCATATTTCTTATTTTGCTGTTTTAACAGGAGATAATTATAGCTCATTGTTCCACAGCTTACTGTATAAAATGCTGAGCAGTACTTCTGTCTATTCTTCTTAGGTCTGAAGAACTTTAACTACTTTTGATTCTTGTGTCCCAGATAATCACTATTAAGCAGTTAAAAGTTCATTAAAAATTAGGCCAAACATAGATGAAAATGCCAACAAAAACATGCCTGGAAAGATGGATGAATAAAATGGCAGTGCCATTAGAAAGATATTTTCTCAGACTATATTTTTAAACATATCTAAAGAAGATTTTATACACTTTAATTATATTTGATGAAATTAACTTTCTTCAGTGTAATTGTCCTAAGGATGTGTAATTTTAAAATGGAAATGATACTCTGAAGCAGCACCCAATGAAAACATTTTCTGCAAATATCCATGTGTATTTCTTTCATGACCTAGAGTTCAAATTTATCCACTGCTTTCCACACTATGGAAATAAGTTTAAGCTGTAATGAACAATTTAAATGAAGACGGAAAAAGCATGTTTGAGTTGCACTCCTGCACTTTTCCACAATTACGAAGGCAACAGTTCCCTTGGGTTTTCTTTCTTTGGCTGTGAAGGAAAATGAAAATGGCTGAGTAGTATTTCCAAAACGTTTCTGTGCTATTCCCCAACATCAATAGCTCAACAAAAGGAGGTTCCTTCTCCCATTCTTTTAATCCAAACTCCAGCTGAAAAAAACACATAATTAGAAAACATTATTTTAGACATATCTCTTTTTTTTTTAATTTGAAGCTATCCAGATTGAAATGCTGCTCAGATCATCCCTTCTCTCAGCCTGAACTCTGCTAATGAGAAGGCCCTTGGCATTTTTTCTTCTTTGTGGATGTGTAGGGAACAGCCAGTGCTTTTCTTGCTAGTAGATAAACAGGGTGGATGAACAGGGCACCACAATCCTAGATTAGACCAGAGATTCATCACTGACAGTACAAAGGTCAAATAATTTCTTACTAGAAAATATCTAAAACAGTGAAGCCTACTTGGAAGCACAAGTTGCAACCACAATTCCTGGCCAGGCCACAGCAATCAAATCTGTTTTCCTACATTCAAAACTAACTCCAAACCACTAGTAAGCTTTGTGTTTTGCAGCAATTGTTGAAGAAGCATAAGGAGCTGGCAGAGCCAGAGCTGGCAAACAGGCAGCAGGGCAGGATGCTGACCTGAACGAGGCAATAAAAGCAGGCTGGTGTCAGCCGGCACACTGCACAGGCCAGCTGTTTGTGCAAGTACACGTTTGCTACAGCCTGCAGTAATTGTTCAGAGAGCAAAATAGGGCCGATCTAGTAGAGATACAGGCTCAGTAGCCACCCCTCTGCTAGGGCAGTGGCTGGCAGGAAAAGGATACAGATAAACAGCAAAATGACTATCTGTTATGAGGGGAACAATTTTTTATTTGCCAGAGGCAGCAAATATCAAAACTGGTTTTTGCCCCATTCCTAACAGTTGCATTACTTACAATGTAGTCCCATGAGAACCTGACAGTCATTCAGAGATACAAAATGAGCCTCTTTCTTAGTTCATCTTATGCTGTGGGCTGATAAATATGAGAAAAATTTAAAGATCTTATTAAAGAATAAAACAATGTTCCTGCGTTTGCTTCTTAACTGCTGCAGAACTTGAGGAATAATGATCCAACTGCTGTTCTCACATGAACCAAACCAGAAAACTAAGAAATCCAGCGAATGTGAAATGTCAAAGAGAAGACAAACAAATTCAGAAAAGTATATAACATATTAAAAAAAATTAGGCCAGATGTGGTCACCTTGATAACTTCAACAAAGAGCCTTTCCAGACTGGTTTTGAGCCAACCAAATGCCTTTCTCTTACTAAATAATTTCAATGATTTGTAGTCCTGTTTGTATGCAGTTTCCTCCTATTTTAATCTTCACAGGATCAGTAAATTGTTAGCTCAGGCATACTTTCTCTCTGAAGCACAAGAGGCTTAGTCAACCTGTTCTGTACAAACATCTGAAAATACACAGATCAATTGATTTACAAAAGGCAGTACAGTATCTACCTTGCCCATTCCTTCCTGTCCTGAGATAGCAAAGATTAGAGACATAGGATGTATTTATGTTTTCCCTGTGCTTGAACAATCATCATGAAAATGCAGCTCTGCTAAGTCTGTAGACTAAGAACCAAGGATACTTCAACTCCCTGTGTTTTGCCATCACAACAGGTCTTTAAGGTAGGAAAGCAGATCAGGTAAGCAGTAAAATCTCTCTGGTTTTCTTCTTCACATTTCTGAAGGACAGTGAGAATGCCATGTGTAATGTGACACTGAATAAGATGGATGGTTCCAAAAGTGGTAAAGTGAGACAGTCTTTTTCCCTTTTTAGGACCTGAAATATTTAGACATACAATAGCTAGCTTTCCTTGATATTTCTGTACGGCACCTTCAATCCAAAAGGATCCTGGAGACAGGTGAATGCTTTCACACACTGCTGAGAGCCTGAAACTTCCCAGGTGGTGTCCTGGGGCCATGATCCAAGACAACCATAAGGACTAACACACACGGAGCTGAAGGAGCAGCAGAAGAAACAGACTGCTCTTAACTACAGCAGTGCTAGCCAAGCACTAAAGATCTACCCTTGATTTAAAACAAGGCCTGTGACACCTTAAACAACCACAGTTTGTTGGGATGATGGCCAAGCTGGCATTTCCAGTGCCACTTGGAAATCTGATGCACTTCATGTACTGATTAAAGAACAATCTTTGGGCGTCAGTGTCCAAACTGTCAGTGTCCAGACAGTCTCCTAGCTCTGTCTGGTTGGGCAAACCGCACCAGGAATGTACCCGATTGGAACCAACCATTAAAAATGTGCATCTTCATCCTCCTTGTGCCTGGTCTCCTTGGCACCTGATTACCACCATGACCAGCAAATTTGATCACTCCCAGGTGAATCAGACTGAGCAAAGGACTGACTTCCATCTCACAGCTTTTAAAAGTTCTTGTTCAAGGAAAAACATATGTCAAATTTGATTTGAGCTTCTCTGGAGCAGCTGAAAGGAGATCTTCTGTCTTCCCATCATGTCTATTCCACAGGAGGAAAATACTGCAGACCCTGAATGCAGCTGAAACAGGCACATCTGTATCTCTGCCTGAGCACTACCCTGAGCCCCTATTTTTTACCCACTGTTACAGCTAAGATGACTGAATTACAAGGTCACGTATTTTGCTGAAGGCCATATCATGAGTCATTTGGTTAAAACTCTGCCCTTCCTGCCTCTCAGTCCTTTTTTCTACTCATTAGTACACACAATGTAATAAAATGTTGGAATATCCCCAGAACAGAGTCTTGCTTAGACCACTTCCTCTGTAGTTCACTACCACAGACCTCAATTCCTGGCTTAGGCAACTTTCCAGGTCAACTATATGATGCAAAATAACATTTTAGTTCAGTTTCAAGTGGGGTAATTAGCAACTACAGAACTTCAACATGGTTGAACTTCTAAATTTAAACAAAATCACAAAAGGAATTTTAGAGAGTATTTAAGAGAGTAAACAGAATAGAGGCTAAGTGAATCTGTAGTGGACACTATTCACTCCTTCTATTATCCATCTTGACAAGGGTTCTTTGATGCCTTTAGTAACTTATGACCTTCCCCCCTTCTTTGCTTTTTTTCTTTTTTTTCACAATTTTTAGCAAAAACTCTTTACCCAACTCTAATCTAGGATAACTGAAAACTGAAAAGTTGGTAAAATTAACCAGCTGTTCTGACTGATGAGAAATCATTGATAACATTAGATATTTTATTAAAGTTGCATCAACATTCTTCTATTTTTTGACACAGTTTAAGGGAGGGTTCATTTTATAAACTCATAGGGTGTTGGAATGAAAGATGTGATCGTTCCCATGTAACCTCATAAATTCTCTTGCTAGTCAGTTTTGAGTCTATGAGCTCCAATAAAATTCTCATGAGAACACAGTATCCATCCATAAAAACTCCTGAACCCCTCATGGGAATCAGCTGGTTTAGAAGGGTTCAGAGGTTCAAGCCTGTGGTTTATTTATTAAAATTTTCTCAGTAAATATATCATGGTATAATAGATAACAAGCACACTGTTTTGTGCTAGTAACATCCGTCTTCCATAATACACATGCACAGTAAGTTTCAAAAATAGGAAGGAAGAACCCTAAGTTACATTTAAATGTGGGTGCACTGAACCTTTTCTCAAAAAGAGGCTGAAATCATAAACAAGAGTGAGAATTTGCTTTCTTATTTTTCAAAACCACTGTCATCAAATGCAGCTAAGATGCTGCTCTACGCAAAGGCATAAAAAGGTAATTTGGATCACCAGAGGTTTTAACAGACTGGGCTGAAGTTAGACACTTCTAGTCCCAGAAGATGATGGTGACTTAGAGATAACAGTGGTAGAGCATTAGAAGCTGCAGAAGTACATTCCTTCACTGTAGAATTAGAAGTGTGAATCTGACCAGGAGCACTATGTCCATGCTGGAAATACAAGCATTTTGTAGAGTCTGTGGTTGAAGACTGTGAACCAATTTTACCTCCTCCCTCTATAAAGCCTCCAAAACAACCCTAAAAAAAGTGCAAATTCCTTCCTTTCCTTGGAGACAGTAAACAGCAGTAAGAATGCAACAGACAGTGGTAGCTTCTGTGAGGCAATATGGTACCCAAGAATAGCTCAGATACTCACTCCAGTGATGAATTTGATAGCTAGTTTGTGTCAGACTAATTATTCTAACACAAGATTCACACAGTCATTTCCACCTCAAAAGGCTTCTGAGGGAAGAAAAATACCATTAAAATCCAAATAGATTTTTTTCTTCCTGTTGGAAAGCAAAGCCAGTTGGTCTATATTCTCTGGTGGTGGGGAAGAACAATTCCACCCTAAGAAAGAGTCAGTCTTTCAGAGATATTTTTTGGCAACTCATTTCAGGCCTTCAGAGGCAGGCTCTGGAGGCAGCAAGAACAGGGAGGTGACAAAGTCACCTTCCTCCCAGCTCTACAACCAGCTGCCAGCTTCCAACTCTGAAAATGAACAGGCAGATGGTCACAGCTCTCCTGATCCAAATCACACTGCTTCATGCAGGTGTGCAGAGCACTGCAGCCCCAGGACGCTGTGGGCGCCAAGACTGCCAACATCACCATTACTCTAAGGTGTCAGAGATGAGCATGCCATAGTCAATCTCCACATTCTCTACTCTGCAACTCCTATATCCTCCACTTTTCTCCTGGCACTGCAGTATTAAGATCAAATGGCAGAGGAGAATGCTATGGGGAAAGGGTGGAACCCTTGCATGTTCCCTGCCTGGCCTCCCCTGGGACACAAATACATAGCTTTCATGCTCAGCTGCTCTGTGCTCCATATTGCATCCCATACTCAGGGCCCCAGTGCCTAACCCTGATGGAGTGTCTGCCTAGAAAGAGCACAAGGCTGTGCAGAAAATGAGCCTTTAGTCTCCCCTCTCTGTAGTCCGTGTGCATGCAGATCCTCCTCAGAAAAATGGGCTCCATTCTGATTTCTGCCAACCACCTGCTGAAATGTAAATGTGTTTTACTTTTAATTCTCAAACAACTCCAAGCAACTTCACAGGATTCCTTCACTTACCATAACAGCACCTTGAATACGTTCAGAAAATTTGCTTAACTTTGATAATAAAGTTCTGGCTTTGTATTTCAAAGTAGTGTACTTCAAATCCTGCTGGGAGTGCATATTTATTAAAAATTCTCTGTATCTTTCCCTTCTCTTCATGTGAGCCCAGCACACGTACAGTATTTGAATGCCTGGATTAGAAGGATAATTAACAAAAATATTCCAACAACCTTATTTCTGGAAGAAAGAAAACTTACTCTGTGTGTGTGTGTGTGTGTGTGCGCGTGTGTGTGTGTGTGTGTGTGTATCTGACAGAGCTGGTTTCCTTCACACTGACACACCCAATAAATGTTTAAATAAAATTCAACTGTTCAACACGTAAATTAAGAATTACAAATCTTTCTTAATTTCTCGATGAAATCAAGAGTTTGATCCTACAGGCAGTGTACATTATTATTTACTGTTAATAGCTATAGCTGTACACATATGGGAATTCTGCAGGTACCTTTATATATTTATGCGTCTTTTCTTTGGAATAGAGCTGGTATTTGCATTTGCTAAACCATTTACACCATATGGATAAGAGAAAGCAATGTAATATACCATTGATTGACTCTTGCAAAGTAGAAACCAGATCTGAATTCCATTTTAGCCTAGTGAAATCCTAAGGCTTTAAGGGAAGGTTCTTGCTTGGTCCAGCAGTAACAGTGACCTGTAATTTACATGGCACATCTTTTGAAAAATTCTCAAACTTACAAAGATTTACAGGGGTCACTTCAGTCAAGAGTGAACTGCAGAGAGGGGGGAAAAATAAGTTTGTGACATAAAGAGATAGGCCACAGAAATGAAAGACAACAGATCAAGAATAATGTATTCCCTTGAAGAATGTAGAGGATAATAGGTAGACACACTATAAATTATAACACTGGATTATCCTTCAGCTCCTAAAAAATGTCAGGAGACTTTAAATACCTACAGATGGTCAGTGCCTCCATTTTCAATTACCTCTGACAGATGGCCCTTCCCTATGGCCCAGTGCTGATATGCCAAGAACAGCGATTAGAGATTGACTCAGAGACAAGAACAGTGCCATACTTTGCAGCTGTATTTATAGCCAGACCCAGAGTTTTCTTTGCCTCTGTATCTGCAATTCAAAAACACTGTCTGAAGACATACTGAAAAAATAGCAGTCACTTGGTTCTATCCCTTGCCCTGATTTACCACCATAAATCATACTGTGGTGAGACAAGGCTATTCATCAGTTGCATGAAGACCCCAGAACGTGTCAGTATCCATTCTAGCAGCTAACAGCTCTGCGTATAGTTAATGCATTCCCCTATCACTGCAACTCCCTTTCATTCCCAAAGTTGAGGATTCTGTTATAGATCAAATCATCAGTTAAATTATGGGCCAGTAATCACAAAACCCAAGCCAACTGCTGACAAACCAAATCCACAACTGGCATTTATACTAAATTAATCATGTAGCACGTGGGCATTTGTTAGCACTTTACCACATTGTACACAATCTGGTTATTTCCTGACTCCAGGTCCAGTTTCAATCATGGCTCTTCATTTTATGTAAAACATCCAAAAATAAAATGATCCAAATGTCTTTATCACCTCAGAAAATGTAAACTGTGGGAGTGTGAAATGTAAATTCTTCACCATCCATTAAAGCTCCAGGCCCAGATGGTCTCTCTGCAGTTTTTCCAATGATCCAATTTGCTGTTTCCATCCCATTTATGATGCCTTTATTGAAAATCATAATAGATGTTCAAAAGACATTTAGTAAAGCAACTGTTAATTTTATTTTTGGATTTTGGAGCATGAAGGGAGTCTGGAAACAGGTTGTCTTGCCTACTTAGCATTACCTTCAACTGTGTGAGATGCATCCAGAACACAAGTCACTCTGGTTGGAACAGTGTCAGCCACATGGCTGCAGGCAGCTGCTCAGCCATGCCCCTTGGTCTCCCTGCTCCTGTGGCCCACATGCCTCCCAGGGAGGGCTCTCCCTCACTATGGATCTGGCAGGGATGCACAGCACCCCTCTCAACAAACTGCATAGATAACCACCCCTGAAGATAAAGATGTGTCTGAACTGAGTATCTGTGTGTGTCCGTGGATGAAACCTATCCAGCTGCCTGGTCAGCATTTGCCCAAACTGATCATGTTACAGAAGATGATCATCAGCCAGATTAAACAGTTACTGGGGAATTACAAAAAGACTTGACACAAAGCAGGAGCCAGACTGAAAAGAAATATAAAAGAAGTGTGAAAACTTGTAACACAAAGGACAGACCTTGGAGGGGAAACAACTGTCTCAGGGGTGTGTGGTTCAGCCCATGACTTGTAGGGAACTGCAGGGATCTGTAAAAAGGTACGGGATCCACATCTCCCACAGGAGACATGTAAATAGGGAAATCTGCAATCTTTGGGAAGAGGGTGTGTTTTTGTAACCCATATTGCCCATGAGTGAGGGGGTGCATACAACTCTCTGCATACGCGTGCCCGAGTGTTTCTGTGTGTGCATATGTGTACACTAAGAAGGCTTTGGGATTAGTTACAGAAGACTTTTTAGAAATTTACAGCATGGTTTGCCTATTTGTATTACTGATCTCGTTTTCATAGTTCACTAATTGCTGGATAATTACACTCTGCCAATAAAGCAATAAACTGCTTTGATTCGTATTTATTTTAAACTATGCGAACTCAGCAGTTTTCCCCCGCAACATGTAACAAGTTGCTGAAGCAACCAGAGATCTCTGTAGCAAAAGGATTTCATGTTTTCTTCCAAAGCATTGATTGACACTGAATAAATTCATGTTTAGTGAACCATATTTAACTACAGGTGAGATCCCTTAAGTGCATGTAATATTTGTCTCAAAATAATTATTTTTAAGTAAGACATTACACATAAGGTTATTTCAGATCTCCTGTTTCCCAGGAGTTCATACACAGGTGTTACATGGTTAGCATTTGTAACTAAACATACTTCCATCTGGGGATCAGCATTCACTGTTGGCACCGTATTTTCCCTTTGAGTTATCTGTGAAAAAACAAAACTGGGATGGATTTGGATCTCTATTACCACAATCTCACAGAGAAGACCCCTAGCTAAGCCAAACAAAGAATCAAAACCAGAACTGTACAAGTGGTTTTTGCACGTTGCAGGGGTTCACTAATCCTACAGGTTTTGGGAGGTATTTTTGAAACATCAATTCAGAATTTCCTTTTTCTTTAAGGCAGACAAATCTTTACAGTTTTACCCATTTAACTGGCCTGGCCAATTCTCCTTCCTTCCATAGCTGGAATAATATATTCTAGTATTCCCTAAAGCACGTTTTGCTGTGCATGCCTGGGTATGCCAGTCAGTGCTAATTTGCTATAATCCTGCTGCCCTGACTTCCCCAAACCACATCGCTACAAATGTAGGCAGTTTGGTCCAAAGTGTGGACTCTGCAACAGCCTGGCAGCCCTCAATACTGCGAAGCATTGATGCATTACCAGTGACAGCAAACTCTCCACACATCCTCACAGTATGAACAAGGCACAAGCAGCCAAGCAATCAGAAAGGCTCAAACACTTACCAAACAATGAACTTTGAACAACTCGGTAAAGGAAACAAACACACACACAAAAAAAGTCAATTTCTGGGATGAAAATGTAGCTGAATATCCCAGCCAAAGATAATTGTATTTCACAAAACTGCAAACCTCACATGAGAGTTTATAGTGGAAAAACACTGACAGGCCATTGTCTGCAGCATTGCATTCACAAGGCTGCAATTACAGCTTTACCATAATGAGTGTAACTCTGTGGTCAGAAAGACTGCAAGAATATGATATTTTCCATGGAATACTTCTTCCTTCATACATGTTTGGCTTGAAATCTGGATTTTATGTTACAGCATTGTTGGCATTGTTTATGTCACACTTTAATTTTTGGAGGCTGATCTATATAAGTACTTTAACTTGGCTTCTTCTTTTAGGTGTACAAATAAAAATTACTTCATCCTTTCCAAGCTTGAGTAATTGCACCCAATAGTAGACATGTAAACACTTTCTGTGATTTGATGTTTATAATCTTCCCTTTGCACTCGCAGTGGTACTCCTTTGGGTATCATCAGCCACAAAAAAAAAATGAAGACAGCTTTTTTCTCTTTTTTTCAAATTAGGTTACTGCTGTTATTCGTCAAGATCCCTAAGGTCTCACTGAGCTGTGCTTCTCCAGGCAGGTTTGGCAGGAGACATATCCTAATCCACACTGCCTGATGACAACCACCATGAGATACCAGTCTCACCACCCACTGGGGGCTCCTCTAGCATATGTTTGTGGAAGGTTTCTGGCTCATCTGTACTGGAGGAGCAGCAAAAAACCCTCAGAGGAGACAAAAGATCTGGCTTCATAATCAACCAAGCACAAAATACAGTACTTGTGTATCTCTAAGCATGGGAAGATCTCAGGAAGGGGAAGGAAAACAACTGAACTGTTAAAAATGTTACTTCTGATAGATGTAACAGATGGGTTGGTAATCATTACCGGAGGTTGCTGAGTAGTGGGTGGTCCTCCTTAGTAGATATACCAACTTTAATGAGCTCTGATGAAGAAAAGATCAGAATATCACTAGGAAAGTGCTGGAACAAGAACACTGCTGCGAGGGCCCAAGCCTGTTCACCACTTTTTCTCAGTAATACTTGTGTAAGCAATACTCCTGATGTTAATGTGATTATCTAAAGGCAGAAGGAGTACTCATACAAATAAGGTCTGGGATTCATGCCTAGTAATCTGTCTAATCTGGCACTCTCTCTCCTTCAGCTGCACTAGATGTTTTCCAGCAGATGACTCTCAAATAAAATTCCCAAAATACACTGATATCCTGGGGGAAATTCTATCACAGCTTACAAAATCTTTCTTCAGACATGAGTATTCATCAAGTTCTATGCAGACAGAGCAGAAGGATCTCTGGGGAAAATGCAACATCAGGAGGGCTGTAGTGCAGTCTATCCAAGCACTAATATTATGTGGATTGTCCTAAAAGTGTATGTTTCCTCAATAGGGTACAATGCAGTGTTACTGACCTATGGTTCAGGTCTTACTGAAGGAAGAGAACCCTGAGGTATCATCTTCAAAAAATAAAATACAAACTCCTACCAACATTGCATTTATCCTCACATACCTGTCGACACAAAATCAGAGCCCTGAAAAAAACACAAAGGATGTCCTGGAGGGTTAGATCAATATCCAGCTATCCCCAGTATCCTTTCTTTAATAACAAGAGATACTATTTAAAGAGAACATGCAAGCCAGGCATATACATTACCTTTACTCTCCTCCAGCACCCACAACCATTGTATTAGGGATGCTAGAGAGCATATCCCTACTAAATTCATCGTGTATTTCTCTATGAATATGCAGTCCATTTAATTGTTTAGTCTCCTTTCCAATCTGATGACCTATTTGCTTCCAAAACCTCTGCTGGCAATAAATTTCACAAGTTCACTATATCTGCTACATTAAAAAAAAGTATATTCCCTTTTATCTTTTCTAAACCAATCTCCTACTGGTTTCAGTGACTGCCCCCACTTCTGGTTCTGCAGGATTTGGAAAACATCAATCTTTTTCCATAATCCCACCCAATGAGGAGAACAACCTTTGCACAAAAGTATTCCAGAACTGCACCTGTCTCAGGGTGCTTAGCTGCTCTTTTTTCCCTATATCAGGACCTCTTCTTCTGTCTGTGGGATTTCAGAGGCACTCTTCCATTCCACAGACCCCTTCTGGTATCACATTATGTTCTGGGATAGCAATTAGCATTAAATCTTACTTGGTGCTTACAACTACGAGTATCCTTTAGTGTCAATACAGGAAGACCAACAACACAAACAGCTTACAGCAGAGAGAGGTCTTTTATGTGCTTCATGCTGCCAACACCTTCTCTAACAACAGGTAGCCTCAGCAAAAATGTTCCAGGGGAGGGAGATGGACTGTGTTATACAAGCCCCTTAGAGGCTTCTTGTTTTAGACAGGACATAAGCAAAGCAAGGCACAAGCTCAGACTTTCTCAGGGAAGAATGCCTACACTCAGGTGAGAATGTAGCCGGGGCTAACACAAGGTCACACATGATCAATACAGGTGAAACTTTCTGGGGACAGGGCTGTACAATTTTAAGAAGCCTCCACTCTACATTTTAAATTCTTTTTCTCTTCAGGTCACTTTTTCCTGAACATGGAAAAATATGTCCCTGAAACTAAGGCAATTTGCTTGCCAGATTTGAAAGCTTGTTTTTCCAAAGCAGAGAGATGCTAGGGGCTGTTCAGTGAAATGGTTATGTTTATAATGGACAAAACCATGTATTCTCCCCTAAATTCATCCTTGTAGTTGGCTCAGTTGTTGTAAATGGAACTTTCCAAAACCAAAGCAAACAAATCATAATACAAAACAAAATAACCAAAACAAACTAAAATAAAACAGCTGGAAGCGGACACCCAACAGGGGAAATTTCAGCTCAGACTGGCAGTAACAAGCAAGTGAAAACTATACTAGAAAGCACATAGCAACAGTAACACTGGCTATGCTGCTGGCTCTGTTATACTTCACTGTAAAGACTGAGGTGTTTGATTTGTCATGCTACCAACAAACTTAATTTAATTAACTCTCCTCCTATTCCAAACCTCCCATCTGTGCTGTAAAGTACAGCAACCATTTCACATCAGACAATAGCTAAGTAAAACCTTAGGGAAAACAGTACCAAATACTTTTTGTAATTGAAAATTGAAGGGAACGTAACAAGCAGCATGTAATTATGTGAATTCAAATTTTATCCAGACTTCAGGGTTACCCAGTCTGCTTAATTGATCAGTATCATTGAATCAATAACCACAGCTGGTCATTATCCTAGAGGTGCCAAAAGATACTGTATTTGTTCCACTTTGGAATCCCCTCAAATGGAGTTGCATGGTTCTGCTCCATTTAATTCCCTGTTTATTTTACCGTGCTTTTCAAGAGCCACAAGTCTCGTAATACTTCATCAAGAAATCCAAGATTTCTGGATTTCAGCTTATGAATCCACTTTTTGTTTGCATTTTGGAGCCATCCTGCCCTCAAGTGTCCTATGTTTGTTTTCCAAAGTTGCTGTACCTTCAGTCTTCCTTCCCACAGATACTGTGGTGAGATAAGGAGAGCAGTTCTGTTTTCCACTGAGCAGACAGAAGACTTGGACAGCTCACATGGAGTGGGTTTGTATTGCAGCAGTTAAACACTTCAAGAAAAAAACAAATGGAACGTTAGGAGTGGAAATTAGATATGTTAACCCTAATGAGAATGCTGATTTGCTTTCCAGCTAGCTCTTTGGAGCGGAAAACTCCCACACCTTTAAGCAAAGAAATCTAAAGGAAACACAGGATTTTGGCAGAGATTTTCAAATGACCCCTGAAGAAGGCAGGTATCCAAGTCCTATCACATGGCATTGTGAGTCTCTCCCTGTTGTGGCCATGTTTATGCTCAGTCTGTTTGTGGGAACAAGGGAAGTGTGGGGAATGTTGCACACAGGCACCCTTGAATCACCCCTGAAGGACACGTCCTGTGCTGGTCAAGAATTGCTCACTTGACAAAAAGCTCAAGAAACACTGCGGAGGGGGACAAAATACGGACAAAAATAGCTTGTAGTGGAATAGGTCCAGCAACAGGGCTAGCAGACAAGAAGTGAGGGTGTTAAAATAACCGTGTCAAGCAGTTTCATAAATTAGCTACGTGTTTAGTATCAGAGTCTTGGGGCTTGTGCCTGCTGTTTTCCCTGACAAACACATACCAGCATTCAGCCTACGTGCCTGCTCACCTGACTTCATGCAGCAGCCCTCAGATTTTCAAAAAACAGAAGCAGGGACAGAGAGAAAACTCCTTAGGAGAGAGGCAGGGGACAGAAGGGTGCCGGGCACAGCAACGAGTGCCCATTGCTGGGTCACAGGGTGCCTGTGGGGGCTGCAGGCAGCAGACCCTCACCCTGCCCCTGCCCATCTGTGGGATGGGCACGCTTTGGAGATAGATGGATCTGCAGGCATGACTCCCTCGTTCATGAGTTCTTCCATCCCAAACACGGCAAGGCAAGAGGGGTTGGCCTTAAAAGAGTAAAATATCCACGGACCTTTCCACCGCCTGAAGGGCTGGATAAGGAGTCTCCAGCAGGAGATGCCCACCCCGGAGCAGGGCGCTGTCACAGAGGGGGCCCAACAAAGAGAGTGTGCTGCCCTGCACCAGCACAGCCACGACTCACAGAATCACAGAGCTGTTAGGGCTGGAAGGGACCCCTGCAGATCATCTAGTCCATTATTAGCACCATGTTCTCACCAACTGAGCTGAAACTTCGTGTGGTTTAGTTTATGGCCGTGGCTCCCTGTGCTGTTGCTGTACACCACCAAACACGTCTGGCACCACCCGCCCGACACCCAGCTTTGAGATATTCATATGCGTGAATGAGATCCTCTCTCATTCTTCTCTAGACAGAACAGACCGAAGTCCTGCAGTCTCTCTTTATAAAAAAGATCCTCCAGACCCCTAGTCATCTTTGTGGCCTCCGCTTGACCCTCTCCAGTAGTTCCACGTCTCTCTTTTACTGCGGAGCCCAGGACTGGACACAGCACTCCAGATGTGGCCTCACTAAGGCCGAGCAGAGGGGGAGGATCACCCCCCGCTGGCCACGCTCTTCCCGATGCGCCCCTGAATACCACTGCCCTCCTGGCCGCAAGGGCACTGCCGGCTCACGGTCACCCACTTGCCTCCCGCGGCCCGGCTCCGCCAAGCGCCG
>VZTI01005056.1:1679-21019 GCA_013397865.1 Struthidea cinerea | reverse complement strand
CGGGGCCGAGCCGCGGCGGGGGCGGCCGGGGGCGAGCGGGTGGATGGGCGGGGTGCGGGGCCGACCCCCGCAGGCACCTGCCTTTTCCCGGGGGCTGCGTCCGGCGTTGGGAAGCGAGACGCGGGCTGCGGGCCCGGGCGGGAGGTGGCCGCCAAGGCCGGGCACATCAAAGGCCCGGCACATCAAAGGCCCCTGCATCCCTGGCCCCTGCCTCTGCAAACCTCGTTCTCCGGGGTGCCATGGCCCCCTAAATCCACCTTTTATCCTGAGGGGTTACGACCTGGGGAGGAGGGGGCTCGCTGCGAGCTGCTTACTTTTAATACTAAAGGCTTGACATGAAATGCTGAGTGAGCACTCTTTGCTACTGCCCTTTAACACCGTGGTGAAGGACACACCCGCTGAGATATAAAGAAGGACGTGCTTAATTAAGTGTACACTTAATTTGGGAGAAGGAGGGAAAAGGTGTGTTCCACCGGCTGATGGGAGAGAGGCCGTGGTGCTGCAGGGGCTCTCTGGCTGCAGAGCACTGCCATTCATGCCTTTGCACAGCACTGCCAGGGAAGTAGGGACCAGCATCATAACAGAACCTTAAATGCTTCCTGCGGGACAGAAGCCTAACGTCAGACAATGCACCAAAATGTAAAGGTGAAACAAAAGAGCATAGACACAGGACAAAGCAGCTGTATGTATAGCTTCCCAAAACAGCCTAAGTTTCTGTCTGGAAACATTGAACAGACTCTGAAAATGTTTGTTTTTGTCTGGTGTAGGGATTGTTAGATTCCGATTGAAATGCACCAGGTGCGGTGTGGTTGAAAGGAGATGAAAGCACTGAGCTGAGCACTCAGAAGACCTGTACATACCCATAGTGTGCGTTCAGCTCAGCCCTGTGGCACAAGTGCGACAAAACGTGCTTTGGATGGTGTCAAGCTTTTTGCCTGCATGCATGTATTTGTGCTGGGAAAAATGCATGCCACGTACATCCCAAAAAATCCCCTAATGGAAATATGGTGTACCCAGATACTGGGGTGTAAGGAAGGGCAGCAGTTAGTGAAAGGATGGTACAATAGTCAACAGACACACCTTCACCTTCTGAGTGTTTTGACACAGTAGTCAAACACGACTTGGGAGATTGTAGTGTTATTTAGAACCCTTTAAGTAATGATTTCCTTTTTACCACGAGGAAGGAGTTTGTTTGCCTTCAGTTGCAATATGTTTTGGGTTTTTTTCCAGGGTTGGGACCATGGCTGTTGACTGGATTGGTTTTGCATATGCTTCACTGCTGATGTTTGGAGGTGTTGTAGCTTACACTCGTAAAGGTAAGTACTGGGACAGCAGGAAATCAAGTATTTCAATTTCCTCTATGCAATGTGAGACATGACAACTTTGCTGTAATTAACACAACTGCATTTTACATCCATCATGTGCTGCTGTAAATGCACTGAGTCTCATGAGATGTACTTGGGCCAGCTGAAGCACTTAAGTGAGTTTGTTTTCAGGGCATAGAGTGGGGGTTTTGTCATGTTATCTTTGACCTTAAGTGCATTTTGGGCTTTCTCATCTCCTTTTAATCATTCCTGTGTTGAGCACAGCAGATCCTTGATTAAAGCTTATTTTCTGCAGAGACATCCAGGCTTGATTCTGACATTTCCAGATGCACGGTGAAAAAAAACCACTTTACTTGTGCGCTCTGAGTTGGTGGTTAATTCTCTGGTACTGTTGGAATTGTGGCTTTTCACAGTAGGATAACGAGGCAGGTTTTAGGGGGCAGTGTACCGCAGAGAGTGTTCCAGGGATTTTCGCGGTCCCGCGGGTGGCAGCGCCGTGCCCGAGCCCTGCACCCGGCAGAGGTCGCAGCGGTACCGAGGACGGGCAGGCGGGAGCTGCAGGTTCCTGTCAGCTCTCCGCAAACCTCAGCAGCGCATCGCTCTCCTTCCCTGTGGCCATTATCCGTCACGATTCTTGTGATTTAGGGTCACCGTCTCCCTTCGCAGAGTGCACATGCTGTGCTCTCGGAGACACGGCTTCGCATCTGAATTTCTGAAAACGCTGTATTTTTGTGTTTGCAGCCAGCTGCACTCACTGACTATCCCATTCACCTATTCTCTTCACTCTTCAATAGTTGGTCAATCCTTGTGGCAAATCTAGGTTATTTTTTATTGGTTATGATTTCTATTTCTTGCAAAGTCTTGATTAAAAATACTCAAAATAAAAGGATTAGGAGCTAAATGACATCTGGGGGTCTGGATTCTTTATTTATAAACATTTGGGGATCAGCTTCATCCAAATAATGTCTGCTGTGCAGATTCTACACTTTTATCATATAGTACCAAGAGAAATGTCTGTTCAGAAATCTAAATATATTAGGAACCATATTTGCAATAGCACTGCAAGAAGATGTCAAGTTACTTTTAGAAGCACTATTTTCATTCTCACTGCCATTTATATGTTTTTTCATTCTTTATTTATTAAATGTGATGTTGGTGATAGCATGTCTTTTTCCAGGACTGATGTCAGACTGAAAGGCCTGACATTATGACCACACATGTTGTCCAATTTACTCTTTATAGATATTGACACATTTCTACAATTTTTGTAGCCTTCCAAGTGCTGTAAGATATAGTTAAAATGAACAGACAGTTCCGAGAAATTACAAAAATCCTTCTTAAGTATGATAGAGAAAATAGCCAAATTTAGGGTTGTATTTTTCCCAAGTTGCAAGTACTACTGGATCCTGATCATCTCCTTCTAACTTAGTTGACTTTGCCCCTAATGCCACGCATTAGAATGACCCAGTTACATAAATATTACCTCTCTATTCACACTGGGTGAGGTAAGCTGGAATGTGGCAAAATCGGTTTTATTTTTAATATATTTGGATAATACTGTGTAGAGAGACAACTGCCATATAAAGATTGAGTTTAAAGACCTTGTATTGATTTCTTGCAGGTAGTAAAATCTCTTTAGTTGCTGGACTCACCTTTGGCTCTGTGGCTGGTTATGGAGCTTACTGTGTAACATGTGATCCGAGAAATGTGAAGATATCATTGTGTAAGTGTTTCACTACAGTAAACAAACAAACAAAAAAAGCAGCAACCTGAACTGCATGTAAAATTCTCTTTTTAGTAAATTTTGAGTATTGCTTTCGTTTAAGTGTTGAGTTTTAAATAGAGTTCAAGACTTCGACTTAGCTTGCAAAATTCAGGAGCCATTTGCAAGGTAAGGCGGATCATTCACACAAAGCCAGCAGGTGTGTGTTACCACCTGGCAGCACCTCCTTTTATGAGGTGGTTGCCTAACATTGCACAGATTGTGAAATCCAGCTGGGAAACAGAAGATAGTACTGCAATAAAATCATTAGCGCTACAGATTAGAATTTCTCAATTTGAGCAGTAAATTAGATGTAGGATCCAGTGTTGCATAATTTAACGTATCCTCAGCTCCCAGTGAATCAAATAGTTTGATTTAGTGTTTTTCCTTTGCTGTTAAGAAAGACAGGATACAAACTATGCAGTAATTGTCATGGTAGCTAGTTTGCAGTGAAACCCTCAAGGAGGCAAAAGCTACATTCCCTAAGGGGGATATTAACCTCGCCCAAGTGATTTGTAGTAAAAGCTGTTGGGAGCTTGTCTCCCTCATGGTTTTAGCAAAGGTGGTTTCACATGCAGAAATGCATTTAAAATACATTTAATCCAGATTATGTGAGTACACAATTGTTTTTTCTCAACTTAGAATTTGTGGTATACTGTTCATTCTGACTTTGTGCTTTGCCCCAGTCACAATTATAAATATTTCCATTTCAAAAAAATGTTGAGTAGCATTCTCAGTGAAGTGTTCCCACCAGGTTCTTTAGTAAAGGTGGTAACGGTGGACCTGATCTGCTCCTAGATGGCCTTAAATTGGATTTCCACTTTTGCCACCATGACCTTGCTCAGATTAAGTTATCCCACTGTTTAAAAAAACGCCAAAACTTCTTTTGGAATGAAGACACAGCCCTAAGTATATGTAAATTTATAATCATTACTGTGAGATGCTTTTAAGTAGCGTATGGTATTGTACTTCTGTGGTCAATTAAGCCACTAAGTTAGATACAGAATTTATGGAAGAGAACACTCATTAAAACTTAATATATATTGCCTGTTTCCCAATTCCCAGGTTTTGAAGGGACTAATACAAAATTTTCCATTAATGTGCTTTTGAATGTCTGATATCTAAAATAGTCAGTGTTTTGCATTTCACGTAGCTGTAGGCATGTGAGGACTTTCTCAACTGCAGAAATGTATATTACTTATTTAGTAGAAGTTACAGCAATGAGATGAGGTAGAGTTCACTACACCTGCCCTAGAAAGTTCTTCTTACATAGAGTAAAAGGCACAAAGACTTTTTAAAGCAGTCTTAGTTTAGAATGTTTACCAAAATGTTTTAATTGCTTTTTATTATAATTGCTTTTTATTATAAATGTGTATTGCTTTTGTGGAAAACTAGAATGTTTTCACTTATGTCTTAACATGCCAAAGTGTGAAAAGCAGCTAGAGCACAAATTAAAGATGGAAATTAAGTGCATGGAAGAAAGTGACCACTCTGAACTTAGAAACCAGTACAGTAAATTACAATATTAAATAAAGCAAGCACCCAAACCTTTAAAAGGTTAACAACCCATTCATCCAAACCATAACTATTGACAGTATTTTTCACCTATGTAAGAGTCTCCTACAGTAATTTAGGTAATATTTTAGTACAAGACCTTGATAAGAAGGTTATTGTAACTTGTCCTACGTACAAAGAGTATGTAGCCTGTACCCCAGGCAAATTCTCTCAGTTGTTTTATAAATTAATATTTCAGGCATTTTCCTCCTTCATCAGAAATTATCTCTGTGCTTTCTTGGATACTTTAATGCATTTTTATGTGTTTGAAGTAGGTGTAGAAATTCAAATCTAAGTATGCAGGAGTTAGTAGCATTCACAGTGCAAGTCGATCCTGATCTGAATATGATTCACTTGATTGAATTTGTCTTCATTTATTGAATTTCTTTGACCTGGTTTAAGGTGAAACAGTGAATATATGTCACTTTCTAAAATCAGGTCTAAAACTTGAATGTCTTAAAAAGGTCACTGGAACCTGTGAAGAGCCATATACTAGCAAATGGAAAAAAAAGAATATTACAGAGTGAACATGCTTTGTAGCTTGTAATAAACTGTAAATATACTCAGGACTCTGGCAAGACACATGCTGTGGAATAGTTTACTCTTGAGACATTCCTGAGAGGATCAAGGCTATGTGACTAGAAAATAAGAGCAATGGATAATGGAGCATAATATTTTTTTTTGCAAGGTATCTTTAATGAGTGCATATAGTTGGCAGAGTTCTGACTTGTAGCTGTCAGGGCTTGTTTTATAACGCTGAAGTGAGTTTAAAACTAATTTTTGACACCTATGAACACAGGACTGGCCCCAGGACTAGACAGTGGAATTTGAAGAGAATTAGCCAGAAGGTTTAACTGCTCCATAAAAGGGAAGAGGTCTGTGTAACTGCCATTACTTTGACTGCAAGAGTGGTAAAGCCCCGCTGCTCATGAGAAGTTCTGCCTCTCTGCCCACTTCTAGGAAGCATTTCAAGTGACAGTTCTTTAATGAAGGTAGCTATCTTTGCAGTTTTGCATAATTTCCTCAACCTTCTCTCTCTCAACCTCTCATGTAGCCATCTGCAGCCATAGTTCAAGATGAAATCCCTGTGCCTGATGAGTTCATTGCTGCCTCCATTTTTAGTTAAGACTACTCCAGGAAGAAGATGCAGTTTCTTTCATGATGTTTGTTCTCTGCTGCTTGTGCTGCATTTATTGCCCTCTTGGGCTGCCCAGCTCTTGTCACAGGCAAGGATGGTTCCCTCATAGCAAAAGGCTACAAAGGAACTCGTGGTCATGAAGAAGGAGATGTCAATAGCCATATTCTGTAGCAAAAACAAGTGGCAAACCTTCCAATATAGTTTTTAAGGCTCAGCAAATAAAGAGCTAATATTCTAAAAATAAAACAGAAAATAAGTTGAATGCTCTAGCTCCTTGAATAGTTGGAAAACTGCTGCAATAGTTGGAAAAAGCTGCAATGATCTAGGGTGGTGTGATTTATGAGACACTATTCCTGTAATTCAGTATGCACGTTACTGCTATGGCCAAGATTCTTTCTGCTTTACTTGTATCCCCATGAATGTAGATATGGGTGAGTAGAATTGATTGACTGACAAACTTACTTAGTCTCCATGGAATAGGATTTAGCATTCTGCTGCACATGGACACCTTATTTGTAGCTAAAAGAAATCATAATGGTGTGTTTCAGAAAAGCAAGAATGTTTTTATAGACTCTATCTCTGATCTAATGTTTTACTAAATTGCAGTGCATAAGAAAACAGCAATGACCTTTGATAACTCCACGTGTTCCTGAGTGGTCCACTGCAAAAAGTGAGAACATAAATATATTGGGATTGTCTTTTGCAGTTGCATCTTTTCTTTTGACCATTATAATGGGAATGCGGTTCAAGAGGTCCAAGAAATTAATGCCAGCCGGACTAGTAGCATGCCTGAGGTAAATATATATTGCAGATCTTAATGTAGAGATTTCACTGGTTTTCAAATAGTTGCCATTTCACACCTGATTCAAGGCAGTATTGATGGAAGTCACTGTCATTCACCAACTATACAGCTTAAGTGAAATTAGTTTGGAAGTCACAGTCCTGTTTCCAGAGAGCAGCTTTTTTCTCTCACTAGGCAGATACAGCTGATAAGAAGTGACTTTCTCAGCACAGAAAGGAGAGGTCAGCAGTTAAATATTAATGCATATTGATAAGGCTTTTGGAAGAACCTGGATAAGCCTTAGTGCTTTCATACACATCCACATAAAATTAGTCTAATTTCATACAACACAGTAATCTTAAAAAAAAGGCCAACACTTCAGTTTAGTTTTGGCTGCATTCAAAACTACTGGAACCACATTACTGTTGAAAACCAGGACATTTTTGACTTGAGCTGAGAGCTGTGGTCAGTATTAATGCAAATTATGATGTTCTAACTGTTCCAGCTGCTTTATTGCTGCTGTTTGGCATTCTGGAAAATACAATTTTCTGAACTTACTATTTTGGAATTAAATTATGGAGTAAGTTCAAAACTTTTTTCCCAATGAGTCTGTAACTCAAAACATTTTTTGAAGTGTAAATCAGAATCCCCCTCTTCTGAAGGAATAATAACAGTTGCTTCATTGTTACCAGATTTAATATAACACCATTCTGTTTTACTCCAGTTACATACAGGGAGGAAAAAGTCAGAAGCAAATTGTCAAGGTGCAAAATTTAAGAATCAGGACTTACACTGGAAAATGTTATTGTCCATTGTGGATTGCTTTTCCAGTGTAGGTGGGCTTTGTTTTTCAACAGACAGTCAGACTGTAGATTTAGACACTTGAAAAGATGGCTTAATAGAGACTCTAGTGTCAGTTATTTATGAATGCTCTGTTATTTAATGAGGACTTCCACTGGTTTTATTAATGACAGCTATATTCATGTTTTCTTGTTTTGGGTTTTTTTCAGCCTTTTGATGATTTTGAGGCTTGTTTTTATGCTGCTGTAGGAGAATTTACAACCGAATATGACTGCCATGCCCACCAAACAGACATGTTCTCCATACTTGAAAGACAAGTTTGAACACAAGTCTTATACTGCATTTATATTTTCTGTTAAAGATCTGTACCTGTTATTTGATTATTGACATGTGCTGATATTTTAAAAGCTTTTTTTAACAACTAAAGCAAGTCTTTTGTTGGTATATTTTGATCTACTTTCATTTAAGCAGTCTATTAACTCAAGGGACCTTTCTTTTTAAGTTTGATCTCTTTTAGGGGTGCAGAGCGCCTCAGGAAATTGAATTACTCTTGCACTGTATCTCTGAGAGAAGAATATATATAAATACATGTTTATGCTAAAAAGATATCTTGTATTGAAGTATAATTTTGTAGTTTCTGAGATTAAATAATCAGTTTTAAATCAAAAATGTCTTGGGCCTGTACTGTGTTGCACTAGAAAACCAGCTTCCTTTCCAACACACATTCTTGTTCCACTGGTTCTAAATATAAAAACTATTATCAGTGTTCAAATAAATATAAAATGTTCAAAGCTTATCAATTTTTTAAGTAGACGAGTGAGCCATTTTGCCAATGGAAGAGTCTGGTGCTCTGCTTTGTGCTCAGTAGCGGTTTAAAACACTTAGCATGCTGTAAATTGCCACTGACATGAACCATGGCTGACGTTCGTCACCACACAGAGAGGTTCCAGACTGTCAGCACTCCGGAACAGGTTTGCCATTCCACTCTTACACAGATTATCTTGCTGAAGTCCCCCCATAAGCAAAGGAGACTGTTCAGCCATAAACTATTCAGGGATTGAAGTTGCTTTGATTTGTGTACAAAATAAATATTGCCTGGGTCTCAAAGCTTGGCTAAGTCTGTCTTCTGGTGTACAGGGAACATAAGCAAAATCATTAGGAAACAGTACGGGTGGGTGCGGCCTTGAAGACAAAGAAATTTTGCTGCTTTTCATTTTTTTCATACAAAGGTTGCTTATGAAGGTTATCATGTATCAGATTGTGGTGCTGCACGAATTTATGAGGAAAATACCAAGCTTATTATTCTTGTCAGGGGCTTAGGTGGTGACAAGGCCTTGTGAGCAGCTTAGATGTCTAAGGCACAACTGACAATAAAAATAAAAGGGGGGCAGGACAACATGACACAAAAAAGTTCTTACCAACCCCAAACCATAGCCTGCAGCTCTGGAATCTTTTGCTCTTGAATGTTGGTATCAGTCACCTCCAGATGGTGCCAGGCTTACAGGTGATTAAGCCCGATATGTTATGGATTTCAGACTGGAATGGCAGCTGCACTCACAAAACGCAACAGCAATGTCCCGTGCCAGTCTTTGTGATGGTTCCTAAATCATAGCACTTGTTTGGAAGAGAGGAATAGCCCAGTGAAACGAGTACTGTGCTGGCATGGCAAAGCACTGCTTTCAGGTACTGAGGTAATTTTAATGTAAACCTGTTTGGAACGCAGCAGTGCCCAGGTAACTGGGGCACTTGTGGTTTGTACCTCTGAGATGCACATGGCTCTTCTTAGGCACAAGTCAGGAAAGGAGTTAACTTTGCTGGGCAGCAATTCATTATGTACGCTGGTTGACTGTTGCCTAATCAGTTGGAGTCCTACTGAGGAGAAACAACTAAGTGCAAAGAAGGATGGTTTATGGCAATGTTCATAGAGAGAATAGTGATGGTTCCCATGAAATTAGGGTAAAGAATCTGAATAATAGTGCATGCTTTAAGCACTGTTGAAGTAAAACTCACTGAAAAGGTAAGCAGCCAGTGCACTTTGCTTGATAACTGGGGGAAGTGACTGCAGAAAGTAAAACCTTAAAAAAAAACACTCAAGGGGCACTTGCCTCACTGACCAGCCAGCCAAGCAGCAAAAGGAAGAGCAAGGGAGAAGGTTCTTTCAGTGGATGAAAACCACATAAGGCCAATTAAACACAAGGACTTTGATCTTTCCATGAAAAAATCGCTCCCAAGAGATTTGTGTGGGGATTAGAAAAGTTTCTTACTTCTGCCTGTAAACTTAAAAGGATCATGAGTTTTGATTTTATTTTTAAAGGTTTTATTTACTTAATTTTTAAATTGCAGCTCTGAAAGTACAGAGACAGCAGTGAAATACAGCAGCAGGGGGGAACAGTGAACTTTCTAGGAGACCACCTAGAGAACCAACCCAAAAGATTCTAGGCCTGAATTTAAATGACTTCTCAATTTTCATGGTGTGGCTCCTCTCTACTGCAGTTTATGAAAGGGGGGTTGGGGATCATGTGGCTTTCCACAGTACTAGGGAAGCTACAGTTGAAACTTTTTACCCTATCAGGCATGCACAGTAATCAAACACACAAAGTATCAGCATATTTTATTTCATATAACTGCTTCATGAAGTACCGCTTTCTGGACTCAACAGGTCCAAATTAGCCTTTTAGTCTAATTTAAAAGTGTATTCACAGTGTATTGTTTCAACACTGGCCATATGATGCAAGTTACACAGCATATCTATGCAATTTACACTTACAAGGCAAGCTCTGGTAATATACTACGGTTGGGTTATCTTCATCAGATTAGATATTGAATATTTTCCTCACAACAGCAACAAACTTCTCATCTGTTGGTGGCTTCCTCTGGCTGCCAGGCTGCAAGAATTTTTTGATTGTTGGAATGTTGCTGATTCTTCCTTTAAAAGCCTGTAAGAAGTAACAGTAAAGCCAGTGAGAGTAAGGAAATTAAAATTCCATCCTTTATAGCTTAAAGATCAGGTGACTTGGATTTTTACTTGTCAGTCATACTTATTAAACAGAGAAAGGTAGTAACTGTTTCTGATCTGTAATGCTGGTGCAATAAAGTTTAGCTTAGTTTCCGAGATGGGAATGGGAGAAATTAATATTAAAAGAGTTAAGATTCATCTAGTAAAAGGTGGAAGGAAAAAAAAAAGAAAAAACAAAAACCCACATCCTGAACCCAAATCCTGCAGATATATTTGAGAAAAAAAAAGAGGCAAGGACAGGAATACCTTAGTGCAAAGCACCACAGAAGTCAAGACATACAAAACTTAACTGCTCTTTGTATATTATCTCTTAAAAATTTAATTTTGCTGGCAAAAAGAAAAGGACAGGAACTGCAGACACACCAGGCCACAGACTTCCCTTCCTGACGCTTGTTGCTGTGTTTGAAGACATGGAAGTAGCAGTTAAAGGACCAAATTGGTAGCACTAGTGAGTGAATTCCTGCCAGCTGAGAACAGCTGGAAAAAGTAGAGCAGGAGAAAGGTGAGCTCCCAGCAGCTCTGGGGCAAGGCAGTGCACTGAGTGCAGGTTTTTGTAGTCAAACAGACCAGAGAAATGTCAGTACAATGGCTCAAAAGATGTAAACATCAATTTACTTTTAACAGTCAGTGACATTTGTTTGTTACCTTCGCTATTGAGACCAGATGATTACTAACCTGTAGCAGAGGAAATGCAGACAGTACATCAGGCTTACATTCTTCTACCATTAAAATGGCTTCCAGCAGATGGACATCTGCCCAGCTTAATTTGTTGCCAACAAGATAATCCTGTCCATGATCTTTTAAGGCCTATAAAATATGAACAAATTAAAAAAAAGTCACATGGGATGTAACAATTTTATCTATGTATTTCACTGCAGACAGATTTCTAAAAAAGCACAGCAGAGCAAAGCCATGCAAGAACCTATGAAGTTAGAAAGTGATAAATATTCTTTAAACAAAAAAATTAAATCAGAATTCATGTTTCAGTGTGCGTGATCCTATCTCTCACTCTAACCTACTGCACCAGGTGGCTGTAGACCAAGAAAGACTTAATCACACAAACAGGACTAAAGTAATTGGAAGAGGTAGTCAGGCCAGTTTACATGTAAGCACATCTTGAATTTTTAAGAAAAAGGTTAAGTGAATTTCCAGATGTTTCAGCAAAATTTGAGACTGCTGATTACAGTTTGAAATAGGTCCAGAATGAAGGAATACAGCCTTCCTACCCTTTATCTTATAAGGAAGGAGTCCTTTGTGGCAAACTGCTGATGCAAGAATTACAGCCTGCCAAAGCTACTAACAGCTGTAGTAGACAAGTTGAGATGAACGTTTCAAGCACAGCTTCAGAGCAGTTACCAGCTCTCCAGCTGAAGACTATCTGTCTTGACTATCTACCTCTCTGTCCTGAAGACTATCACCCTCCTATCAGGAGCAAGAGAAGGGCGTGTCTGTGCCTAAGTCACACTAAGGCTACTCTTAAACAAGTAACAAATGTGCAGTAAGACATCGGTCTGTGACTTTGGAAGGCAAGTGCTTCTCCAGGCCCATGTGCCAATTTTACCATAGAGGCAGCAGTCACAGGCAGAGTCACAGCTGATATCTTCACGTAGTTATTTCCTACACTGCTCCAGCAAGGTCCACCACAGCTTGTTTATCCGAGCTGTATGAAAACTCCCAAACATAGCATCAGAATCTGATTGCCAGCAGGGCTTTATATTGCCTTTTGCTGCTCCATCTGGCTGCCAAGTGTTTAAAGTGAACACTCACAGCTAGGGATGTTTCCTGTCAGCTTGCTGAATGAATAACACATAGACTGCAAACACTGATAAGCTGAATCAATGGACATACTAAACAGCTGGTACAGAAAGAAAACTATTAACCATTCTAACAAAAGTAACTAGGCTAAAATCATGGAAAAGTTTAGCTGTGTCTTTACCACAAGCAAACAAGGATTACTTTAAAGACTCTCCTACAGGAAGCATACACACTAAAAGATAACAGGAATTTATGCTGCCTAGACACACAGTTAGAGAATTTTGGTGCATTATTTTTAATTGTTTAATAACTGAAAATACTTACCAGACTTCTAGTCTTTGAAAGATTGATGTGAGTAATCAATATCTCTCAGCACAGCCCTCCCTTGCTATGGCAGTGGTTAGATGGGAACTCTGATTACAGAAGTGCTGGATTATGTAATTTACATCATTATTTTACAGGGCAGCCTCTGTGGGTTTTGTTTATGCTATTTAAGGCTCTAATAAAGTGGAAGAACATGAAATTGCATCAAGTCCTGTATTTTTTTGAATGGACTTCAGCTGCCTGGTAACCAAGGATTCAAGCTGGAAACCCAGCTCAGCTCTGAAACAACACAGCTTTGTACCCTTGGCAGGTTTCTGAGGAGACCACTATGTCCTGAAAAAGCGCTGTGAGAAGGTCTGTACAGCACAACCACATATGGCACAAAAGGAAGAGTTACAAACAGAAGCAAACTCATGAGATGAGGGTCACAGCTGGCTCAATTCAAACAGGAAAATTTTAACACATATAAAAATTAAAATATCCTTACAGGAAAGATAAAACAACAGAACAAACAGCAAGCTGGTAGAAAATGGCAGTTCAGTAACATCCAGGCAATGTTCCAGGGAGAAGAAAAGAACAACCCATCCCCTCCTGACCTAGCCAAGAAAGCCTCTTCATGTGCTCTAAGGGGAGGGCAAGAATACCAATGCCTTCCCTCACAGCTCAGGCTAACTCTTTGGTGCATTGCTAGCCAGTAAGTAATTGCTTTATGCTTTCTAAGCTACATGTATCTTGTTTGCAGAGCCTCTCTGTGCATACCTATGGATGCCCAAGTAGCAATTCAGAGAATGACTACTTAGTCTCTAAGTATAAGACATTTAAGCAATGGATTTAAGAAAGATCATCGAATTGGATCCTTAGCTGCAAAGCACAAATATATTTAACTTTGAATAGCAAGAATAAAGGAGGCTGAGTGGGAGACCTTACTGCTGTCTACAACACCCTGAAAGGAGGCTGTAGTGAGGTGGGGGTCAGCCTCTTCTCCCAGGTAACCAGTGACAGGACAAGAGAAAATGGACTCAAGTTGCACCAGGTGAGGTTTAGATTAGATCTTAGGAAATTTTTGTTCATGTAAAGGGTTGTGAAGCACACTGCCCAGGGAACTGGTGGACTCACTGTCCCTGAAAGTGTTCAAGAAACATGTGGATATGTCACAGGAGCACACAGTTTAATGGTGAATACAGTGGTGGTACTGGGCTGACAATTGGATTTAATCATCTTAGAAAGTCTTTTCCAACCCTAACAATTCAATGATAACACATTACACTTCCAGGCAATAAGTGCTGAAGGCTGGCACAAGTATTGAAATGGTGCATTTATGCAAAATGCTGGGAGCCATCAGCCACTAAGAAAAGAAGGACAGCAAAGAGACCCAGTACTGAAACCAGCTGAAAATAATCTTGTGGCCCTCTTTTCATATTGCTGAATACTGGCTCCATCATACATTTGTAGAGCTGTACTGTCACTTGCCTTCTGGAAAGTACATGTGTGGGGAGGACAGGGGAGTGGGGTACGAGGGGGAGCCTGGAACTCGCTCTCTTTGTGAACTACTGGTGATTTGCCACTTACCTTTTCATAAACAGGAAAGTACCTGGTTGTAGCTCGTTCAATGATTAAGGCAAGATTCTTCTCTTTTGTATCAGCTGGTTGAAAAGGGAGATACATGATCATTCCCATTAGGTCTGTAGTTCCCTCCACGTACATATCAATCCTGAAACAAATATTTTTGTTCAACATGTATCATTCAAACTTTCCATTTTGATTATTTTCCTGAAATACAGCTCTGAAGTGATCACTGAGTAAAATGCTTATTAGTGGATGTAACGTAAGGCACTGGTTTATTTTCTTGGTTCTTCCACCTTGAGAAAACTTCCATTTTTTTTCAAAGCACAAATTGTTAAACAGGCTCACAGTGTATGCAATTAGCGAGATAAAAGGCTGCAATTAATGTTATTTAAAGTGGAATTCATGCTGTTTTCCACTGATAATCTATTCGTTTATACTGTGGGAGGAAACACTACATATGCAAACCACATTAGGAAAAAAAATAGTTTTGAAGTCTAATCATGAGAGGATGCTGGCTACCAATTGCCAGTCCATAATAATCTCCACAATCTCTGGAGCTCCCCTTCCATTCTCACAAAATAAACCCTCTGTAGTAAGTGACAGTCTGTTAGGCATACTCACCTTTACATGCAGATACTTCACAGCAACATTCTTTCTGTAAATATTAACAATCACGAAGGAGTGTTAGTAAGTGGTACTGTTACCATACCAGGCTCTCTCCTTCAGGTCCTTCCCATAGAGGTTGTACTTTGCTGCAATGTAGCTGAGGATGGCTCTGGTCTGCACCATCCTCATCCCATCGATCTCCACCATGGGCACCTGCTGAAACAGCAGGGATCCATCTAGGGAAGAAAAAGGAGGAAGCTACTCAGACTGATGAAGTACTGCACTGAAAATAAGGAAGAGACCTGGTAAGAGACCAAGACATTTCTGATTCTCAGGGATGAAAGCATCCAAAAGGAAGCAGCTCTTCTTTACAGGTCGCATCATATTGCAGGTCTTAAAAAAAAATATCACCTGTTGTTTTCTTGTTATATTTGTGTGAATTTATGTTTAGAGTGCAGTTTACGGACTCACCATTGCGCAATTTTTCTAAGTCTTCTTTCGTTTCTATGAATTCTTCCTCAAACTGAAAAGCAACAACAGAAAAAACCACTGTGTCACTCCAAAGGCAGTGGAGAAGTGGAAGGAAGTCTGGCAGTTAGAGTCCACCTCTCCACACTATTCTCCATACTCTTCTCATTGTGTTGACCCTGTGGAGGAATCCATTCAGTGCCAGTAGCTGGGTGAGCAGCAGCAGTTCCAGCTTCTCATGGAGCTCTGGGAGCCCAAGGCAAGAGCTGGGAACTGCTTCCCTTTGCACAAGAAAGGGCCTGGGGACCTGTGGCACTGGCCAGGTGAGACACAGCAGGAGCTGATGACCCCAAGTCTTCACTTAGACTGTGAGAGTACAAAAGATCCGAGGTTTCCTTTGTTCCGGGTCCCTCCCCAGCAGCACCAGCTCGAGCTGTTACTCTGTTGTTGCACCACGATTTAAGGACTGATGGAGAGGCTCCTGGATGGTCAGACAGGAAAGTTTCCTTAACAGACCTCCTACTTCATCTCTGCTCCAGCAAATACCCAAGACTACGGTGTCCCCAACCCCACAGGACTGTACAATGCATTATGCTCCAAAAAGAACTTCCTCATTATAAAGACCAGACTACTTGGCTGCATGAACCATTAACAGATACCAAATCATTCACTTAAAAAGCAGCTGATGCCACATGAAATACTGAGAAACTTTTTGTAAATTATGTCTCTCTTACACAGCATTTATCTCCCTCTTTCATCCACTGGATTTTCTTTTTTTTAATGAGGACATTTGAATGAGGACAAGATCTTAGTTTCCTCAGCACTCGTGCTCTGCAAATTTTCTGTCAGCAACATTCTCAAGTGAACACCATTAAAAAAGCCTTTTATTTCCAACAGAGTATAAATAGTTTCAAAAAACCATATTCAAACAAAAACTTATTGTAGAAATGAAGATGCCTTAGGATGGCCTTCACCTGATGTGAATCTAGACAGATCCCCTAACACTGCCTTTGGAGCAGATCTGCTGATTTATCCTACTCAGGTCCTGACCAAAAGAACAAAAGGCACTTTGTTTGGAGAGAATGTTCAAAAGTTTTCTTGTGGTATGCATGGTCTTTCAGTGGAAAAGACTCATGAGATACAGGGAAGTTATGAGCATTGAGAAAAAGCCATAGTTCTGTCTGTAGCAACAATTTACTCATCTTAAAGTATGTTTCAAAAATGACACCCATAAACTCTCTTTGTATGTTAAAATCTCTTTACTGTGCAACTATTGCTCAAGGAATACATGAAATACAACACAGGAGCGTATCACTCAATTTAAGCATTCTGCATCACAATACGTGATGATGTGCATATCCCTAAGCACAGATGCAATTGGCAAACCTTTCCAGAGAATACCTATTTTAATCACAAATCACTTTATAAAAAAAAGATTCAAACCTCAACTCCAGCTGCTGCTAACAGCCATCGGATTGACTCCATCTTCCCCCTTCCCTTGGTGTAGTGCAGCTTGGGTTTCCCCGCCATGATTTCAGAGTTCTTGTTTCCTGATAAAATCAAGATGATGATCTTATAGGAAGCACGCTTTAAATTAGCATTTTGAATGTCCCACTCCAAACTACTAAATACAGTTGGATGAATGTGAAAGCAGAAGAACAATCAAGTCCTACACACTTGTGCTTGATGCAATTGAGCTTCCTGTGGATTAATGGAATAAAAGAAAAACTACACACTATCAGAATATGCCGCCATTCAACCACATCATGACAATAAACATCTCCTAAATCATATATTAATGTAGTTTTAACAGCTTACTGGTGTTTTACATCCAAAGCAGAACTGTAGGGTATTCCTGAATGAATACATTTTTAACCTTGCAGTGATGCAATCTCTTCAGTAGGTGTTGGGTTTTGGGACATGTCATACCATACTTGAAAAATGTACTCTATCAAATAAATGGCTTCCAAAGAACACCAAACTAGTGACACCAGCACTATTTTCACCTCTCTCATATGACAATTCAGAGCCCTGTGCTCCTGTGCCTTTCCAAATATGCTTTTAAAAGCAACATATTTCACCAGGCCTACTGCGTTCCCTATTTAGCTAGTTCTGCTACAGTCAAACTGTAAGAGGGATTTATATTCTTTCTGCCCTGAAAACTTAACTTTAAAATCAAAACCAAATGAATGGGACTGACCTCTGTTGGGCAGATAAGGCTCAAGTCAGCCCATCAGATGATGGCACTGGGATGAAACACTCAGTCCTTTCAAATTTCCCTACCATGTGCAGTCACATGCCACTGTATGACATTGGCAGCTGATGTGAGCTTGCCTGATGCTGGAAACAAAGCTAACGCTGTACTCTTATCACTAATGGGTCACAGAAGAATGAAGCAGATTTCATGAGAAGACAGAGTCACAGACTAACAGAATGTTTCATTGTTAAGCCAAGGGTTTATCTGTTCACAGGCAGGCTTATTTATGCTTGCATTGACTTCACAATACATAGCTGAGCCACAAAGTGAAGATGTTGGCCATAATCCAAATCAATAAAGAGGCACAAACAAACAGCACAACAGTGACAGGGGAGATTGCATCCTTGGCCCTCTCCACTGAAGTCCTTTGTGTTGGGTGCTATCTTCGAAAGGCTCTACAGCAAACAGCCATCACTCTGTTAGGAACTGGACTCACAGGAGAAACAGGTGTCCCCATCCAAAATGCAGGTTTTCAAAACCACTGCTCAGCTTTCACCTAGCCCTGGCCATGTCTGTGTCCCCAGACACCTCAGTCTCTAGTAGCAAAGTTCTCCTGATACAAAAAGATGTGCTTGTCAATAGATTATGTCTTGACTGGAGCTGGCATCCAATCTAGCACTGCTGGATGCCCAGCTAGATTCCTGACACCTGAACAGCAACAAGGCACTCAGAGAAGTGACTTAGCACAGCTCCCTTACCAGGCCCTACACACGTGAAACCATGACCTACACTTCATTTCTATTTCCCATGTATGACTTACACTATACCAAGTAAGAGAGCTCCTGATCTTCTATACTTCAGAAATAATTCATTCCTTGATGCTCAGAAAGTAGGTCTCAACTCCACTCCATCAAAGAACAGCACTTGAACCCTCACAGACTGGACAAACACTCTAACCTCCAGCATGTGGGATCAAGGCTGGCAAATACACAATAAGGACAGGCCAGCATAAGCAGAAAGAGCAAACTTCCTTGACCTCTCCTCAAAGCAGAGCTGGAGCTGATAAAATTTAGCCCACCCAGAGCCAGTCTCAACTCAGTGCTCCACTCAAAACAGCCGGGAATATCTTCCCAGGAATGCACTGCTAAAGGTCTGAATTTGGGGTTTAGGCTGAACACCTACATAGGGCTGCAAAGTATTTTGGTGACCCTGTTATGGCTCTGTAATGAATATCCCTTTGTAAAATAGTGAGGAGTCATAAAAGAATCGCAAAATTGGTAAATTGTGTTTCTTGAATAGCAATAATGGACCTGAAAATTAATCACAAACTTTCTTGATGTTTTAGTGCATCAGACCTTCCTTGGACCACAGTCACGCAGGTGTCAGAGAGACAGCTACTGCTGTGATCGCTGTATTAAAACCCCCCACGTTGTTCTGTCCAAAACAATTCAGGCGCCAGCCATTCAGTGAGAAATAAGTAAATGAATTTAGCAGCGAGCTCATAACCTGATCCAAGATCTTAAACTTTCTTCCTAATTGGATATGAGCCCCACGGCAGTTCTCCGCAACGCTTTGTTGCTCGGACCCGTCCCGCATGGGGCTGTTCTACAGGACGACCTCACAGCACCGCGCTGCATCGCCCGGCTCGGCCTCCGGACCACCTTAAGGCTGCAGCTGCTCACCAGCGGGTGCTTTCCACTGGGGCTCGGGCCAAGTCTGGATTCGAAACGCTTCCTTCCACCGCCCGAGCTAGGAAGAGTGTCTGGACGAGGGGAAAGGCAAAGTACCCCCAGAGATTGCAAAACTTGCACTCCAAAGAGCAGTTCCTCTTCAGCTTCCCTGCTGATCCTACCCAGAGCCAAACACAACCCTCCTCTGTGCCCACTCACCCGCCCCAGTCCCTGCTGCCGGAGAGAGGCTGGGGAATAACCCCTGGACAAACTCCCCGGAGCAGCACGGCAGGACGTTCCTCGAGAGCCCGCCGGTCTGCCACGCACCTCGCCCTTTACCCTCCGGGCAGGAGCCCTGATCCCGGCAAAATCCACAT
>VZTI01005055.1:325058-335409 GCA_013397865.1 Struthidea cinerea | reverse complement strand
ATTAAGGCACGGAAAGTGTCATCTCAACTGCAGTAAGTCTCTCTATAAAACAATAGTTGTCAGGAAGGGAAAAGATTAAAGAGAAAACTTCAGAGTATTCTTTAGAAATACTTGAGAAGCCATGTCTTAATCACAGAAATGACAAATAGCATCAGTTATTAATTTTCTGCTATCCAGTTTAAGAGAAATTTTTAAGTTCTAGAAATACTGATTTTTTCCTATGCTCTGTCTAGAAATCATAGTTTTATGAGTTTGTGGGTGTCACATGCATAGAGAAAACAGTACCTCAGGTGCAGAACTGTTCCATTAATGTAGGACTTGCAAACTTCCCTGAAGACTTAGCCCATAACAGTCCATAGACTGATGCAGAGGTAACAATCAAGGAAGTGCAGCTTTTTCTGGAAATGTTGAGATTTTAAAATAAGATTCAATTGCAAACAGTTGCATTAATCTCAGCCAATCTGTTTGAACTGTTCTTATAGCCCATTGCTTTGCCTGTGGCTACTCTAGAGTGAGTGTAAAGGCATGTCAAAATGGGTGGAGGTATGAAAACAAGCACCCTGAAAAGGACTTCTACAGAAGGAATTCTTTGCTGTGAGGCTGCTGAGGCACTGGAACAGGTTGCCCAGAGAATTTGTGGATGCCGCATCCCTGGCAGTGTCAAGGCCATGTTGGATGGAGCTCTGAGCAACCTGGTCTAGTGGGAGGTGTCCTGTACATTGCAGGGGGGTTGGAGCTAGATGATCTTTATGGTCTCTTCCAACCCAAACCACTCTATGATTTTTTTTCCTCAGCTCCCACCTACACCTAAAGGTGAAATAATGCTGTGCCATTTGATATGAAGCCACATTCCCCCTCTCACATTTTACTCTACATCTATTCAACAACAGCAAAGAAGGAGTAGGGGGAAAGAAATAAATACAGCACTACTATGAAGCACACTGTAAGACATAATGGTGCCTCATGCAGTTGCCTAACATGTTCCCAGATGCAGCTGTGAAATATGACAGAAGTCTGCCTGGGAAAAGTTCCTCAGCAGCAATACAGACCTGGGATATACCCTGTAACAAAAATAGGCCCCACTGCATTTTAAGTCTCTTCCTGACAAGTCTAATTGCTCAGCTAGAATAGATGGATAGTGGTCTTTTTTTTTTTTTGAAGAAATCATTTGGTTTCTTAGTTCAGACTATATGTTTCACTAGTTTGTTTGGTGGGTTTTCTTTCTTCAGTACTGGATTGAGGCTCCAAATTCTCCAAGACAGAATGTCTTTTTCTAGTCATGTAACTATTCATATATTTAAACCTGGAGTCTCACTGTTTGATAACTCTGCTTCCCTCATTTAAACAGATTAAGAAGACATCTTTATCTGTAAAATTCATTGTTCTGAAATGTTCCCAGTGCCATTTATGGTGAATGGAATGGAATAAAGGCATTTCAAGCACTTTGTAAAATAATCAGACTACTTATCCCATCTCTGTAAGCATGTCACATCTCTATCAGCAGTAGTGCTGCCTCCTAGTAGTGTCTGCTTAAAAGATATTCTCATGGCTGTCTGGAAGATCAAGGATAATAATGGTAATGTAAATTAATCTGTGTTGGCCTGCAAAGGGGTATGCAGGGTTTTTTGCTTGAGTCAATAATAAAGTCAGGCCAGTAAAATCCCCAGAGTGGATTGATGCACAAACAAATAACAGCCCAAGCAACTGTTTGATAACCTCATGGGGTCAGCTCCTCTCCTGTCACCTCTCCTCCTGACATGGTGCTTATTAAGTACAGCTCAGCTTTGTCAGGCTAGCAGACTGAAGAGAGTTTACTCAGTCCTTGAGGAAGGCTTTAGTTCCTTCCTCTGGGTTTATTGTTGCTGTGGTTACAGACACTTGAGCTGGGAAGAATAAAAGGAGTTCAGATATGTTTACGTGAAATCTTATGACAGTAAAATGTAGATGCATATCCTTTAGAAGGAGAACTTTAATCACAATAGGAGGGTATGTGTTGATTTGCTGGAAGCATCGTGGTGGATCAGTCGTTTCCTGTGAAAATATCAGATTTGATTGTAAAAGTTAAAGAAAAGAGGGATACAAGAAATGCAGGAATAAAAGTTTCTGTAACACTGTCTGCCTTCTTACCTATGGAGGAAAAGATAGTGAGGAGTATGCGTGACTATTTTAGCTGGTCAGGAGTGTGTAGACAGGATCAGAATCTTTTCTTTGGAGAAGGCTAGAAATAGTTAGTGAATATTGAGTACATCTTAGCTATTTGAGCATGTGATTTGATTTTCCCTTTGTTTTGTTGAGGTCTTAAAATTCTCTGCTACCCTTTGGAGAACGTTTAAAAGGCACCAAAGAGAGAAGATGCAAGAAAGGACTACATTCTTGATGCCTATTTCCATGGCATGAGCTTGTTGCCCAAGAGGAAGGAGAAGACCATGGGCAGAACTGAGTGTGAAAGGGTTTTTGTTTGGGTAACAACACTGTGAGGTGAAATCTTTGTCATCTTCTCCATCTGCAGTGCTAAGAGGACCAGCTGAGTGTAACAGCTGTGATCTTTCCAGGGTTTTGTACTGGGCAGATGGATAACTGAATGGAGAGACTCAGTGCATCAACAGCTGCACTTCATACTGGGAAAGTGTGATTTGCTGCAGCTTCAGGGTTAGGTGATTAAACGAAGAGATACCAGAATGAGTTGTTCATTTAACTCTTAGTGCTTGTTCTCACTCTTATGCAAAACGGAGATATACCAAGATTATTTTCATTATCCTTCTGAATAAAAATATACAATAATACCAACTCTTGGCAAATTTTGGCAGATGATTATTACAGTTTATGAAAATTGCCTGAACCAATGAACTTGCTCCAAATTCTCACTGACATAACTAAGATGGGGATCCACTATGCCACCTATAAGCAGACACTGAAGCTTGTTCAGCTGCTTTCCTCCCTTCAAATTCTTCTTCTTCATGGTGCAGCCATATAGCCAGCATTTAAGGTCTTGAACGTTTTGGGTCTCTTTAGAAAGAAACTTTTGAGATGATTGGTTATATTGTCTGATGGAACCCTGTTTCTTTAAAAACAATATTTTCCCAAAATAATGGGGGAAAGCTCAACCTGACAGCCTCCTTCTTCAGAAATTCAAGTCTGATTTCTGTAAAGATACTGTTTCTATGAGAAATAGCTTCTTAACTCTCTCCAAAAGTTTTGTTGTACATATTTTCCATATTTGCTGTCTTTCCTGCACAGCTTCAGCTCATTATTTGAAGGGATTGAAGGCTGTTAACTTGTCCTAGGAAAAAATATCTTCAAGATGCTTCAGGTTAGTCCTTCTAAGATCTTATCATGCAGTTAGTATCTAACTGTTCTGATCAGTGTCTTCCTCACTCCAAAGTGAAGCATAAATGCCCTGCCCACTGAGGGTGGCATATGGTGTTCTCCCACTCTCCAAATTAAAACAGATCTATGACTCCTCCAGCATTTTCTTCATGACCACCAGTGCTACTTTGCAGCACACCTGCCATCTGAACATGCACTGGAAGACGGTGAGTTTTTGTGACTCTTTGAGTGTTTGTGACTCTAATAGGCTGTGGATGTGACTGCAGGCCTGCACAGTGCATCCTTTCATAAATGAAAGCCACATTTCTACATCATAAGAGAAAATATCCCTTTATGCCTTTTGCAAATTTGCTGAAAAAACAAATACATGGGTGGAGAATTTTGTTCTTCTTTGTTTGGGCACAGTTTTTGTTTTGGTTGGGGTTTGTTTGTTGGTTTTATTTTGTCATTTATTCTTTCTCCTTAATTTTGAAAGCCTAATTCAAAATACCTGATCTGTGGTAGTATTACACATATGGGAGACCACAGAAGTGTCATTAGCTATGAAATATAACAAAGATTTTGTTTGATTGATTAGTAATTAGCTTATGCAATTTGTTTTTCAGGAATAGTCTCACAGGCATTTTGCCAATGAAGATGCTAAGTTTCAAAACCAACCTGTTTGTGTGTGGAACCCAGCTATGACAACACAGTACAAACTACATGCCACACAATTAAAAATCTGTTGAAATTCCCAGCCTGTTCTTCGTAGCATCTTCTCTGAAAATTAATCTAAATTAGCAAGTTATTACACTTAATAAATTGGTCACTTCTAAATTTATTGGAGCCATAATTAAGAAAGAGGCAGTACTTATTTTAATCCATTTGAAAGATACCTTGCCTATGGCTCCTTTTCGAAGTGTCTTGAACAGCACGTCTGCCACACAACTATTTCTCCATGGTTTACCTTTCCTTGAGCATTAGTAGCTATATCTTCAGTTTCAAGTAACTTCCTAATCTCAGGCCTGTTTACCAAGCACAGGTGACATAATTGTCATGGGGAGAAAGGGAACAAATATAACCTTATTTGTCTGAAATCAGATGGGGACTCCAACCAGGCATAACTGTAACATATTCCCAGAAATTTGTTGAATACCTCTTTCCCTTGATTATCCATTTCTTTACTTTTATTTTCCTGCTTTTCTTCCCCATCCCGTCTGCAGAATGCTTTTATAAAAATAAATAAATAAAAATCCATTAAAGGATTAGGTTTCCACAATGTATCGTTAGGCACATGTAATGTGACCAAGAATCAATTTTAGAAAGTAACTTCTTGGTATGATTTTACTGTAGTTTTGCATTCCTTGAGAAATGTCATCTCTGTCAAGGCAGAATGGACTGTGGATTTGTTATAATTAATCGTAAAGCTCCCTTTTCTGGTTTTTCATTTTTCTTCATATCTCAGAGACTGGCAGAAAAAGGGAAAAGAAATTGCTTCACTATTAGCAAGGTTATGCAATTTAGTAGCTTTTATCGGGGTCCTTGTGGACACTGGCATAAGAAATATGAGAAGGGACAGAAGAAAAAAGTAGATGGTCAGCTTTTGAGTAAGGAGAGGTGAGCTTTCAATGGCTTCCTCGGAAATTTTGTAGATTTGTTTCTCACTGTGACACTGAGTTGCCTTACAAGTTATTTCCTGAGCCTAGTTGGTCTGAGTGTGAAATAACAAACGAAATAACTCAAAGGCTTTGATTTGAAGGTTAGTTCTCATTCCTTAACCCAGGCGTACCATCTTTGTAATGCATTCTCACAGCAAAATGTCTGGAATCTGGCAAAATTAGCTGAAGCTTTTGCATGGACACTGAATATAGCAGAGAGAGATCTCTTTGACAGGCATTCCTGTGTCTCCAGTTCAAGGAACGTGGCAGCCCATGAACTCCTAGAGTGTGATGATTTACTAGTGAAGAAATAGGAAAATTATATGAGAGAGAGATAGCTATTTATACATCTCTGTGTCATCACATGCTGCTTGGATAAGGAGTCTGTCTCTTTCGTGTTCAAAGTGCAAATCAGCAGCTACTCAAGCCTACACCAAAGATCTTAACTTTTTCTTATCCTTGCAGATGTCATGCAGCACATGGCATGTGGGGATGACACAGACAGCTACATCTTCACTAGCACCAAAGAGTTTCCATAAGCTATACTGGTTTGTCTTTGCTTGCCTCATTAACTCACTTGTTTCTACAAGCACAAAATAAACTTTTCATCCAGTAAAAGTCATTGTTGATTATTCTGATTCGGAGATGGTGTAATATGTACTAGTAGCTTATTGTTATTGAATTTCCTACAGCTTCCTATGCCCTTCTGGCAGATTGCAGCATGGCATGCACATGCCAGCTTGGCCAACTATAGCCTAACCAGGACAGTGCAGGTGTTCTGCAAAGCTAGCATTCACTTCTTTTTTGACCTTTGGTTTTGGTGGGAATTTCTTTAATGATACATGTTAGAATCCTTTTGGAGTCATGGAGTTCCTACTCTCTAAAAAGAACTTCTGTTTCCAGACATGTTTATGCATCCAGCTCATGGATAGGGCTGTTCCGGCCCAGGAACAACAAACAGGTCCCACAGCTCTCCAGCACCCTAAAAAGATTGCTACTTCCTTTAGCTTTGTCTGTGTAAGTTCCTACAGGATAAAAATTTGCTCCCATCCCTGTCAGTAACACATACAGGTAAAATTTGACTTGCGAAAGATTTAAAACAGTTGCTAGATGGCATCTGAATTAGAATTCTCAGCTGTGGAAAGCTGTAAGATGTAGGATCCAGAACAGCCACTGTCCAGCTCTTTTTTCCATATACTGTTTTCAGACATGGGGCAGACTAAAATGAAAAATCTGCTGATGCAAGGTTATGATTTTTGGGAACAAGCTGGCCAGGTGTGCTGGCTTTGGTTTTCTCGTTGTGTTCAGTCAGGCTTCTTTGACTGACTGCAATGCACTTTTTGTGGGTGATTTAATTTTCCTTCCTGGTATAGATTGAGTTGCAATCAGCCTGCGTTCAAGCAATACACTGAAGAGGTGAGTCACTACCAGCTTTCATTTGAGAAGCCCAGTGTGTATATAATAAAGTGCATTATATAGTGTGTGTGTGTATGCATTCTAAGTTTATTTGTATATCCAATATATTCTATATGTGTTATACAGTATATTCTGTATGTGTTGTACTATATACATTATGCGGAAAGTTTAAAATATACACATACATAGTAGAAGATATATATAACATATGTATATGATATATGTATGACACCATGACACTGCTTCTATTAAACATTCCCTTTCATGACATTTTTCATACACTTAAGATTATTGCTTATACTTTTGCAAAAGTCATTTTTCACCCTACTTTTGGGGCACCTTCTTCCTTCACTCCTGCCTAGCATCAATCTCAGATGCATGACAGCAAAACCATTTTCTATGGACCTAATGGTTTTAGTACCGTTACTTGAGATAGGTGGGTTTACACAGGAATTTCTCTATCTGAATAGCTTTGTCATATTTGCAAGAATTCATCAAGTTCACTATTGTTCAAATGTCAAAACTGGAACTCAACATGGAGGTCAACATGTAACTATTGAAACAGGCTGACTTGATAATACTGGAGTAGCCTGTTTGTGGCACCTGTTTGTGGTGCCAAGAAGCCATGCAAACCCAGCAGTGACTACTCACTTCTGTACAGTCACCTGCAGTGTATGTCCCCACACGGAGGGGAAAACCTCCCTGCAAAACTCAGCTCATCCAGAGAGATATGAGCAGGACTGAGTCATCTTCTCACCTTGTCCCACAGCACAATTGATGATACATGTCTGAGGAAGAATTCCTTTGTCGTGTGGAAACTGCTCCTGGAAAGTCACTGCCAGCATTACACAACTGTCCATCCATGGTTTTCTGGAAAAGGTCCAGGCAGAATGATCAGAAAGCCTCAGCTACATGAAAGGCACTGTTCTGGCTTAGAGGATTAGGAGAAAAAGCAGTATTTTCTGCAACAAGCAGGAAGCAAAGTCTGAAAGTAACTCCAACTGGAAAATCAGAAGGAGCATAGAGGGTCCTTTTTTTGCCAATCCAGCTGCCAAACACTGTCTTGTTTGTGGGAGCTGTGGGAGACTGGCCACCTGCAGCAGAACCTGCCTGGGACAGGTTTGGCAGTTGTGACTCAGAACACTGGTACAAGTGCACAGGCAAACCAGATGTTCTCCAGAAAAGCAAACCTTGCAAACAAGATTTGGGTTACCCTTGCATCTCTTCAAGATTGGTGTGCAGATATTTGTTGTTCTTGGGATGACTGCCTTGTACTGTGTCAGCAAAAGCACCTAACACTGTTGCTGGACCAGGGAGTGGTTCCTGTGGTTCTCTTGCTGATCAGCTATTCAAGGCTTCACTATACAGTCCTAGAGAGTACTTATCTCTAAAAGACTCTTAAAGCATATGAGCTACCTGGATTCTAGTAAGGCAAAAAAATAAGGTAAAGCATTGGCTATCACTATTCATGGCAAGCACAGTTCTTCATGCATCAATACACCAGTAGTTATGTCTTTAGCATCTTGTAAAGTCCGGTGAGCTGTCTCCAGAGTATGTTTATCTCTTGTCCTGTTCTTGGATGGGGCATGTAGGGAACTTAAAAGATTACTTAAATTTACAGTAAATATCATGTGCAGCTTTCACATGCTAAGAACTGAGAAAACCTGTCTGCTGCTAGCTCCCTCTTTTACAATGTAAATATCTCTGATTTGCTGTGTGTCTCGGTTTTCTTTGTGTGTATAGGGCACAGCTATCTCCTTCATGCTGCCTTTTTCCTGATGCACGTTAATGATTTACCCGCCCTGAGCAGGTCAACCATTATTTCTGTTCTCTCCCAACCCTCACAGGCTTGCTTGATGGTTCAAATTACCTTCGCTCCTGAAGTGCATGGAAAGCAAGGACTCTTACTATCTTTACGCACTCCAAAGAAAGAAAAGCTGTTGATGGCATCAAATGTGTTAGAGCTGTTGGTTTGCATCTGGTTATTGTTGTTTTTTGGCTTGCTTTTCTTTTTCGTATGAACGACAACAGCTGTGTATTTTGAAGCCTACAGGTAACCTACTTTTTATTGCTATGCACCCCAATGTCACATTTTGTCTTAGCCAAGGCAGCCCTATCAGGCATGGCAAAACAGATTTCACAACACAGGAGGAATATTAGTTGCTGGCTAAGCCACATCCCTCTAGACAAAGTCAAGACTTACTACTCTTGAGGCTCTCAAGGACTCTGTCTGAGCAGGGATGTGCTGGTTCCTAAGGTTTGTTTGTGGTTTTTCTTGCCCAATATTTTAGAACAAAAAAGGTTTGAACCAAGAAATAAAAGGTTTCAACTTCTGAATGCTGAAGGGAAAAGGGGATGATTTAATTTTGTTTTGTGATTTTTCCCTCCTAGGTGAGACATACAGTGTTGCTCAATGGTTTATCATATTTTGACATACCCCTTTTGGCCAAGCCCAGTGATCTTATTAAAATGCTCTTTCAAAAGCCCAGGGCTTTCTTCACCTGTCATAATCCTATAGAAACATGAAGCAAATCCGAAAGGATAAGATCCTCCTCCTAATCCCTACCCTAATCAATTGCTCAGTGGTATGGAGCTTCTGCAGGATCTCTGTTACAAACTATGTTTTCCACATCCCACCACCTATCTGTCAGCCTCTCATAATGTTTCCACACTTTTAACAAGCTTTCTATGCAGATTCTGCCTCTTGTGATCACAAACTTCAGGTCTGAGCTTTGAGTTGCTTGCTGTCCTCCAACTCAGAGACTCCTTATGCATCTCTGCATTGACATTGACCATGTATTCATTTCACAGCATCAGCTCACAGACCCTTCATCTTGTGCATTTCTGTCCATCATCAAGTGAATTTGCCTCTTTTCTTCAATTTGTCTTCATAACCTCTCCCTACTCCTTGTTTATGCTGAGTCTTCTCCATGCTAACCATCTCAAAAAGCTGTAATTTCTAGCCTTTTGTGGACTAAAGTGATAGACCAACTAAAATGGAGTCCCCATTACCTTTCTTTGTGCCCATACTTCTCTAGATGGGAGTCATTGGGGACTGTTACCATAATCCTAAACATCTTCTAAGAGAGGAGTACTGCATTTTTTGGGGTGGGAGTGTTCCCTAAAGCAGTGAGTCAAAGCTGACCAGTTGCGTTTTGTTTATAAAAAATGTAATTTTTACATTTTCCTGGTGTTGCCTTGGGCAACACTCAGTTGCCACGGATCCCAAAGCAGCATCAAGAAGCCATGTTGCAGTTTTCCCTTCTCTGCTGACAGAAAGTGCTACTGAGATTGGGATCTAGGGGCATCTGGAGAACCCCTCAACACCACAGCAGTGGGTATCACAACAGTTAGAAAACCCTAGTCATAAGACAGAACAGTTTAGTTTGGAAGGGACCTTGAAGTGCATCTAGTTCCAACCACCACGGGCAGGGACACCTTTCACTATTCAGGTTGCTCAGATGCCCTCTCCATCTTGGCCTTGAACACTACCAGGGATGGGACATCCACAACTTCTCTGGGCAACCTGTGCCAGTGCCTCACCACCCTCATAATGGTTCTTAATGGACTTAATAGGAATAATGGACTTATTCCTAAAATCCAATCTAAACCTACCCTCTTTCAGTTTAAAGCCATTCCCCCTCGTCATATCACTACATGCCCTTGTTAAAAAGTCCCTCCCAATCTTTCCTACAGCCCCCTTCAGGCACTAAAAGGTACTATAAGGTCTCTCTGAAGACTTCTCTTCAGGCTGAACAGCCCCAATTCCCTCTGCTTTTGCTCACAGGCTCCAACCCTCAGATCGCCCTTGTGGCCTCCTCCGGCCTCGCTCACGAAGGCTCGTAACTCTCAGCCCCGCGCGCCGGTCGCGAGAGAAGATGTGCGGGCCGCTACCGCGGGCGATGCCCGGGGCGGTCCGGGGCGGAGCGGGGAGCGGTCCGGGGCGGGGCGGGGGCGGTCCGGGGCGGAGC
>VZTI01005055.1:293564-324795 GCA_013397865.1 Struthidea cinerea | reverse complement strand
TGGGATGGGGCGGGATGGGGCGGGATGGGGCTCGGGCTGCCTCCTGCCCACCTTCCTTTCAAACTCCTTGGTTGTCCCCGCGTACCCCTTTGTTTGTTCCGCAAACCCCCGGCTGTGCCGCGCTTTCTTCCTCCCCACCTTCGCCCTCTGGCTGCACCTGCATCCCTGGTCCTTCTCCCTGTCTGCACCCTCCTGTGCCATACTTCCAGACTCTCAGGCAGTGTCCTGTGGTGCTTCCTCCTCCAACCCCACTGAGTGTACTTCACCCTGCAGTGCCTGATCTCCAAGCTTTCTGTCTATGCCCTACACCGCACCGTGAATGTTCCCCTAAACCCTTTGACTGAGTCTGGCACTAAGCAGTACTTGTTCCTCCAAACCCTCTGGCTGTGCCCCGCACCTCTCGGTGCCTGTCTCTCAAAGCCGTCTGGCTGTGCCTCACATGAACAGAGCTCACCTTCCTGTCGTGAAGAACAGGGTACCTCGTGGCATGTACATGGCCCCACTGTATCAGGGACCTTACTGCTGAAAAACACTTTTTTCCTCACACACCTTTTGCTCCCGAGGAGTGGTCCCAGGCATCAAGAAACTGAGGTTTCTTTCTCTTCAAGGGTGAAGGTTGGAGACAGTCAGGGAAGAGGTGTGGCCCGTGTGCTTAAGATGGTGATATTAAAATGTAGGGCTGGAGGGGTGATGTCTAGCCAGGGATTGTCTGGCAAGTTGGAAGGGTGGCTGTCTGGCTTGCTGCCTTGCTCTTTGGAGATGGGTCACCTTTGGTGCCATGTGCGGCAGCTCCATCCTTAAGGACTGGCCATATCAGCAGTGAGGCTAAGAGCAGGTTAGTGCAAGCTTGGGGAGTTGAGGAGGCTACATTGGAGCAGTCTCTTAGACTTGTCCTTTGCAACTGTAGATGTCATGTATATTGTTAAAGAATTTTAAGTTTGTGGACACTTAATTTGTAAATATGTTTTGAGTTGAAACTTTGGTTGGGTCTTGGGTGTTGCTGTAACCAAGACAGAATAGTGTGATGCTTGAAAAGTCATAGTGAGGCTGCAAACTAGCTCTTCCTGATTTTTTTTTTTTTTGCTTGCATAGGAAATCAAGGTATGTTAATTAAAGCTGTTCAGACAAACCAGAAAACTTAGAGTCATGTGTGGATACTCTCTTCCTTACTTCATTGTAATTCAGTTCTTCCCAGGCCCTTGTGTAGGTCTGTACTGAACATTGCCATGTGGGAGAAGTTTGAACAAGTTTTTCTGGTTATTGGGAGCAGCCTGGGAACAGCATGCTGCCTGATTTATGCTGCTGCTCAACACTTGGGGTGCTGCCCGGGAACCATTCAGGCTGCCTTGGAGCTGCCTCACGTAGAGGTAGACTCATGGTGTATTGACATGGCATTAGGAAGTGTGGATGTACCCTGAAAATACTTCCATGAGAATGGGAGCAATTTTACTCACATCTTTGCCTGAAGAAAATGTACAAAGACCTCGGATTTGAAAACCTAGAGAGAGATAGGCTTAAAGTGAGGCATTGGAACAGGTTGCCCAGAGAAGCTGTGGATGCCCCATGCCTGAAAGTGTTCGAGGCCAGGCTGGATGAAGCTCTGAGCAACCTGGTCTAGTGAAAGATGTCCCGGCTCATGACATGGGGTTGGAACTAGGTGATCTTTAAGGTCCTTTCCAACCCAGGCCATTCTATGATTCTATGAAATTCTTCCTAGGCAGCATCGCTGTTGAAAATGAGGGGAATAATGCAACTTTATGGTATTTCAACGTAACGTGTGATCTTTCTATTAAGTATTTATCGGTAGGGCAAGACAGGTTCTGGTACAGGAAGCAATATTTATGGAATATGTTGGGAAAGATGCCACAGCGTTAGTCAAGTAATACATGCCAAATAGGATTTAACTAGTTATGAAGCTCACCAAATACTGTGAGATACCTATCAACTAGTTGCATACCAGTAAAAGAACTAATCAGGGACATTTCTGTATCCTGACATGACTTGATGGCTTTTGCCGAGTGTGCACCCCTTGCCTCGCTGTGCCCTTCCTGGCTTTGTTTCTCTCTGCTGCAGTGAACTCAGAGTCTTTTTTTTTTCCCCTACTGTGGACTTCTGCTCTTCCTCTTGAACCTACTTCTGCCCAGTGTGTCTGGTTTTATGCTTGTCTTATCTCTCCCTCTGGCCTGCGCCTATCTGGTTGCCTAACACACAGTTTTATGGAGGTGTGGGCAGATGCAGAGTGAGGCAGACGCACAAGCAGTGGGATGGGCATGGGAGACGTGTGGGGTGAGGGCAGTGGGAGGACATCACCTCTGTGCCATGCTCAAGGGCAGGAGGTGGAATGGAGCCAGGATCCCCTTGTGGATCTTCATTAGCTGCTTGTGAAATCACGTTTGTCGTATTCTGGATCTAACTTGGCAGACTTCATGTGGCATCCCTCCCTGCCTGATGAGTCTGCCTCAGCATGGCTGTCAGAGGCTGCTGCCCCGTAATTTTCCTGGTGAAGGCTGGTGTGAGCTCCCTCATCTGCCCCAGCTGAAATAAGATGGTTTAGCTATCAGTTATGGGTTAAGACCAACTGCTTTGTTTTGTCTGAAGTGGATCAAGGATGACTTGTAAAATACAGATAGTAGAGCTGTAGTATACAGGCAAATATGAATAGATGGGATGTTGTCATCTTCAGTGGCACAGCATACTTTATACAAATAATGTTATAGCCCAACACTTATATTCACTTCAGGGTAATGGATGTCTGAAACTTTAGGATGCTTCTCAAAGCCTGGGTAGCTGGAAAGGAAGAAATGCTTGTTCGCCTCGCTATTCCTCTGTCCCTCTTCACTGTTGTGGTTTTCTTTCCTGAAGTCACAGCATGTGGCACACACAGGGGGAGTGTTTTTATCAGTTTCTCGTTGCTGTATTAAACTAAAGAAATGGCAGACTTGATTATGTTTTTCTCTACTGCAATTAGATTGTTAACTTCAAACAGCAGTTTTGGTAGGCCTTTCTGAGTACTTAAAAGGAGATTGGTCTGTGCTTGAAAGCTGCATCGAAAGCTGAGTGGTTACTCTGCACTGTTGCACAGTGTTAGGGATCAAGTCCCATGTGCTTGCCCAGGGACCTCACCCAGAACAAAGGCTCAGTGCTGCATGTAAAGGGCAAATGCGGCCTAAATGGTGAAAACTAAACCTTCTACTCATCAAAAATATGAGATTATTAGAACAAAAGAAAAGAATTAACAAAGCAACTAGCTAATTTTGTAAAGCTGATTGTACTTTTTTCCTAAACAGTTCCTTTTGAAGGGTACCTCTAAAGCTAGAGGGTCATGCAGTAGTTTTAGTGCCTGTTGTCACATTTCCAATTTGCCAAAAGTGTTGCACAATTGCCAATGATGTAGCAGTTAAGATTTTTTTTCTATATATATGATACTTAGTTGAAATCCAAAAAGTAAAAAATTAAATACATAAGTTTACACTGATGAGAGATGCCAGAATAACTCAGGTGTCTCTTATCTTTACTTGTCTTTCATTTCAGTGTTTAATGCTGACCATTGACACAGAAATATTGCATAGTTTGGTTTTGGGGGGGGCGGGAGTTGGTTCTTTTTTGGTCTATTTTACAGAATTCACAAAGTAAAATGCTTTCAATGTGTCTGTCAATATATGTCTTTTTTTCTCTTTTCTTCTGCATGTACTTTGTTATTTTTGTTATGTCTGCTTACAATGGCTCCACACAGCAATTTATCACTGAAGATGTTGACTAGAAAACACCTATAAGTAGTGTGTGAATGGAGTAATGCGAGATGAATACACAGCTTAGAGAAGGACAGATTTAAGTGTCTTTAAGTGTTATCTTGGTTTGTGATGAGAGTCTGAGGAACTGAATTTCAGTAGCATTTAATTTCAAAATCCTGAGGTAGCACACAAATCTCTTAAAAACGACTTGTAAAGCCTATCTAGCCCAAAGCAAACTCTGGCTTCCACCTGCAGAGAGGCACAGATGTCACAAGGAGGACAAATATAGGTGTCAGTAAACTCTATGAATCATCTTATTTGCTAGGAGCAGTGGTATTCAGATTGCCCCTTTTAACTGTACCAGGGTAAAAGCAGCAAACATCAACCCTTATCTCCACTCCACTTGTGATACCTACTTAGGCTGATGTAGTTTCACCAACATATCTATTATTCCACATGCTTTTCTTTGCATGTGCTTTCTGTGTCACTTTTCTTTTGTGCTGGAGTATTTCTTGGTAAAAGCTGGTGCTAAGAAGCACTGAGGAACTGGTCTGAATTAAAAAATACCCTTTCTTTCCTGTGAGGCTTGCTCTCCAGCCCTTGGTCTGTTTCCCAATCTATTTTATTATACAGCCAGAAAAATGGTAGTTCCAGTAGAAGTCAAGGGTGACATAGGAGTGGGTATGAGTAATGGGGAGAGAGGTTGATTAAAATTACATTACTACTATTAAAAGTGCTCTTATAATTGCAAACTTACCCTGTAAACAGCCAGACTTGGTCTGCTTGAGCAGGCTGTGCTCAAGAGTAGCTACTTGTAGCAACTTTATGAATTCCTACGTGCTGCCTGCCTGTGTTTAATTGTATTGTGAATTCTTTGTAGTTTGGATTATGTTTTATATTGATATGGGCCTTGCACATTGGGCTCTGTGCCTGGAGCCTCTATTCAAAGACTTCTTTTTTTTTTTTTTTTTTTTTTTTTTTTACAATACTCCCCTCAATTGNAAAAACTTTTTTTTTTTTTTTTTTTTTTTTTTTTGAAGCAATGCCTCACTGAATGCGTGTGAATATGAGCGTAACTTTGTCTAGTGCACTGCAAAACCCTGTGCAAAGAAATAGGATGTACTGTGCAAAAAGCTGCTAAGTGTCAACAGGCATCTCATGGGCTGGAATTCAACAGAATGCTCCTATCCCAGTGACGGCATTGGGGTTTATGGCTATGCCTGAGATAAAAATATAGCTTACTCTATTCCTTTTATTCTTTGTTTTCTAACAAAAGAAGGGGACGACTCTTGCTGGAGTCTGACTCACAAAGATCAGTTTGTTGATTTGGAAATAATTTGCATTGTATCATCAGTCCTGAAATGACTTAAAGCAAAGTGACAAAAACCTGATTCAGTGGTCCTCTGTATGCTTTTAGAGTATGGGAATGGTTCATATTGGTACTGTGTTCTTCCTTTCAGGAAAGTTAGTTGAGATGGCAAGTAGGCTTTTTTTTGTTGTTTTTACCTGATCTGTTAGGAAGTGAAGTGCAAAATTTTTTTGTGTTGTTTTTCATGAAAAGATATTGGCTGAAGCCCTAAGATTATCAGGGTTGTTGGTCAGATGTGCTCATTTATTCTGTTAAGTAAATAGTGCAGTATTTGTTTACCATGTGGCATTATGAATAATGGGGATGGGCACATGGAAATGTATGTGGTCAGTTCAGAGAAGTAGTAGCAGGCTAAGTTTCCTTTTGTATAGGTGAAAATTACTTAGATTCAGGTTTATTGCAAGAGAACAATGTATTTTACAGTTTTTGCATCAATATCCACAACAATGCTTTTTGTGTCTGTTTAGAGGTACAGTTGGAAAAATCTGGATTAAATGCATTCTTTTTCACTTTTGTCATCAGAGTTCTAGCTGGTTTGTTCAGTGCTGAAGAAAAAAATTTGCATTTTAGTCTTTAACTGTACAGAAAGGGTTGAACAACCTTAATGAATTACTGTAATTCACTTTGGAATTCCCCTGTCCCCCTTTGTCTCTTGTGAATGAGAATTGTAGAATATACAGTCGACCAAAGCAAAGAGGATAATGAAGTAAACTCAAGTGTTTACTATCAACTTTGAAACTAAACCTTTCATAGAACTACTTGTAAGGTGTACTTCTCAAAAGCCTTTTTACAATCACTTGCATTATTGCTGCTGTGCTGACAGCATTGTTTCTATAGCACCTGTTGTTCTGTAACAAGGCAGGTTGTTAAGGAGTTTGCTTAAGTCTGTTTTTACATGAAAAAGGAATAAATCTAGACGAGGCTGTAAATAGCCTCATGCCATAGGTGTGATGTTCAAGAAGTTCACTCAGTTTAACTTCGAACTAGGAACATGGCAGATTTTAGAAAGAGAGGAGGGAATGTCAAATACAGGTGCTGTTAGAGTATTCTGCCTCTCTTCGACTAGTCCTTGAATGACTGCTTGAAATCTTAGGGGGTGAAGCACTGTGCATCTGAATTTCAGATTATCCTGAAACTGCTTTTCATAAACTGAAGTGATCCACATGATCAATTAGGGAAGCTTATCAGAAAGTTGTGGAGAAAGTGTTCCTGAACATGGACTGGACCATGCTGAGTTCTGGTTTGCTCTTCAGTTTTTCCCAGTTTTGAAATGAGATTCCTACTTTATTTTAAAACTGAACATCTCATCTACCCCGTTTGAACTACATTTAAAAGTATGGAATGGAAAATTGCCTCTGGAGGTGTGGAAATTGTGCAATCTGGTATTCTTGCTTTTATCCTGTAGAGACTTTACGCATATTGTTGCAAAGTGTGATATTTCATCAGTTGCTTTCATCCAGGTGCTGAAGCATCAGACAAAACTTGATTGACTCTAGAAAGACTTTTGTGACAAGTGAGGGAGTCACATTTACAGACTGTGAAATTATATGACCTTGGCTCATTCTTTGAGATGACTGCAGTGGGAAGAAATCTAGTCTTCCTTTCCAGTCAGTGGGATAGCATCATGCTTTTTGGATATGGTCAGCTGGATGAACCTGCACCTGAATAATGTATATATAAGACAAAGAATGGGGGTGAAAGCAAATTCTTTGGTTTAAATGTGAGCCATAGAGTCATCCTGAAGTGAGGCAGAAGAAGAAGAGTAGAAGTAAACCACTGTGCTTGGAAACGTTTTCGTGATGAGGGCTGTGGTGTTGCTTTAGGTTCAGAAAGGGGCGTGTGGCCTGCTAGTTTTGCGTATTAACTGGAATATGGAACCAGCACACAACAGTTTGGTTTTTCTTACAGCTTTGCTGTGTTAACTGGTAGAAGACGTGCCCCTTTTTCTCTTGGGACTGAGAACTCCATACAAAGAGTGAGCCAAACACACTGACTGACCTCTTCTGCAAGGCATTGAAATCTGTATGTCAAAAATGCTAAGATCTTTTTTGATAACTTAAATGCATAGCTATACATAATTCTAATTTTCTTTTCTATTGGAGTCAGTCCAGTTTTCTTCTTTTTTACTGCTGTGGCATGCTGAGTAGACTATTAGACACTTGTCTGTTTCTGGTATACTGGTGTTTTACAGGAACATTAGTATTAGGCTGAGTACTCTGCTGCTTGCCAAGCTTCTTCGTTGGAAGTATTATTGTCTCCTGTGTTATACTGATGTTGCACATCCATTGCCTAATGCATTTTGTTGATGGGATCTCTCTTTTTTTTTTTTTTTTTTGAGCTATTTCTATTTGGCAATCTTTCAGGATCAAAAAGAGGAAAAAAAAAAGTGCAGTCGATTTGGCCAGACGTAGCTGGTTCATCCCTACATGCTGTCGGGATGAACTATTGTATTTTAAACTGCAGAGATGTCTTGTGGTCCTGGAAAGATGGTAAAAACTACATTCTACTGTGGTAGTGGAAAATATTGATAGAAGATGAAAAATCCTTACAACATACCTGTGACTAAACCTGTACATGGATGTTGTTTGATTCTGCTTCTGTGAAGTTACCATTTGGTGTTCTAAGCTGATTTAAAAAAGCTCTGCTGTCACAAGCTCATGGCCTGCATAGTGCTGCTTTTTGTGCTGTTCTTGAGCTTCCAGAAAGTGCAAAATAATGAAGACTTTTGGAAATCCCTATTAGCAAAGGAACTAAGGTCTAGATAACTAGATCTGGAGGAGAAGTACGCCTTCACAGCTGTGTATTATCATTAATGGATCTTTGCCCATAATATCAACCTCTATTTTGCATTTTGTTCTGCAAACTCCTGCCAATTGATTTCTTGGAATTTGAATGAAAAACTGATATATTTTTAAAGTTGTTTTTTTATAACAAGATCTGGTTTTAAAAATCTTGTGAGACACTTTTGCTGATCAAGACAGTTAATGTTTTTAGGTGATGGATAGTTTTGTTTTCATGCAAGCTATTGAAGTTAGGCTGTCTTCTGAATACTGTGCATGCAACATTGTGTTGCCCACGCAACCTTTTTCTTTAGTCTCCAAAGGCCTTTGACTGCTCCGGGTCACCATGTCTGGATGTTTCCTTGCTCTAAAGCTTGTAGGCAACCATGAATACTCCTATTCCATACTGTTTGTTGAGTTCTGACCTCCAAGTCTGTTGCAAGAACCCTTTGAAAGTCCGGCACATCCATAGTCCTTAGAAGGGTATCCGCATAGCAAGTGGAAGAGAGTATTTTTGGAACTGCCGCTAGCACTGTGTGAAAGCAAAGGTGCTCCCATTCTTGTGTGCACCCCATGTGCCCAAGCTGTCAGACTGGATCTGCCTCTAATGGGTGAGTTATCTCAAAAGGAAAAGGTGCTGGGGAAAGTTATCACACAAGCCGTGTAAGTGACACGCAAGATGGCTTGAGTGGTACCCAAAAGCTTACTCAAATTTCGAGCAGAATCAAATGGGGTCTCATAATGTACTAATTTCCATGCATTTGTCTCTGGATTCAACATATAAGCACAGTGCAAGTGGCTTTGACTTCAGGATGAGCCTGCGGGGTCATTTCCTCCACCTGTCCCTAAACTTCAGATGCCTCTTTGCTGTCCACTTCCATTCTCCACCCCTTTGTGATTCCTCGATTGAGTACAGTGTACAATAGAAACATCTGGCTTTTCCACCTCACCTCCATTTCAGAAATTGTATTTCACTTCCACAGTAACTTTGGTCAAGTGTAAACTAATTACTTCTCTTTTTTTAATTTTTTTTTTTTTTTTTAAGTGGAGATCTTCTTTGGGATGCAGAAATAAAAATGGAGTGTCAGGAGAAATTTGCTTTACTGCTCAATTTAGTTGTTCTGGTTGAGAGGCCTGAGTCTCCAAACAATGCTATAAGGTGCCTTCATGAGTTGCCTAATGCTAACACACATGAATATGTTCTATAGTGATTAACCAGACCTTTCATCATGCTGAAGAATGTTAATTTAAACAACAACAACCTAAGTCTCGTATACCTCCCTAAATATGCCTCAGTGATTTGAAACTTCCAGCTTCAGCTGTATAAATTACCAGCTCTGGACTGGAAAGATTTAGGATGTGGCAGTGTAGTTGCTTCCTGGAGTGCTCCAGAAAGTACACGTGCCAAGACTGGACTTGGGAGCAGCAGCTTTTGTAATGATACTGTCAGCGTGCCATCTTGGGTAGGAGGAGTGTTCTGAGACTTTAGTTTAAAAAGCACTTAGCACATTTCCTTTAAAGTGGCTTTTGTCACCCTAAAGTTCTGCCGCTGCCCGTGTCACACTTCCCAAAGTTCCCGTTGCGCTGTGCGGGTCGCTGTCAAAGGTGCCAGCACAGCTGGTTCCTGCTCTCTGGGAAGAGCCTCCCAGGGAGGGTGCAGTTGCTGATGTTTACAGTGCTCAGCAGCATGTCCACTGTGCCGCATGGCAGCCTAAAAAGAGGGGGGAGGGAGGGGAGGGTGTCAGTTCTAGGTCAGCTGCCTTTAAAATTTATGCCTGCCTACTGCAAAGCAAGCAAAACAGGAGCAGAAGGAATGCATTATTTTGCCGCCTAGGATATCGGCCCAGGACCCAGAGGGTGGGTAGGTTGAGCAAGAGCAAGGCAGCAGGAAACAATGGTAAAGCAAATTAGCTCACGTCAGCATGGGAGAGTGGTGTGGGAGCAGTTCAACTGTTGTCAATTGCTGCGTTAAGGGTGAACAAAATAGGATGTTGCAACTCTGCACGGGTGTTATCAGTGTTACTAATATTCTGAACCCAGCAAGGTTAGAGCTGGTGCAATAAAATTTCCATAAAATGGCATTGATTTTGCAATGTTGTTTTGCCATGGCAACTACAGTGACAAGAGCTGAGTGTATGCTATACACAAGATGTAACTGTGGAAAAACACCTCTTCCTTTGATAATTATGAATATTTTTCACTTTACTTTCTTACCTCTACTTTCTTAAGGTGAATATTGTGTTCTTAAGGTAATTATTTACACTTTTTTCCCACCTCCTCTTCCTATAAGACTCCTTTCTGATGTATTTTCATGTTACAGTCCCATGACAGCCCCATCTACCTGTCTTTGTCTACTGCAGGTGAAAATTATGTTCTAATTTCTCTTTTTTTTTTTTTTTTTTTTGTTACTGAATAGCAATGGGTACATTGCCATTGATTACTTGGTTGCAACATGTCTTCGGAAATAAAAAGTCTTGTCTGGTTTTTTTTTCCATTGTTATTGGCTAGATTAGCAAGAAGCTACCTACCTATGTAACAAGTCCTGTTCCCCTTTATTTTAAGGAGTCTCCTCTGGAAGCTGAAGTCTAGCTCTGTGTTTCTGTTTAGCTTCCAGGGAGTGACCCCCATTGTGACTATGTAATGACACTTTATGTTGTTTTTCTACTAAGAGGTGGGTAAACACAAACCAAGTCCTTGGTAGCAAACTGCTTTTATTGTGATTCATTCAATGTATGAGAGTGTCATATTCAGTTAACTCGTATGCATTAACTCTTAACTGTAAATTAGGATAGACGATGTGGTGGAGCCAACTCAGCGACTCAGCTTGCTGCTAAAGGCAGGGGACAGTCTCAGACATTAGATATCTTTGATCTCTTTCATTCAAAGTATTTAGTTGGCACTTGCACTCCCTGTCTCTTTTTAGAGCTTACCTATAAACTGAGTATTAAAAATAATGTGCTTCCTAAGCAGCTTAAAAACCCCAGTCTGTGTTATCTTTGCAGTGCAGGTAAAAAAGGTCCTTACCCCTCTAGTTCAGTACAGAGCTCTATATTCTGTTTTTCTTGGTTACTAATGATGTGTATACACTTTAGAAATGCTACAGCTGTAAGTAATTCTTACATGTCCTTATCAGAACTGTCTCTACCATAGCTGTTTATAGAGGAAAAACAGACAGAATGGGTAAAAGCTCTGTGTGTTACAAAGATGTCGGCTTGTAGAGCAGGGAGCACAAGGGGGTATGAGTTAGCATGATTGTGCAGCATGGCTGAAAATACTAGATTGTGTTACTACTTTCTAGCCCCTAGTTCTTGTTTTGCTTAAAGTGACCCAAAGCTTAGTTGATCTGGTCTTTAAAGAAAACCTGAAATGCTGCAGAAAGTTTTGTAGTTGCATAATAAGGTAAGGAGGAAAAAGGAGATTCTAAATCCTTTGGGGAAGGAGGATATTAACCTGGGTTGGATATGGCCCAGTTACTAAATCAATGCTTTACCAAAGGCCTTTGATAAGGGTAATGATACACCATTATTTAATGAAAGTGAGGTTGCATTAACAACCTGATTTTGACTTCTAAGTGAAAGTTGTTGTGCTATATGTGCCACAGGAGTCACTGTGTAAGCAGGTCTAGGTGACATTGTGAGTTGGTGTCACTCAGCTGGAATCAAACTTAAAGGAGCCAAGTGTAAGTTGTGCACTGGGGCACTAAGGAGGAGAGCTTCTGTTCTAAGCTGTGTGAGGAGCCACTCACTGCAGCAGAGGAGTAGGTAGGTGAAACTTGTTGGCTGAAGGATGGCTGACATTTAAATGCTCAATAATTAAGACCTTTTGTTAAAGGCAGGGGAGCACTGAAAACAAGTTAAAATCTTAGAAACTTTTCCTTTTCTAATGTTTTTGGTTTTCTCTAAAACACTGGAAGTATGGGGAGAGAAAATTGGTGAAGATATGCTGATGGCCATGGTGCTCACTTCCTAAGTGAAACTGAGAACTTTTTCAGGGGTGTGCCCAGAGTCTCATACTTGATTTAAACTGATGACTGGCTTCAGACTTGTAAAGAAACTTCCTTCTGGGCTATGATTGCGGGGACTATTTAGACTTCATAAGTCTTTCTATGTGGTTAGGAGATCAGTCCCTAGGATCATTTCACATGCATCCCTGCAACCTCAGGTGATACATTTAATATATTTAAGATACTGGTGATGACAGGTCTTTTCCTGCCTTACTGTAGCACAGTGTAATTTTTGTGGCTTCATATCTCATCTTGTAGAGTGTCCCTTGTGGTTTGTGGTGGACAGAGTGATGACTTGTTGAGGCGGAGCAAGTGAAAGTCTTGACTAGGGATCTAGTACGGGATTGTCTGTGAGTAGGCGGGACTGGATGATGATGCGGCTTCCCTACATGACTTCATTATCAGCTTAAAGGGATCTATGACAGGGCTGTTATTCCCACTTTTCTCCCTTCCTGTGGCATGTCAGTTTGCGAGTCTTAATGTTTCCTTTGCACAGGCCAGTTCAGCGTTTCAAGTCTCAGTTGACTGAGAAATAATAATTTTTTTCTTTCTCAAAGCCTGAGCTTTCATTTGGGTTGCTGTGGCTTATCCCGCAGCTGCCCGGAGCAGACCCATTGGCAGTGATGCTGTGGGACTGGACTGCACACGGGGCCTTCCTCATTCAGACACTGGGGATTGGTTCAGTGTATGTGATCCAGCATATGGGATCTGTGTATGTGATGTAATTCTGGCTGGGAGCTGGGTACAAAACAGGGCTGTACTCCTGAAATAGTTCCCATAAGAGGGGGATTTTCCATGTCTGTTGTTGTGTTCAGCTGTGCTGTGAAGTCTTCAGTACCTGTTCTTTCAAAAATTTATAGAGAGGCGCGGAAGGAAATACAAACTGGTCTTTATTTTACACAGCAGCAGAGTGGGAAATCCATTAGACAGAAAACCAGTGTGAAGTGTGGTTGAAATTAAACCTGTTTTCACTAGTTCTGCTACTTAGAGTACTGTAGTCACATAGGTGAATAACAGATTTGGTGCTAGTTTAAAAAGCAAAGGATTAAATAAAGAGGCAAAAAATTCAGTAAGGGTGACTACACAAGATAAGCATTAGATCTCTTATTGAATAGTTCCAGTGAGGAATTTTGTAAGTAGATGTTCTAATAAAGTTTCTAAGCCTCAGTCTTCTGTTTCTAGGATGTCCACTGTCGTCTAGCAGAGGCAGTGTTTATAAGCAGTATTATCAAAAAGGAAAAAGCCATCTAATTCTAAGGAGGATGTAGCAAACTTGCATGTGAGATGAATCTCTCAAAAACTGAGCTGGATGGTTGAGAGAAGGCATAAAGAATGGAAAAGGTGACAGAAACTTCTCTCAGCAAAGTCCATAACAACAGGTGACACCCTGCTAAAGTTTAAAACTTTGTTGCAGAATATGGGTGAGTAATCCGTGTAATATAATAGGCAGTTTGTAGCTGCTTGCTATGTGACATAAGGGAGTACTGTAGTTAAAAAATCTGCAATTATGTAACACACAGCCTTGGGAAATAGGAACGGCAGAGCCTGTATTTCCCAGGTAAAGCTTAAGATACCATCTGTGAAACGTCCTAATTTAATTACCTTCTGAACTTCAAGAGCAGAATTAACAACAGTGTACAAAGTGATTCTGAAACATGAAAGTTTCATAATTGTGCCTGAATATGTAAGCCAGTATTACTGCCATTTCTTAAGCTCTAATTTTGAAATCAGACCTGCATGGGTCAATGCTTTCTGTAGGCTCTCCCACTCTTCCAGAGGGGTCGGCAGGGTGGACAATCCTCCAATCACCACTCTTATCAGGCCAGGCGTGATACTCCAGAACCTTTACTTTTGGGACCCATCCTGGCCTGGGTGGAAATTAGACCACTGAAGTCTGCACTGGGTTGTCATAATCTCCAGATGTTTTCTAAAGCATCCCTATAAAAGTATCTTGTCTGTCTTTTTAATAATTAGCCTTGTTCTCTAGTGTAAATTTTTAATGTTAAGTGTTTTCACATTGAATTGAACATTGTTTTTTGGAGTGACAGAGCTTCTATTAGATTGTTTCATTCTGGGTTTTTTGGGGGTTTCTTTGTGAAGTTCTTTCGTGTGTTTATTTTGTTTAGTAGCCATTAACATAAAACAATTGTTGTAAAATTAATATTTAAAAGCAAATCTTGATATCTGTTTTGTTATTTAAAACTATGTAGGGGGAATAAATGAGCATAAAGAATGGCAAATATCTTTCATGTGGGTTAGACAAAGGAATGTGAGAAACTTCTTGTTCTCATTTAAAAATTAGGAATGTTTGAGGCATACCAGTAATTCCCATTACAAAAATCACTAATAGTTTTGTGAGCTAAGTGAACTTGAGCACTTCCAACAGCTTGTTTCCTTACCACTTATCATCGCCAGACACTCTCATATAGTTTGCTGTAGTATTTGTGGCATTTTTGGTTGCTGTAAACAATCTTATCTGCCCTTGCCTCTCCAGTAAAGGTAATGGTCCAGCTTGGAATTGGTTCTGCCAAGCTGTATGCCTTAACTCAGCTGCAGTTAGTGGGCTTTTCCAGCTGTCTGCTGAGCTGCAGGGAGCCAGAGCACAGATTACTTTGCTCTTTTCCTCCTTTGCCTCACTTAAATCTCCTTTTTTTATAGTGGTGGAGACACATTTGTTGAAAGATGTCTTCAGAAATTATGCTACTACACTGACTTGAACTTAGGTGCACAGTATTTCCATTGACAAAAAGAAAAGTAGCACTTATTTCTTTTGAAGAGCTGAATATCTTGCATATGTTTTTGAGGTGATTTTGACAGTTGTTTTCCAAATGCATGTGTTTTGAGAGGACTGCCTCTGTTATTTAGAACTTTTCAAGCTGGGCAGACTACTTCTATGACTGCATTTTTGAGTTTATTTAAATTGTTTGCAATATATCATTCAAAATAACCCAATTTTGAAAACAAGTCTGCTAGTATTACCTAATTTTGAGAGAGTTTGCTACAAACTGGACAATTTATTGTGCATTTTAATGGCATTTTTAAATTTTAATATGGGCAGAAAGGGGAAGATTGGAAATAAAAGTGCTGGTGTACTGGTTCTGTAAGAACATTAGCAGGTAGTTAAACCAAATGTATGTTTACCCGACTGAACTATGGCTCAACAAATGCTTAATGGGCTGATGAGCTGAAGAACTAAAACTGTGTATTTAGCAAATGGCCTTCTCTGGCCCCAAGTCTTTGACCCTTCAGGTGAACTCTTTCCAATCACACATTTAGAAGATAATTTCTGTAGCTTACAAAACTGCCAAACCTTTTGAAAGATTGCATATGGTCAAAGCATTATCAGGTTGCTTCTTAACAACACAGTTGTACTATAAAAAAACAGTCTTTCAAAAATAGTTTGTTTTTCTTAATGAAGCACAAGCTAGTTGTTTACCTTGTGTGTAGGTATGTGGTTTCCTTTTTTTTCACTCTTCTATTAAAACACCCCAGGCCTTGATCATATTATTTTCCAATGTGTATGAACACGTGTGTGAACTAAGTGTAACAAGGTAAGACAAAACGTTTTCCATGCTGCCATTAACCCTCCTTTTGTAGGTGGTTAACAGAAAAATTATCCTGAAAACCTAACACTAATGTAAACTATTGTTCACAGAAATGGATTTATGAAGAAAAACTGGGTAGCTATTTAAGAAAAAAGGTAGAATTGTAAAGCACATTGAAAGTGAAATAGTTATGTCATATATAAATGTTTGTTTTAAATAAACCTTTTAACTGTAGGAAAGTTCTGAACAAGACTTTATCTTGCAGACATTATTTCTTAAAGTAATTTGGTTTAACTTACTGTATTTTGCTTCAGACTAATTGATCAGTCACTATTGAGTGGTGAGGCTGGGGCTACTTTCTGTGTAAATCCTTCTCTCAAGGATAGTTACTGAACTCCAGAAACTTTCAGAAGACATTTGGTAACTGTGGTGGAGTTCTATCTTGCTTGACTATGAACAGAAAAGAAATTGAAGGCTGAGAGCCTCTGCTATCTAAACTTTTGAGGACTGTTTTAAAGGAAGAGAAGCTGTGAGTGCTGGGGTCAGGAGAGGTGGGACAAATCCCTTGCCATCAGTATGGCAGGGTCCAGATTTCACTATCCTCTGCTTTTCTACTAAAGGCAGAAGAAATCTATTGGAAATAGTCTGAATCCAGATAAAAATCTTGCTTTTGGCCTCAATGCCTGGCAGGTATAAGCATTGCTATTTAAACACTGACAGCATACTTGTCTGACTTCTGATGCAAAAATTAAAGGGAAGTAGAGCAGTCAAGTGGTTAAATGTAAAGAATTGTCTATCTGTGAGTTTGCAGTTGTTGAACGACAACTGTAAGAGGGTGTAACAATCAACACCCCCAAGCCCACTGTAGTGGGTTGACCCAGTCTTGGTGCCAGGTGCCCACCAAAGCCTCTCTCTCATTCCCCTTCACAGCTGGACAGGGGAGAGAAAATACAACAAAGGGTTCATGGTTTTAGGTAACGATCGGGAGAGATCACTCACCAGATACCATCATGGGCAGAACAGACTCGAATTAGAGGTATTAACTGAATTTATTGCTAACTAAATCAGAGCACGATAACGTGAAGTAAAACGAGACCTTAAAACACCTTCCTCCCACCCCTCCCTCCTTTCCAGCTCTGCTGCTTCCTCCCCAGCAGCACAGGGAGACAGGGAATGGGGGTTATGGTCAGTTCATCACATTTTGTTCCTGCTGCTGCTCAGGGTCCTTCCCTGCTCCAGCGTGGGGTCTCCCCTATGGGAGACAATTCTCCATGAACTTTTCCAATGTGAATCTATCCCATACAACAGTTCTCTATGAACTGCTGCAATGTGGGTCATTCTTCCACAGGCTGCAGTCCTTCAGCCACAGCCTTCTACTCTGTGGGCTTCTCTCTCCGCGGGTTCACAGCCTCGTCCTCTTCAGGCGTCCACCTGCTCCAGAGTGGGTCTCTTCCATGGGCTGCAGGTGGATCTCTGTATCCCCAGGGACCTCCATGGGCTGCACGGCCACAGCTGCCTCACCATGGTCTGCACCTCAGGCTGCAGGGGAACCTCAGCTCTGGCACCTGGAGCACCTCCTGTGCCCCCTTCTCCCCTGACCTGGGTGTCTGCAGGGCTCCTCCTCTCACATGTTCTCACTCTACCCTTCTCTGGTGGCAATTACAACTGCACAAAAGTTGGGTGTTTTTTCTTCTTCTTCTTCTTACATCTGTTATCACAGAGCTGTTACCACCATTTCTAATTGGCCCAGCCTTGGCCAGCGGCACATCCATCTTTGGGGCTACCGAGGATTGGCTCTGCTGGACACTGAGGAAGCTTCTCACAGCCTCTCACAGAAGCCACCCTGTAGCCCCCCAACTACCAAAGCCTGGCTATGCAAACCAAACGCACAGATATTAAATGGCAATTAATTTAGTGACAGAATCTACACTGAATTTTCTGGATTTTTAAGAGCTTGTTTTGAAGCAGATTTCTTGTTTAACTTTAGTCTTGGTCAGCATGTTGAGTTAGCCAGTCTGAGTTCCAGTAATGCAAGGGTGGGAAAACTGAGTGGCAGTGAAATCAGTAAACTACTTTTCTTACCAAAGAACCAGTTAAATGTAATGTGATTATTTGTATTCAATATTTAGTGAATAAATATAGTGAATATGTTTGTTGAAAAACTGAGCTATATTCTGCACAAAGGTTTCTGTGGGCCTTGGCAGAATTCTTTTATAACCACTGCATGAAGTACTTCCAGTTTACCATGCTTTTTCTCTTGACAAACTGTTCTCATGTGTCTGGAACTGAAAGAATACTGGATTAAAAGGGTAATTTATTGTAATCGGTCTAACAGTTTAATACAATAGTTATTTATAAAGTAAACGTTTTTCAGTGGCTCCTCCCCAGCACTAGTTATGGCTGAATTACTTGGCTGTCACAGTTGAGCACTCTGAAGTACCTGGTGTTCAGGACAGGGTTGGATTTCCGTGTGTTTGATATCATCCATAGTTGGCTTGTGGAGCAAGGTGAAAATATTTATATTGCCTCTAACCATAAAATCCTTTCTCTCATGTGATTATTAGTGTCAAAAGCAAGAGGGCTCCTCATGTTTCCTTTGGTAAAGAAAGAGAATGCCCCCTACTTCTTGTTTTGTCAGCACCTTTATCAGCATAGAGCGCTGAAGCAAACATTGTAACATGAATACAGGATGCGTGAAAATGGTCAGCATGAAGGCAGTGACATTGAATTGGGAAATGCTGATGCTGGAGGATGATATTTCTAGAAAATGTGAACTTAAAAGAGACTTGCACAGGGAAGATTTTCCAAACATGAAATTGATGGTGGTTTCAGATATTCAGAGACACAGGACAGAAGTGCAACCAGGAAAATAAGTGGGTAGCAAAATGAGAATGGAGACGAGGTAGATCAGATGAACTCTAATGGAGGCAGGCTTGTCTGTGTTGCATCTTGCAATGAAGGGTGAGTGTCATGGCTAAAAACTCCTGTGAAATAGCAGTGAATAGGATGTACTTGTAGAAGTGGAAATAAGGGTGAAATTGTTTTTCTGGACTGTTCAGGTGAAGATAAATGAGAAGATGATAGTGGGGAGATCTGAGGAGAGAGACACATTACCATAATGAGGGAAGAGCTAGCTCTCTAAGCCTGCAGCTGACTTAGCCTGGAGGAGATGTGGAAGGGCTGCCAGAGGAAGGGAGCTGGTTATCAAGGTGTGCTGCAGCCTGAAATAATAAATAAATACTATTAATAAAGGTGAATACAGTGTGAAGATTGCTCAGGGGTATTGGGAGAATTCATGTGGTAAACTGAGACACTGAGTGGGTATCGGAGAGACACCGTCAAATCTGCTGGGATTTTTAAAAGGTATTTTTTAGGGGGAATGAGGCAAGGGAAGAGCTGATGAGTGCTTGATTGTGGAGCAAAAATCAGTATACATATAAGCATACTTCTTTGAAAAGTTTTACGTAAGTAGGAGGTACTGCATGCAAAGTGGATGTGCTGGATAATTTTTGTGGGTTAATGGTATTACCATTGGTACTATGACATTCCATGATCCTGGTGTGGAAACAGTTGATTCATCAGAGTGGGATTTGCATACTAATTATAACATTGCTAATTATTGTATTTAAAAGGAGTATGCTGACATATTGGTACCTTTTCTTCTTCCCACATACCTTAGAAATACTTCTTAGTTAGAATTTTTTATTTCAATAATAAATGTTGCAAAGCTGAACTTCTTCACATATCATTGGCTTGGACTTTAAGTGGAGATGGTGATAAAAATTAATTTAAGCATCCATACTTATCTTACCCCTTAACTGTAATGGTTAACCACAGCACAGTTTATTGAGATAACGCTTTATGGCACAGAAGCACCTGGTTTGTACGTAGAGATTGCAAAATCATATTGTTGTGCATAACAGCCCAGCTATAAATTAGACCCAAGGATAGTGGGATGTGGCCAGCTAATACTCCCTGATCTGTATTTCACATATGGTGTTCTGTTAGCCTTTTCTCTTTTTTTACCACTCTGTTTCCTGAAAATCTTTCCCAAAAAACTTCAATAGTCTTTATTTTATTGACAAAAATCCATATTTCTGTTTTGGTTTGTTTTCTGCAGGCACCATCATAAAATCTTTATCAAGTGAAAATGGCCTTTAGCAATCTGACATCAAAGGCTATACTACTGTATGATGAATGGATTAAAGATGCTGGTGAGTCATTTAAATCTAAAACTTACTAACTCACAATAATTTTGAGTAGCAATGTGTAGCTATGCTAGGTGTGCTTTTGTCAACTTAGAAGTAGCTTTGTTGTCCTATGAATATTTTTAAGACAGGTTACTTATTAACATGGCAGTCTAGCTTCTGCATTTTAAAAGAGGAGATAAACAAAACTCAGGTAGTTTATGGATATAAACTCAGAGTAAATATAAAGTGCAGACTGATTTTCCTGTAAGTGTCTCTGGCTTGCCAGAATATATAGTTTGAGTTTTTCCTATGGTGCTGAAATGTATAGTTTTAACTCTTTTTCATTACCAAACAATTGCATTTTATCAGTTAATTAATGCAGGCACATGGTGTTACTGTATTTTGCTTTTGTGAAATGAAAAAAAACCAGAAACCCAAGCCCTGATAAGTTTCAGTGTTTTGAAATTAATCCTCACAGTAATTAACTCTGTCACAGTGGTATTTTGAAAAGGGATGTTAGTCTCATTGCAATTAGTAAGCGATATTAATCACGCTTTGCTTTTATGTTGCCACTCTGTTATTCTGTATACTTAGCAAAAGCTGATAGAGAAGACCTCAATTTTGGGGTTAAGACCCATCAGTTGCAGTGTTTCTCACTGTGGTAGACAGATAGGGACAGGGATTAGCTAATTCCTGGAAAAAAAATGAGAAGTGGTTAAGGTTTGATAGATAAGATTGTGGATTTATCTTTTCCAGCATAGCTGAGCAGCACTTCTCTTGTTCTGTCGAAGCACAGCATGCAAGTGAGAAGGAAGTTTGATCAGTATGACTCATGGGTTGAAGTGGATTGGGATGGAGCAACCATTTCTGCTGCAGTGTCCATGACACCAGAACTTGAGTTCTTTGTCTCCATGCCCAACGGTGTTTGTATTTGGCATTTTGTATCATAGTGTTAGTGGTGGAACATGATTTTCTCAGGATCAGGCAGGGAAGAACAGCGGGAAAGGTTTGGTAGGAGCAGGGCAAGGCTGGATGGAGAAAAAACAGTCAGTTGTGAAGAGCTGGTGGTTCTCCTGCAGTGCACAGGAGCAGATTCCTCATGCTCTGTGTCACACAGACCTCCTTGGTCTGTGGGCAGCAGCACTGGCCCATTACAAGCTGTGAGCAGCATTATAATGTGCTCTCCTCCTCAATCTGTTTTTACACTTCCAGTGGCTGTTAACCACATCAGAGGGTCTCATGGGTGAAAGGTTGCTCGAATGCTGTGGGTTGAAAATTCGCTTGAAACATTTGGCTGTGAATTAAACACTTGACAGAAATAACAGTAGTATAACTTTACCCTTAAAATACAGCAGCAAACCATGAAAGCAATAGTTTACTGAGTCAGTAGTTAAGTTTGGGATCATTCTGAACAAAATCTTCCAAAAGTCAGTATTAAAAAAAAAATTAAAGAAAATAAAAATTACACGAGGATTGTATCGGTTCACCTGCTTATGGGGAAATGTGGCAGTCTTTGGTGAGCTGGGACTCTGTGATGAGCCACAGAAGGATGCAGTGGAATCACGGTGATGCTCAGATGAAACATCTACCAGCCTCATCTGCAGGGAGAGGGAGTGGGGTGTGCTTAGAAGGAGATGCCTCTGCTATACAGCTCTCTGGATAACTGTGGAGTAACTTACAACACTTGCTTGTTGTATTACAACTTTTTTGTTGTATGAAAGTGTGTGCTTTGTCGTGCTGTAAAGGCAGAAAATCATGTCACTCGTGATTCTATGTCTCCTTTTCATTGTGTGAAGAACTGATACAGAAAGAAGTGCTGAATCCTACATGGGTTAAACCTTGTTATCCAGTCAGTATGGATTTGAGGTGAATGGACTCTGAAACGTGATCTGTGACAGGAAAACCTAGACCATCAAGAATTAAATAGTTTTCTGTAGGTGTTTTAGTAAGTATTGGAGACATCTAATTTCTTTTTTTTCTTCCCCCTACCCCCTCTAGATCCAAGACTGGAAGGCTGGCCACTCATGTCTTCACCTTTTCCAACAACTTTTATCATTGGAACTTACGTTTATTTTGTCACTTCCTTGGGACCCAAACTCATGGAAAATAAAAAACCTTTTGAACTCAGGCAGATCATGACGTTTTATAATTTTAGTGTGGTAGCCCTCTCTTTATATATGACTTATGAAGTAAGTACTATGTTTATAATGTATTTATGTATTTCATGTCTTTAACAACTAACTTTTAATAAATTTATTAATATAACTCCCACACTGCAATTCTCAAAAAAATGTTATTGTCATGGCAGTAATTATATTCCTCCAAGCTGTATGCTAAATTAGTTTTTCTTTGAAAAAGGGAATAAGTCATACCTAGAGAGAATGTGAAACATTCTGTGTCATTATATATAATTTAAAAAGCCTAAAGTTTTCATAATTTGAATTCTTTGTACTGCAGCAGGTAAAGCAGACAATATGCTTTTCTTAGTATTTTGTAATTGTTTCTGTCCTACTAGGTGATAGTGTGACAACCTGCCCTTAAGGGGAAGGAACAACAACTGATGTTTCAAATGCTATATAGAGTATGTCTACTATGAAATAATCTTCAAATAGATCTGCCTTTTAAATGACAGAAAGCAATGGCAGATGTTAACAAAATCTAATTCAAGGCATTTTTGTCCTTTAAACATACAAACAAAAACCCTCTAAACAAGACCTCCAACCTCTGCCCTCTGCTTTCCCCCTGAAGCCCAAATTATGAATATCTTTAACACTGATTTTCCCCACAACCCCAAAACAGCAAATTCTCTTTATTCTGAAAGCAACGTTGAGATTTTGCTGCTGTTGGGCTTTACTTGTTTGTTGGGGTTTGGTGGGCTTTGGTGTGGTTTTTTGAAGTGTAGCTATTTGTTGATGGTATATTGTGTGGATGACAGCCTTACACGTTTGCTTGGTGAAGTATCAATCTTCTGGTACTGACCCTCTGTGTGACCCTTGGGCTATGTAGCTATTTCAGGTTTGGCAAACTAGTAATAAAAAGCTGTCAGATTATTGTGCCAAACTGACAGGGTATGTTCCTGTTAGCTTAATTTGCATTAATCCTATCATGAGTTACAGTGAGCTACCTGACATTTCTTCTAACCCCTCTAAAGGCACTGCAGGAGCAGCTACTTTGAGTCACAACTGTTGTGCGGAAAGTGGTGGGCAAGATGAATGCTTTTGCTATTTAGACAATTTTTTTAAAAAATTGCCAAACTTCCTTTTGGAATTTATGTTCCAAGTTTGGTTTTGGTTATAAACCTCAGAAACAAACAAACAAAAAAAAACCACCAAAAAACCCACAAAGAAACAATCACAGAAAAAAAATTAAATGTCTGTTAGTGTCTGACACTACCACAGTATTCAATAAGTCTGCTGTCAAGACTTCCATGTTACAATTTCATGAAAGAGTGCATGAAGAGAGTGTAAATGATTGGATTTCTGCTATTGTCTGGTGGTCAGCAAGAAGATGATTCTTTCCCTTTTTGGAACAAAGTCACTTGGTGGGTATTTTAGTACTGTACAGTCTTGCTGGTGTTTCAAAAAACCCATGTTTTTTTAAAGCAATCAGCTCTTTTAGGAAGTTAAAAGAATTAAAGCCCTGCTTCTGTTAGGAGAGGTGAAGCTCTTACCATGCATGAGTGGATGGTGATGATGAGAAGCACGTTGTAAACAGATATAAAATACGGATGTCATAGTGGCTGGCAGTAGAATAAGCCAACAGTACTAAAACTGTTGCTCCTGTCCAAACTTCACTGTATTCCAAGAGAAAAGATTAAGTTATATTTGGTACATGTAATCCTTTGGTCATATGTGCGCTCTCAGTTGTAGCTTCTCATCACTTGTATGAGTGGAAAACTAATCGAACCATGCAGTTTAAGTAAGCAGAATTTTAGAAACTGTGGTATAAAACATATATTGTGCATATTGATTTGTTCCTTGTCTTTAATGATAATTAGCAATGGCTTTCTGTTGTGCTGGTTTTGTTAGAGTATTAAGATGGTGTGTTGTATTCTTTTTAGTATTAAGATAGGTGTGATAGCAATTTTCAAAATAATTATATTTGATTTTGTGGTCTGATTTACCAAAAAACTTGTTTTTTAACAACTTACGTTTTAAGATGGTTTTAAGATGCATCTGTTTCTTCTCTTCAGTAACCAATGCTGAAATAATGGGTGTAGGAAGAAAACTCTTGTCTATGGGTGGGGTCCTGGAATTAGAAATTCATTAATCTGCAACAGCAAAGGATTTTGTGGTAGCTATCCCACACCAAGGTAGATGATTGACAAAGTTGCTGATTTAAGGTGTTTTTAATATTGTTTTTCCCCTCCTGCTTAGTGATTGCAAAAGTAATCCAAAATTAATGAATTTTTCAAAGATGTAAAGTTAATCTTTGCCCTTTCCTTTTTCTTTCCTCCAGTTTCTTATGTCAGGCTGGGCCACAGGATACTCATTCCGGTGTGATATCGTTGACTACTCGAGGTCACCGACAGCTCTAAGAGTAAGTTGACAAAGATGAATTGTTATCATAGAACCATAGAATGGTTTGGGTTGGAAGTGACCTTGGAGATCATCTAGTTCCAACATCGCTGATTTGAGCAAGGACACCTTCCACTAGACCAGGTTGTTTAAAGTAGTGTGCTATACATTTATTTTATTTTTAGAAATGCTTTTTGAACAGTCTGCTTTTTGAATGCACTGTTGTAGAGTGGAGTACATGGAAATGCCCTCTTACATAATGTAGAGCATGTGAGTTAACTGGAGGGACGGGTTGGTTGGTTGGTTGGGAGAAAGAAAGAGGCAAGGAATTCATTGGCTTGTTCTTGTTGGTTTAAAAATTCCTTCAAGTTTAAAAATTGTTTAGTGTTTTTAAAGAAAAAACAATAAAACTGTACATTTAAATATTTCTGTCAACCTTGGAACATCACTTGCCCCACTGATTTTCTTTATATAGATACTTATTTGTTCTGCTCAGTTTTGTTTATAACTTTTATGATTTGACAGTTTGATTTTTACTCTTGCAGATGGTGCGAACTTGTTGGCTTTACTACTTTTCCAAGTTCATTGAATTATTAGACACTGTAAGTACTTGTAGCCTGATAAAAGAAGTGGTTCAGAAGAACTGGTACTGTTCAGGGCTGAGGATATAAATTGCTTTTTATTTAGTCCTCCAATCTTCAATTATTAGAATGCCATCATGATGTTTACCCCTGTTATCTCTTTGTATCTTACTGTCTTGTTACACTGTACTTCCTTCATTATCAGGAAAAATGTTAATGAGGGAAGACACCTTTAAATATTTAGGAAGTCTGGATAACTTGTCTGTTTAACAGCTGAGTACACTAATCTGTTATGCTATGGCAATGCTTGTCTCAACACTGCAGATAAATACCAGTTGGTTGATCTGAATATTTTTTTCACATCATCTTCAGATTTTATCTTCCCCATTCATATCAGCAGCAGCTCTGAATGCAAGACAAAATTGCCATAACTACTTGCTCTAAATTTGTGAGATTGCCTTAAGTGTCATGACTATAGAGATGTTTGATATCAGGCTGGCAGTCTAACCTGTTTCAAAGAAAGTCTGAGCTGCAGTGCATTGAAGCAGAATGCAGACCTAACTCACCACCAGCAGCCATCTACCTTTCTCTCTTCCCAAGACTGGCACTAAATAGGATTGAGTGAGATATTTTCAAACCAGCTTCTGAGTGTTGAAATCTGCAGTTCTATTTGCCCTATTGTTTGGGGCACAACAGTGGTGGTTCAGGAGCTGACTCATGAGCAGTGAGGATGTTCTACATCCTCTGAGCAAAGCTGGCCATCTGACTTTCATCTGCAAATGTTCATGATTCAGCACCGGAAGATCTTACTGACTAAACCAAATGGAATTGTAATGGAAGTGTCAGGAGTGCTAAAACTGGAAAATCCTGACAAGTTTATTCCTCTATTTGCCTTTATTCCCCACAGGTTACAGTGCTCCTTTTTAATTAGTCCTGAGCCTGATTTTTTTTTTTAATTTGTTTTGTTTGAATACAGACAATTAGGTACCTGTTTCTCATCAGCTTTTTTGTTTTATTGCAGAAGTAGCTTCTTAGCTGTATTTAAATCAGCTGATTCCAAATGTTTTCTCTGGCACACCAGACTTCTTTTCTTCTGTGTTTGTTTGCTTGCCATCTGATACTACCCTTTCCATGACCTGACTTCTCCCTACAGTTTTCTTGCTGTCTTCCCTTAACACTTCCCTTGATGCCTGTCCTTTAAAATGCGGCCTGTCAATATCAATTAAGAATACCTACCTATATTCTGTACCATTTTGATGTTTTCCAATGGTAGCTAAGTCAGAGTTCATAATAAAGTGCTATTTCTCTAACATAGTATTTTCTACTGTTAGTCCCTCTGTTAATTTTCTTAAAGGGCCTTTCATTAATAGTTATGGGGACTTAAAATCTGATGCTTGTAGAGACTTCTCAATCCAAGCACGTCAATCTTGCACTGTTCGTTGCACATGTAGGTGATGGCTCAACCTTTGACATTTGGTTTCAGAACTTGCCTTGGCTTTTGAGATTTCACAGGTGGATTTTACATACTGGTTTTAAGTTTTTGTGAAAACTAGTTTGCATAGATAGACACTCAGTTTTCCTTCTTCTTCCAACACTGTAACTGCGAAGAACTTTTATATGTATAGTAGTGAGCAACCAGCACTGATGCATACAGTTTTCTTTAAGTATGTTGGGCTTGATTATCTTCCATAACATTCTATTCATTAAAAATCTGTTTCAGATATTTTTTGTGCTGCGTAAGAAAAACAACCAAGTTACATTCCTGCATGTCTTTCATCATTCCATCATGCCATGGACCTGGTGGTTTGGAGTCAAATTTGCTGCAGGTAGTGAAGAGAGAGTGGAGTTTAAGTTGAATGTATCTTCTGGTAGTGAAAGTTTACCTATGGTAGACAAAAAAAACCAGAATTAAACACCTTGGAAACATCAGTGGTTTTAAATTTAGATTTCTGCAGTATTTTATGGAACAACTGAGATCACCATAATTACTTAAATGGGTGGGGATTACTCATTTTTCCTATTTGACAGTATTTTATGCAGTGTTGATTTCTTATGGGGGGAAGAGGTGGGGAGAAGAGAGCTGTGTACAAGCAAAAAACATTATTAGATGAAAATGAGAAGTGATTGCAAAATCGTAAGTGCTAGGGGAGATACATGAAGCAAATAACTCTATTGAAACTACTTCAAAAGCATTTCTCCCCCTGAAATGTTAGAACTGAGTTGGAGGGGAGTACTGCGTTTGTTTTTTTTTTTTTTCCTGCTTGAGAATTATTCACCTTTGTTGCAGTTATTTTTACTGGCTTTAGGTAGCATGTGTGGGATTTATTTACATCTGATACTTCAGCTTTCACAAAACTACAGAAATATTTTTCTGGACCTTCTTTATTAAAGAAATGTATTTGAATTGTTTTGAATTTAAATTCTTTGACCACTATCAGCTTACCTTCACTTTCTACTTTCCTGCTTGGTGTGTCTATGCATGCATTTTCCTATGCTATATTATCAGTGTGCACCACTAATAAAGACAACTTACCATGAGAATAGTCAGAAAAGCACAGAGTGGAGAAATGCACAGTCATTTATTAATCTATTTCTGGGACAGCTTAGCCTTTTTTAGGAGTTTCTACTGAAAAATAGTGGGGTTTTGTACATGTTTATTTACTTTTCCTGGAAACATGTTTTGTGGGGTTTTTTGCTTGTTTGATTTTTGGGTTTTTTTTTGGTTTTTTTTTGGTCCCAGAAAATTGGTGATGAATTGGTGAAGCAGTTGTTCCATTGCTTTTCAATCTGATCTGTTAATGTCTGTTTTATGAATACAAAAATAAGACTTGGAAGCACTCCAGAAAATTTGTAGATCTTTTGAACTTTTCCAGTATGCAGCTTTTCCTTGTGTATAAATGGATATACTTCTGTTGCATTTGTTGAGTTTCTGCTATTAGGAAAGTGGTGGATTGATTATGTGTTTCTCAAATCTTGCTGAGCAACTGGTATTAAGTTAATAATAAAACTGTGAATGGTTGTCTCAGCATACACCCCAGTGTGTTTATAGGTCTGCAAAAGGAAACCTGCAGCAAATAGCAGTCCCTCCTCTTCAACCTTGAAAATTTTCCACTTATAGGTGATTAACTTTCTGCTTTTTATCTGGACCTTGGATCAGTATACCAGCTACAGGCTTCTGATTTGGCATCAGATTCAAATTTCCCATGTGATAATTTGACAAATATTTTCAGCAAAGTGTGCAAGAATTGTTTTGTCCTCTGCTAGTAATAGTCCCTCATATTTATGCAGAGCTGTGTTTATTCCAAAAACTCTATTGCTTATCTTTACACTTATCTTTCCAAATACTGTTGTTTGACAAGTTTAATTTTTTTTCCAAGAATTTCAGTCCTGCTGATGTTTACCTTGTATTCAGTTTCATCAGTCCTTGTCCTTCTAAATAGCAGCATCTGTCAAATTTTCAATCTGTCTGTAAAAAACCAACAGGTTTGGATGGAGATGCTGGTTTTTCCCAGCTCTGATACAAATAGAGAATTATAAAATGGTGCTTAATATGGTGTTGCTTTTTGGAGCCTATTTTTGTACTGTTGAGTAGGTTCTTTTTTCCTCTGCTTTAGCTATTTATTTTTTTCTTCTGAATATTCACTGTGCAAGCCAAAAAAAGTATGTATATTTGAACTGTAAGAACATTCAAATTATTTTTAAAAATACAAATAGCTAAGTTTCAAAGAAAGTTTGCAATCACAGCTGGAGGAGTTATGCCCTCTCAAGCTGGAAGATTAGTGTGAGCTACTAAAAACACAAAACATGTTTTATTTTTAATTGCACTGATTCTAAATGGGAAAATGGCACTCTTTTCTCTCACTAAATGTCTCCTTTTATGTCATCTTGTTTTCTTTTTGATGACCATTTTTTTCATATTCATGTTTCTTTTAAAAATACTTTGCTGTCTGCTGCATCTTGGATCCCTTTTACCTCTAATTTCTCTCATTCATTGAAATAAAACTACTCTGAGCAGGATCATGTAGCTCCATGGTTATTCCAATGGAAAAGGAAGTGATTCCTTACTTTTCTCTGAAATGCTCACATGTTACCAGTTTCAGTCATAAATTTATCCCAAAATGGGTCCTATTTAAGTTCTCCTTTCACTGTAAGTATGTTTTGAGACTGACCATGGATTTGTGAGACCCTTGCTGAATTCATTATTACAAAAACTGACTGTCTTAAACTGTATTTCATTCCTTGGGAATCTGAAAATCTCTGTTGAGAAGAAAGTTGTTATTTTTTCTCTACAACTTTTTTAAGTTCATCCTTATGTCTAGAAATGAGGCAAAAAACAGAATGCTTTCTACTAAATTTTCTGTGTCTCTATCAAATATGTGTTTTAATAAAAATAATAAAAAAATGAACCCAAAGAACAAAAAAATTCACTAAAATGTTTTTATAGGTAATTAGATCAGCTGGGTTTTATTGCTGTTTTGGAAATGCTTAGATAAACCTTTTCTGAGACAGGAAACGGCTGTGATCTGTCAGAACTGGTATCAACCCAATTCAGGTAAAACACCTTGAGGGTTAGTCAAAGTCTAGGTTTTGTGGTACGTGTTTTTCTTACCCTGGCTCCAAACAATCTGCTAGGACCTGAGTGGCTTTTGAAATACCTGCGGTAATACTACTACTGCTATGTTTTGTTTTTCTACAGGTGGTTTAGGAACATTTCATGCTTTGCTGAACTGTATTGTGCATGTTGTCATGTACACTTACTATGGAATCTGTTCTTTGGGACCAGCCTATCATAAATATTTGTGGTGGAAAAAATACATGACAACTATACAACTTGTGAGTAACTGTTTTTGACATATGCACCTCTCAAAAATCTGACTGTAGCTAACATAGATTTAATGCAATAAATTTATCCTTTTAGTTATGCTCATGCGTGGAGCTTGTTGGTATAAGATTTATTCATGTTTTAATTGAGGATAACAAAAGGTGTGAGGTCTCCACAGTGATATACTTAAGTGTCCTGACTTCAGCATTCACTGTAATCACAAATTTAGACATATAAGCTTTTCAGTTATGCAGTACTTGGTAAATATATTTACAAAACTCATTGCTTGTATAAAAATTATTAAAATATAAATTTACACCATGAAAATATAATTAATGTACAGAATACACATGTAATTAGTAACTACAGGTAACATGTAGTAAGGAAAAATTACTTCTTCAGAATTTGATGTCTGTTATTTTACGGAAAATGTTTGTGTTTAGAAAATTTACCTCTCTCCAACCCAGAGCATTAAAAACCACTCTTGCAGTATTTATATTAAGTGTTTTATCAGCTTAAGGTCACTTTCCAAAGGTAACTCTTCTGGGTGCTTTTTCATGCCGATCTCTTTTAATAGATGAATTTTCAAAATTCACCTTCTGGCTAAACAATTGGCTTATCACAAGCAAGGATGCTGATGGAGGAGGAAAAGGAGCACCCTGTCTGCTTGCACCAGGCCTGGTGTTAGCAGAATAGTTCATGTAACACGTGCAACTCTGAACAATGTAGCTTGAATATTTATAACTCGGTCTTTTTGACGTGGAGGCACTACCAGTGGACTATTAACTTGGAGTTCCTGTGGAGTGTCTTTTTGTTACATACTAGCGTGCAGGGAAGGTGGGAATTCTTGTTCCCCAGCCCTGTAATGGTTGCTTGCTTTTCTTTTTTTTTTTTTTTCATGGCTGATTTTCCTAAAGGAGCCTCCCATCTATCACTGGACAAACACTGTCTGCCTCCTTCCTTTTTATCTGAACTGGCCATGGTAGAATCACATTCTCCTACTATGAGTTTATTAGTTTGTTCAGAGCTTCTCTTCCTTTATTATGTAAACCTGTGTTCAGTGGAGTGATATTTTGGGGAGATGGGCTATAGAGGTGCATCTGTGTCATATTAAGAAGTTATATTGGTGTCCCTGTTGCTCCCTGCTTTCCTTCCACTCCACCCCTACTATCTGTTTTTCAGAATACGAGCTATGCTGAATTCTTTCAAACTTCTGTAGTAAGTTTGTAATTGATTTTAAAAGTACTTACTTTCTTCATCTTTTTCCTCCAGGTCCAGTTTATTATGATTACAGTCCATATAGGACAAATCTACATCATGGATGATTGTCCGTACCAGTATCCAATTTTCATGTTTATTATTTGGCTTTATGGCTCTATGTTTTTAGTCTTGTTTCTCCACTTCTGGTACCACGCTTACACGAAGGGACAAAGACTGCCAAAAATGGCAAGAAATGGCATCAGCAAAGATCAGTGAAACAAACTCTTGTCTCTAAAACCAGAAAAGTGTGTATGTCAAAGGGGAAACTTGCACTACTTGACAATCAAGATGTTTAGGTGCGCACACTACATGGTGTATATTTTGTATGTTTTCCTCCAAAACAGAATTTGTATTTTTACCATAAGTTATTTGGGATTCAGAACATGGGAGTGGGGAAGAACTGTGCATCTCTGATTACAAAAAAAAAAAAAAA
>VZTI01005055.1:129746-289839 GCA_013397865.1 Struthidea cinerea | reverse complement strand
CCCCCGCCCCGCCAATCAAGGCCGGCGTGGGCCCGTCACGTGCCGCACCCGCCACCCAATGGGTGAAGGCGGCGGCGCCCGGCGCGGATTCAAACGCAGCGCGGAGCCGGCGCGGCCGCGCCCATGGAGCCGCGGCTGGTGGGGCCCGGGCCGTACCGCGCCACCCGCCTGGTGAGTGCCCCCGCCGCCGTCCCGGATACCGCCGCCTGCGCCTCTGTCCCCGGCAGCCACTCGGTGTCGGGCCGCCTGGGTACTGGCCATTGCTGCCAAGCCGCGTCTCTGCGGGGCAGGGGCGCACGGGGCTGGCGGCGCGCAGAGCCCGGCCGGGCGGAGCGGCAGGTTCAGTCTTTTGTCCCGGTAAAACGTAGGGGAGGCTAAAGAAGTATCTATAGATCCGCAGGTAGTATGGGGCTCTAAATATTTCAGCCTCCTAAACTTGGTGTTTGTTTTCGGGTCTCGACAGTTTAAATCCTGGGCTTATGTTTCGATGTTCTTGTGAACGCAGATGGTCAAAAAGAGTGTAGTTCTGCTTGCAGAGCTGGCTGCGTTCCGATCGCGCTGCGGAAGGAAAACACGGGAGTAGAGCTCCCGTAACGATTTACTTTGTTCTCCTTCCCCAGTGGAACGAGATAATCGAGCTCTTCCGTGCTGGGATGCCCTTACGGAAGCATCGCTGTCGTTTTAAGAGCTACGAGCGCTGCTTCAAAGCCTCGGAGGCAGTGGACTGTTTGCATGAGCTACTTGGCTCTAACCAAAACTTTGGCCCAGAAGTGACTCGCGATCAAACGGTTAAGCTGCTTAAAAAATTCCTGAAAAATCATGTTATTGAAGATATTAAAGGAAGGTGGGGTAAAGAGGACTTTGAAGACGATGGCCATTTATATCGGTAAGCCTGTATAGAAAAATTTTGGTTTTTTTGAAACAGGATCTAAAAACTCTTGCTCGCGTCTTAAAAGTATTTTTGTAGAATGTCTCTGTAAAGGTGTTGACGTGGTTTTCCCCCCTTTCTTTTAAAGACTTTAATTTTCTTAGTAGCGGGTAACTGTCACGATTTAATGTTTGACTTCAATTTTCTTGTCTCTTTTGAAATATTTTTGAAGGTCACTTCTATTCAGTTACATTCTTTGAATATCAACAAAAGCTTTTGCAGCTTTCATGAGGTGTCGAGTTCTGATTGCTGATGGCAGACATCAGGTTTGCTGGTGCTGGAAGCATGCATATCAGGACACATAGGTGGAAATGAGAATGCCATTGATCATTCAGCTCCAATTGTCCTCCTTCTCTCCCAACGCCCTGACTATTTTGGTTGCTGACTCCACTTCTTCTGAGAGAAGAGAAAGGCCTTCTGAATCTAAGACATCTATGATGTAACTTTTTTATGCTCCTTGGTTTGTAGATGGACAAGGGACTAAGGTTTTTTTGCTTATCCTCAAAGATGGTTGCTTACTTATCCCTGTTTAGCATCTCAACTGATGGCTTGCTAATAGAGGAGAAGAGAATTCTTTGTAATAAAAGCCTAGCATTACTGGACTGCATTCTTTGACTTCTTGTGACCTCAGTTAAGATTTGGGTGTCCAGAGGCTGCAGGTTCTGAATTTGTGCCATCTTACAGAGTCCTGTTTGGTGCAAAAGTATTATGAAGATGACTATTACTTTAAGTATGGAATTGTAACTTTTATCATGGTGAGCCTTCTTTTGAGGAAATGGGAGTTCTCTTCATGCAAATCATTAGGGAAAATAGGTTAGCAGTAAGTTTATGCTTCTACTTATTATAGCTGTTATTATATACGTAAATTTTACATATTAATTTTAGGTATTGATGTCTTAATATTCTCTTTGGGAAAATAGATAATACTGAATTCCCACTTGCTATGTATGAAGTCAATTTTTCATTTTGCTTTATTGTTGTTTTGCTCTTTTTTTCTGGGAGTTAACTCTTGTCAGAAATTTAATATGGGTTTTGATAACTGCTGGTGTTATGCTATATTTCTTTGGTTTGGTTTTGCCGTGTTTGTGTGGCTGTGGGGTTTTTTGTTTATTTTGCATTAGCACGAGTATATATGTAAATTATTTTGTTCTTTTATGTCTTTGTATTTTCAGTCGTGACTTACTGAGCTGCAGGCTGTGGAAGTTGGCTGGGTGAAATATTTCTGTTCTTTTTATTTTCTAGATGCTCTGTGTAATGATCTGCTATTGGACAAGAGAAGTCTTTTGTTATATGTTTTGTTGTGATGTTCTTTCTCCGTCTCCCAATGAAAAGATAACTAAGTCACGAGTTGAAATTTTTTCTCTTAAAACTGCATAGCTTTCATGCATCTTGAACTGGAGCCAGCTTTTTCCTTAGTGGGCTTGGTACATAAATAAGCTATGTACGTTACTCACGGCTTTAAGTATCAAAACGTGCTTCTCTCCTATTTAAGTAGCTAAACATTGGTTTTCCAGCCTTTTTTATTCATGTATTCAATGTCCTGGCAGCTCCCTCTGGTGGACTTTCCTAATGCTATGTGTAAAATACGGCGTTTTTTCTTCTCATCGTGCTGACGGGGGCAGTGGCACGAGTCAATTCTACTGACAGTGCTTAATCTGGAAATACTGACATGCTTCATACCTTCTGTATAAATTTGTGTTAATATGCTGTGGTTCACAGTTGCATCATTCATTAACTTCACATGTAAGTGTAGCTGTCTGCTCTTGTTTGTCCACAGAGTATGCAAAAGAAATGTTGCCAAAAGTTGATTTGCATGAGAGTATTTGGCAAGTATTAAATGTGAAGATGAGATCTAATGTGGCTTCTAAATATAGCAAAGACTTAACTGTGTGTCCTGACTTACTGGCTCAGTTGAGTCTACAATAATGAATGAGAAGTTACAGTTTTGGAATGATGTTGGGCTTTACACTTTTTTTTTGGAATCTAAGCCATTCAATTAAATGCAAAGGGGTTAGTACTCTTGCAGTGATAGCAATCTTTTGGAAATTCAGCAGTAATACTTGTTATACCTTGGACATCAATGTCAGTTGACCTTGTTCTCTATCCTTTGTTCTGGCACAAACAGGTATCTCTATTTCCTCTTTTTATAAACTCCCCAAACGAGTGTTGCTGACTATAAACAATTCTGATCTTGAGGTGTCAGCCTTGGAGTGCTCCTCAGTTCTTTGCTTAGAGTAACATTAATCTGCCTCCATCTAGATGTTGCTGTAATACTACCTGAGAAAGGGGAATGTACTTCCTTTTTCTGCTTGTAAGAACTTATTCTTTTACTGGTTGGTTGCAAATCAGGGCAGCAAATGACATAAAGCTAAAAAATGTGAAGACCTGGGAAAGAAACAAGAGACTGCTGAGAATAGTGTAAGGCAAAGGAGAAAGTCTGCAGATATGTGGGTATGTTTCATTTTAAAATTAAACTCTTAAGAAATAATGAATATCTGAAAAATGGTTGAGAACACTCAACGGCTGAACAGCTGCCATCTAATCTGGCTTGCTTTTAGAAAAACAGAGTAAATCTTGCAGGATTAGTGTGAGGTGCTTGCTGCTAGTTCTGAGAGTTTGTCTGATGGAAGTGATACCTCAGTGTTGCAGATGTGCTGTTGAACAGCACTGTGGAATGTGTTCAGTGTGTGTGGTCAAAACAATCAATGTGTTTAACCCATGCAGTGTAACAGTACTGGACTAACCAAACTGCAATATAATTTAAATTAAAAACTTATTAAGTGTTTGAAGTGCCTTTAGAGGATGGGGTGACATTTTGGAAAAACTTGAGGATTTCTCAAGTGTAACTTTCTGGTAGGATACGTATTCATGCTACCCAGCAGTGTACAAGCTCTTGTTGCAAAGTCACAGACATAGCTGTCTTTTATATTCTGGTTTAAAAGAGTGAGTGAGGCAGTTCCTTGACACATCGGGAATCTCAGCATCTAAACCTGGGAGAGAAAGTGGACAAGATTGGATATGGGCCAGTCTGAAGAGGTGTTGCCATCTGACTGAATTGTCTTATTGATATGCTGTCATTAATTCCTTTGTACGTGCTCTGACCTAAGCTTAGCAGTAATTTGATTCTGGTCAAGCTGGATAGTTTGTTTTCCTTCTTTTCTACAAGGGCTGGTTTAGGGCTTATTTCTGCTAATTTCTTCAAGGCACTTCTTGAAATGCCTTAAGAAGTCAAATAGTTACCTGCAAAACCAGCTGGAAAAAGACTCCAGAAAAGAACTGCAGGATATGATCTTCACACAGAAAGCATGTAAACACAGAAGAACCTGGTAACGTGGACAAAACTTTGTGTGGACACTTGCATGCACTCTAACTAAATCCGAGTGTTAGTCATGCGACTTAGCTATGTAGCTTTGCTTTAGGAAATGCATGCTAACAATTCACTTGACATGGGGGAAAACCTACCCACAGCTTTTTCAGCAGAATCAACATCTTCTGGTGAAGACCTCTGTCATTGTCTGTGCACAGACAGCAGGTGCTCTATGAGATGCACTGGGATACCAGACATTCACCCAAGGCTCAGCTATGTCATGGGAAGTACAAAGGACCTGGACTGTTCTGGAGCAGCAGCTGGAGGCCAAACAAGACACTTCATGATGTTTTACATATCACGTAACAGTAGTTTACGGGGAACTAAGTTGGGCTGTGAATGTCCAAAGCATTTGTTGTATTTTTGCATGTGAAGGCTGACTACAGTTTTGCATTGGTAAATAGGGATTAGGTTGGTATTCAGACTTTAAAAATGTTCTTTAATTGTAGATTTCCTCCTTCCTCACCACTGAAGTCATATCCAAAGAAACCTTCATGTGGAAAGGAGGTAATTAAATTTCCAGACTGGAATGAACCGAAGGCTGGCACTTCTCAAGAATACATCCCAGTGAAATCCATCACAATGGTAAGGCACCCAGTTTTTATTTCCCCAGACAAAAGCATATTTGGAAAGCAAAACTGAACTAATGACCTCTATGGAGTGTCACAAAATACTTGGTTATAAAATGAAATGCTAAATACTTTTATTTTAAACTTTTGGGAAGTAAAGTTGTTCTTACAGTTTGCTGGAGAAGTAGGCTTTGAGTGTTCTTTCTGCTACACATTGTAATGTCTTGAGCAATCTGGGTTCAGCAAGGGTATATTTCCCCCTATTTCATTCCAGTTCGCTCAAATTCCAACAGGGAATTTATTATATTACAAGACAAAATAGTCACACTGTTACTTTATTTGGACACTTCATGCATCAGAGTATATACAGTATTACACTCTTCCTAGCTGCTATAAGGCCGTTAGTGACTCATTCCTTTTTCAAAAGGAATATGTTTTGCCTAAGGAGAAGTGGTCCTGATTTTTCAGTTATCATTTGTAAGCCTGGAAAATCATCCTGCCTCATACTTATCTGGGTTGATTCAGCCTTTGTAAAGTTGTTGAAAAAACTTGCTTTTATTAGTAAACCAAAATTGTATCAACTCTGGTCACCTAGACATAGTAAAAGACTAGGCTTCTGGAGTTAGGTATATTCTAAACCCTTCCTTCAGTGTATCTTATATGTGTGTGTTCTCATAATTTGTGAAACTCTGGATTTCTGTGATGATTTTTGCGTTTTTATTACTGCCCTTCAGAGCAGGACACTGGCCTTGGATTTCTTGATGAACCATAGTCTATTTGGAAAAGTAGGTCCTACCTGTTTGATGGACATCTAAGTGTTCTGAATGAATGGTTATTCCATATTAACATTCCAAGTGTGTGCAAATCATGTGCGCTCCTCGTGTACAACGAGCTTCTGAAGGGGAAAAACAAGGTCCTTAGAACTTCAGTAGTAGGTAGAAGATTAAGATAGAAGAAGAGATGATGCCAAAGACAAGAGAATAGAGTATTTTAGTTACTGAGCAAGTATCTGTTGAAGGTGTAATATGTTACAGCCTCCAGCTGTGCTCTAAATTTCCATCCAGGAATCCTGGCCTGATAAGAGTTAGCAAAAGTCTGCCTCTGTATCTGACTCAGATGCAACAGCATAGGGTTTGGCATAGCTCAAAATCTCTTCCATTGGCAGTTTGGATTAATACAGTGGGCTGTAAGTGGAAGAAACTGAGGCAAAGGTATTAGCTTCTTTCTGCTGCGTCTTTTATAATTAGGTCTCACTTCGACTGGAATGCTGAAGTAAATGGATAGCTGAATATGGTGGTACCTTGAATTGCTTCATCATCAGTCTGAGTACTTACTGGCTCAACGCACTTACTGTGTGTTGATTGATGAGCATGGGTCTGTGTCATGAAATACTGATGTGGAAGACCAGACTCTTAATTTCAGAGGGTGCTATTTGCTTCCTACTAACTCTAGTCTAGTCTGCCATGGAATGACAGACAATTAGTGCTTGGAGTGATTAAGTGCATTCCTGGAGTGAATTTTGTGGTTTGGTTGTGATCACAAGGAATACTTTTAATGTCTTTAACTCTGCTCTGTAGTGTAAATCAAAGAACAGGAATGATTAGGAGTTTTGCCTTGAGAATGCTGCTGATATAAGCTGCAGTGTATGTCTGCCCATTGATACCTTGATGACCATCTTCAAGCATCAAGCTTGGATGTGAATGTTGCATAAAGGATAGTGGTCTTCTGCATTCTCAGCTTTACTTTACACTGTTATAATGGTGGACTAGATCTGATGGGTGCCTTCAGATGTAGTTATTTGCTTTTACTTTCTTTATGTAGAGAACCTGTTACTGAACTTAATGTTTAGTTATTTTCAGTATATGTTAAACAAGGATGAATTGTTTCTAATTCTTTGGTATCTCATTTCAAAATTCTCCAATAACTTTTCCATAAACTGATGTTTAATCTTAAAATGGTAGATGAATTGTTTTTAATAATGGATTGAACTTGAATTTAGGATTAAAGGCCATTGACCCCTGAACTTTAATGGCTATTCTGACACTCATAATTTTTCAGCTTTGGACAAGTTATGGAATTGAGAAAAGATATGTGTGTGAGACTGAGAAAAGTGTTTAATTTCTCTGAAACACAAACACATACTTGCATCCTGAAGACTTTACTGGAATTTAGGAACACTTGAAATGCTGTACTATAAGTGTTTTATACTGTTTAACACTTGAAAAGTCACCAGTTAATGAGGAGAGTTTTTTCTGATTTCAGAACTCTGAGATGTGGTACAAGCGACACAGTATAGCTATCGGGGAAGTACCAGCATGCAAACTTGTGTTCCGCAGAGAGCTAACACAAACAAATATAGAAGAGATATGGAAATCCATGACTTTGTCACGGTGAGTATACTTATGAGTCATTTGCTGTTATAGTAAAACTGTGTAGTAGGTAATAGTCTTCTCTGTCTTCTCTGGTAACACTTGTAATTTCACCCACTCACTTTTCATCCCTGCCTTCAAAGCCTTGGTGTCTAGACTAACTAACATTTGTTATTTGGCTAACAAATTCAGCAAGTAAAGTCTGCAAAAAAAACTTTACTGTGCTTAGTGCCTTTTGACTTTTGCATGTTGTGCTATACAAGTCTTTGTTGTGTGGGCTTTGTCTTGTTTAATCACTTTTTTTCACTGTCTTTTTCTTGTTGCTATGAAATAGAAGCACTTATGTAGAAGTGCTATGAAACCTTTCAATGGCGAGTATGATACTTGGTATGAGACAAATGGAATAGCTAATTGAGTGCTGAAATGTTGAGATTCAGATATTCTTTACCGTATTCAAAAGGAATATCCTATGCAAAGTTAAAGTCACTGCTTTGGACTATTTCTGCAGAGATAAAAAATAACATGCATTATATAGCTGAGGTCTTACTAATGATCACTTTACTGTAAACCTAGCACATTATCTGCATGGAGTGAATGCACTCAGTGCTGAGGCAAGCAGCTTTGGTGACAGCATGATGGGCAGCAGACTGCTGTAGTGCATGGGTACTCCTGGGTTTCCTGAACCAAGGGGAGTGGAGAGAGCCTCTGGTAGCCCGGAGCTCACATGGTAGCAGCTGACAGGAGCTGGGCAGTGGGACGAGGGGCAGTGGTGGCCAAGCATCTCCTTCACATGAAGGCACCTATAGAGCTCTATCAACCAAAAGACCAGGGTGGGCAAACAGAGTTGGCACAGCAGATTGTATGGAAGGGTGCTGAAACCCTGCCAGCTTGATCAGGGAGCAATGGTATTCACCTGGCAGAAAGCCATGGCCTCTCTAAGTTTGATAATGGATACTGAGACTCCCAGAGCTTTGTGTTGGAAGAGTATGACTGTGGGAATGAGGAAACTCACGGCTGACCCTGAATTTTTTTAAACTTTCTGCTCCAGCTGGATGCGCTTAAATCTATGAAGCCCAGTGAGATTCATCCCAGGGTACTGAAAGAGCTGGATGATATTATTGCAGGCTCTCTCTCTGTTTTTTTTCATTTATCTTGGGAATCTGGAGAGGCCCCAGTTGTCCGGAAGTTGGCAAATATTTCCTCAATTTTAAGAAAGCAAAGAACAAAGACCCTGGTAATTACAGGCCTGTCAGTCTCAGTTCAGTGCCGGTAAAATTATGGAAAAGGTTGTTCTGGGACCTAATAAAAAACATTTGAGAGACACACAGTCATTGGTCATAGCCAGCATGGTTCCAGAAGGGGAAAGTACTGCTTAACCAATTCAATTTTCTTTATGGCAAGGCCACCCATCTAGCTGACCAAGGGAAGCCGGTTGATGTGGTTGCTTTGGACTTAGCAAAGCTTTTGACACTGTCTCTCACAGCATCCTTCCAGGTAAACTGTCCAGCATGCAGCTAGATGAGCCCATAATATTGGTGAGCAACTGGCTCATGGGTCAGGCACAAAGGATTGTAGTAAATGTGGTTACCTCTGGTGAGCAGTCATCAGTGGGGTTCTGCAGGGCTCCATTCTAGGGCCAGTGCCCTTTCATGTTTTCATAAATGATCTGGATGCAGGAATTGAATGTACATTAAGTTTGCCAATGATACTAGGTTAGAAGGAGCTTTGGACTCCATCAAGGGTAGACATGGCCTGCAGTGAGAACTGGATAGAGCAAAGAGCTGCACAGTCACCAAAAGCTTTGAGGAAGCTGAGGGGTGGCTTCATTGCAGCCTACAATTTCCAGAGGGGCAGTGAGGGGAGATGTGAAAGATCTCTGGTGACCAGCAACAGGACACAAGGAGGTGGACTCAAGCTGTGTCTGGGGAAGTTCGGACTCCATATTAGGAAAAGGTTCTTCACTCAGAGGGTGGCTGGGCACTGGAACAGCTTCCCTGGGAAAGTGGTCATGGCACCAAGCCTGACAGAGTTCAAGAAGCATGCTGGCAGTGCTTTTAGTTATATGGTATAGTTTTAGGTATGAAAACTACTAAACCTTTTCTAGGTACTGAAAAGAAACTTTTTGTGGGCTATGAAGGTCGTGAAAGGTCTGGAGGGGAAGACATGAGGAGTGGTTGAGGTTCCCTGGCTTCTTTAACCAGGAGAAGAGGAGGCTGAAGGGGACATTGCAGTGCGATCTGTGATGGGAAGTGGAGGAAAATACACTGGTCTTTTCTCTGTGGTGACCAGTGACAGGACTGAGGGAACAGACTGAAGTTGTGTCAGGGGAGGTTTAGGTTGGATGTTAGGAAAAGTTTCCTCATCCAGAGGGAGGTTGGGCACTGGAACAGCTCCTTAGGGAAGTGGCCACAGCACCTAAGCCTGACAGAGTTCCAGAAGTGTTTGGACAATGCTCTCAGCCACATGGTATAATTTTTGGGGTTGTGCTGTGCAGGGCCAGAATTTGATCTTTTTGTGTCCCTTCCAGCTTATGATATTCTATGAATCTAGGCAGTCCTGTGAGGAGCAGGAGTTGTACTCAATGATCCTTATGGCTGCCATCCAAGTGGAGATATTCTGTATGAAATGAAGGTCTCTTTTTTTTCCAAATTGTGTCCTAATACTTCATGTTCGCCTTTTCCAGATTAGATGATGTATGAATTACGTGTTTATGTATTTTTGCAGATTACAAAAGGTCTTGGGTTTGGATTCTCTGGATGAAGTGTTAGACACAAAACTTGTGAATTCAAAACATATAGTTCAAAATGTATACAACGTCAATAAACAAGGCATTGTCACTTTAGAAGACAAATCAAGTGAGTATTTTAGAAATTTAAATTTAATTTTTTTATATTGCAATCTACTGGGATTTAAGTATTAGTTCTAGTCTACACTAACCTGTTGCATCTTTATACTTGTGTGACCACATCTATACAAACCGGAGCTTTTACAAAGTAAAATGCTATTGTTCTCCTCTGACATCTCAATAGTAACAGTCAGGGTTTATTCTGTATTTACTGTCTTAAACATATTCTGGCTTTAGTAGGGCTGAAAAATGAAGATGAAACAGCAGGAACTTTTTACCATTTTATAAATACAGGGTTATTATTCACTTCAAGGTAACTTTCTCAGCCCTACTCTTTTAGCTGCCTGAACTGGAGTGTTTAAATGAAGAAAAAAAGTATTAAAAACTGTGAGAGAGCCAAAATGTACATTGAGAGAGTTTTGAGTTTTCAGTCAATGTGTTTTGAAGATAGTACCACGTTTAAAACAGTTTTGCACATCAGGGAGAAAATCAAGCATCTTTGCTGCTCTGATACATCACAGTGTTATTACTTCCATGTTTTTCATAAGATTTGTAAAGAAATTAAATGTGATACTGAAACCTGGTTTGGTTGTGAATGAAACTGCCTTCAGAGCATATCTGTGCTCCTTTTAAAGGCAGTTGGACCATCCCAAATATTAACTTCCTCTTTGCAGAAATGACAAAACTGAATATATTAAGTGCTTTTCATCATCTTTGGTACAAAGTAAACAATTCACTGTATAGCACTGGTGAAGGGTATATCTTGAACTAGCTTGGTCTGATTTTTTTTTTTTTTCATAGTAGGTTAAAGATTTGTGATATGACCTGTTTTGCTGATTGAGCTGCCAGGGCAGAATGCATAACTGTTTGATAGTACTGGAGGTACTGAAGTATAGATGTAATTCAAGCTAGATCCTACATTTAAGGTATAGACTGCCTCTGGAATCAGTTGATTTACTACACAGGAGGAACATGTTAAAGTGTTTTTGGCTTTGCTTTTGTCTAACAGTTGAATATTTTTCTCTTTTTTTCTTTTTTCTCCTTTTAATTTCTGTTTCTGTGCAGAAGAACTACCTCATTGGATATTATCCGCAATGAAGTGTCTAGTAAATTGTAAGTAAATTCAGAATGGGAAAAAAGATCCCACAAACAACTCACTCCTGAAAAAATCATTTCAACTGATTGTGTCTTCACCACTTTATTAAATCCTGTTTATATTCACCTTCAGCATTTTTATGATGATTTCCTAAAACAAAGTTGGAAAAGACCTGTCAGCATGTATTCTCCTTCCAGTGCAGCTAATTTAAATGCAATATATGAAGGTTTAACTATTCTATTAATGTTTTGCCTCTACTATGTATCTTCACTAGACATATTGGGAATAGATCAGTCCAGTAGTAGATTAATAAAATTTCGCTTATTTTGAAGAATGAATCTTTTTTTTAAAATCTTTTTTTTCCTCTAATGATCCATTTTAATGGGCTGGATTAGAAAATACTGATCTGCTTCGTTGCTGAAAATCAATGTTCTCTCTCTTTCTTTTTGGTTCCGTTTTGTTTGGTTTTGTTTGTTCTTTGTAGGGCCCAGCTGCTCAGATCTGAAGCAGCCTACATACTCAGGGTTTGAAAGAGATGTCTTCAAAACTATAGTGGACTACTTTGGCCAGATGAAAGAACCTCTTCTCACATTTCATTTTTTTGATATTTTTGTTAGTGTGTTAGGTAAGTAGTTTGGGATGGGATGAAAATAATATTCTTTAATTTCCTGGAGTTATTTTACCTTACTTAAATACTATCACAGCTGATTTCTTTAGGACCTGTCCTTTCCATTCTACAAAGAAAACAGTTTAATATTTAAACTTATTTCATATCACACAGTGGTTTTATTTTTCTATCTTTTTGATCACAGTAGTTCAAAAGTCTTCCATTGCTTGTCTTCATAATATTAAAGGCCTCTCTTCATTACTCAGCATCTAACTGATGGATTTTAACAGATTTTTCTTTTTTTACAAATGCTTAAATGTCCTAAAAACTCTCATAAGCTTTAAGAAATTGCTTGACTGAAGTCTAGATTAGAAAGGATTAGGGACTAAGCACTGTTTTTAACCCTGGGAATATGACACTTAAAGGGAATTGAAATACTTTTTTGCTTAAATTTAGAAATGACATTAACTAATGTAGTGCTTTAAAGAAGCAGTTGTTTAGTTATTAACTATAACTTTTCAGAGGTTCACACTATATTAAAATCAACAATTCTGGCCCTACAGGTGGCTTACTGAAAGACAGTAAATAGGAAAATATTTGATTACATTTTACCTAATTTCAAGAAGAACGACTGAGTTGAAAAGTAAGCATGCTTTTGTAGCATGCTAGTTTTTTGACCTTCTTTCTGTTTGAACAACACTGTTTTCAGGAAACTATTGAGATGAGAAAGGAATCCAGAATTATTACTGAGTCCCTACAGATCCTATGGCTCACATGCATGAACACACAGATGCAGGGATGGCTTCAGTAATGTGAATCCCACGGCAAGGAGTTGAGAAGGGTCCTTGCATGGAGTTCCACAAACAGCAGTTTATTGCTTGTGCTCGTGAAGGGTTCCAGAGACAAATGACCCCGAACACGTGACAGATCGATCTTAAATACAGGGGTGTGGCTAACACCAGGAGCCAACCAGGGAAATCAGAACTGGGGTACATTACCATAACCGAACAGGCATCCTGGGAGAGGCTCCTTTCCCTCACCATAACCGATAAGTCTTTGGCAGCAAAGACCCTCTTACAAGAGCTCTCTCTGTCTGTTGTACCGTTGGCTAATCAGCCACCACAACTCCTCTTTTCTGTATTAGTTAAAGAGGCCTCTCCCAGAAATCCCAGAAACAAACTCCCCAAACAACCAAACATACATAAACAATAAAACAATCAGAAACACCCACAACCCATCATCCCAACAAGTCCTCAGATCTTCAGAGGATTTTTCTCTGGACACTGGTACGGATGCTCTTGCGGAGGGGGGTCATCTTTGCGGGGGTCTCTTTTTGGCTGCAGTACGTACGTTCAAGCCTCCGCTGCCAGTGGTAGCAGGAACATCCAGAGGGTGGTTGTGGGACAAATGCTGGGTTTCCTGATGGAGTGTCAGTTGGCAGGTGTTTCTGCTAGAGTTTTAAACAGAGTTAAAAATTTGCAATTTTCAGGGGGGGACTTCCATTCCCTCCCTCCTTGCATTCCCCTTTCTTTATTAACTAAGAAGCTGGAAGAAAAAGGGGACTAGTAACAGGGGTATGGGAACGAGTCAGTGGTGTAAACTTATCCGGTCGCAGCTCTGGTTCTGGAATTTAATGTTTTTCTACTTTGAGTGTTGTCAGTCTTGCTTCATAACCAATATAGTTCCTTTTCTGACTTCTTTTTCTTAGATGACTCTTGTTGATATCTTTAAAACTTACTCCTCTGCTTTCATACTCTATTTCTGTTTGCTTTTCCAGTGTTTTTCACATATTTCAGGTTTTACTAATTTTATTTCACAGAATTTCCTAAATGTAAAATTAGAAGAAATATTTCATGCCAGTGTATATGAAATCACATGAAAACCAATGAAAACTGTGCAATGTTTCAAGAAGTCAAACATTAATTTTGTGGTGTCTTTAAAAAAAATGAAATGTTGATATGGAATAATTCCTTACTCTTCTAAATCTATACATTAATTATGCTTGCCAAATCTTCCTTTGAAATTAGAAAAAGCTTTACTATGAAAATTAACTTCAGTGCTTTATCCCTCTCCTTGGAATACTGTCTCTTTTGACTGCCTTACTTACTACCCCAAACTACTTTTTTGATAAGAAAGTTTACACTTTTTACACCGTGGAGCTGACCAAAATGGTGGATGAGGGGATAGCAGTGGATACTGTTTATGTTGAGAGTAGTAAAGCTTTCAACACTGTCTTCCATTGCATCCTTATAGGCAGCCCGAGGAAGTACAGGTTGGATAAGTGGGCAGTGAGGTAAACTCAGAAATCAGTGCAAAATTTTTGTTTGTGATTCGTGGGCACAAAGTCTGGCTGGATGTCAGTCAGTGGGGAGCAGCCCAGGGCTGGTAGCGTGGCCAGTAATGATTAACACTTCATTAATGACCAGGATGGTGGCACATTCTGTCCTAAACAAGGGCATAGTGTCCTAAACAAGCATGCAGATAATTCAAGATAGGGAAGAATAGCTTGTGCAGCAAGGGGCTGCAGTGCTATGCAGAGTGACCTCGATGGGCTGCAGAAATGGGTAAACAGGAATCTGATAAAGTTCAGAAAAGGGGAAATGTCAAGTCATCTCCTGGGGAGGAATAACCTCATGCACCAGTAAGTGCTGGGGTTGTGACTGATTTGAAAGCAACTTTGCTGAGAAGGACTTGGAAGCCCTGGTGGGCCACTGATGTGACCATGAACCAGCAGTGTGTCCTTGAGGCAAAGAATAACAGCAGCACCCATAACTGCATAAAGTGCATTGATTGCAGGTCAAGAGATGTTTCCTCAGCACTAGTCAGCGAGTCCAGTGAAACGAAACAAAAATTACTAAAGTCTTGGAACATGAGTCATATGGGAAGAGACTGAAGAGGAGAAGGCTCGGGGGGAATCGAATTAGTCTGTATAAACGATTGGTATCAGAGGAGTAAAGAAGAAGGAGCCAGACTTCTGTCGATGATACCCAATGACAGGGCAAGAGGCAGGGAGCAGGAACAGAAGTACAGGAAACCTCATTTTTGTAAAGGAGGATAGCATTCTAATTGGAAGGTGATCAAACAGTGGAAGTAGTTGACCAGAGAGGCTGTGGAAGCTCTGTTTTGGAGCTATTCAAAACTTGACAGGACATAGTCCCAGGTGTCTTCCTGTAGATGAACTTGCTTTGAGCTTGTGAAAAGGTCGATATAATCTCCCAAGATCTCTTCCAACTTCTATAGTCCTATGGGGAAAAAAAAGTCTCTGTTTTCTTCCTTGTTCCTTTTCTAACAGAAATTACTGCTAGATTTCAGTCATGCAGATATTTTGTTTCCTGACTTTTGTTCTGATACTAGTGCTGTTTAGGAAAAATTGTAATAGATGCTTCTTTGGCTGAGCCTTATAAGCCTGAAATAAGAAGGTATTTTGATGATGAGACCTTTCTATAAGTGCTTAAACTACTATCACATTCTACTGTGCCTGTCCAGTCTTCAAATATCTCTGTTTGCTGGAGTGTTTTCTCAAGAGTCTGTAAGCAGAGTTAGGCATAGATTTAATGTCTGTAGGCATGAGTGACATGTTGGTATTGTCATAGCTGTCACTGATGCATAAGTACACTTTCCTTCCCTCTGATTGTTGCCACAGACCTAATATTTTGTTTAATGTATTTCCTATATCTGTGCATACCATTCAGTTGTGTTTAGTGCTGAGGTAATAAAAGAGCAAAGGATAAAACAAAATGTTGTAATTTTTCATGTATTCTAGTATCTAGAGTTGTTGGTTATGGCTATAAATATCTTCCAGTGCATCAGAAGAAAATCTTCTAAAAACTTAAACAAGCCACCCAGACCTAGTAATCCAGTTCTAGGGATATCTTTCTAGTCTCTTTGGGGAGTGGAGTTCTAAGGCAATCTTGAATGAGTAAGAAGGGAATTTTGGGAGTTAGAATTAGAAATATTATGTTAAATGTTATGGAAATATATAATTGAGACATGTTGCCCAACCTTCTGATCTCATATAAACCAGGATTGCTGCAAACACCCAGCAAGGCTGTAGAAGCTCTTCAGATATCTTGTCTCCTGCTGCCACCAGAAAATAGAAAAAGACTACAGCTGTTGGTGAGAATGATGGCAAGAATTAGTCTAAACCAGGATTTGCCACCTCTTTCTGAATCAGTGAGGACCAGAACTTTGGTACGTAAGTGTAAAGTAAAAGGTCCAGATAGGCTTTTGGAGTAGCACAGGTTAAAGATTCTTACTGGAGGGTATGAACAAAATACAGTTTGCTTATTTAAGGAACTGGTTTGTCTATCCTAGCTATGTGGAAAGCTAATCTGAATTTGAATCAAGTGGGATTTCACGGTAATTTGTGAGCACACAAAGAACTTGCTCAGAATTTAGAGGTTTCCTTACTGTTCAAAGTTAAATCACCACTGATTTCACTGTTGAGTAGGAAAAAACCGCAAACAAGCAACCCCTCAAAACAGCAAAATCAACAACAACAAAAAGTAGATGAGGTCTCTGGTGTTCTTTATCACTGCAGACAGTGTGAATGAAAAAGACTGCCTGTTTCAGTCATAGCTAGAAATATGGAGCTGAATGTTCTGATTTATCTGTTTTCAGCCATTCAAAAAAATTTAAATCCCAACCATTTACTTAAGTAGTTATTTTTTCTCACCACACACAGAAGTCTCTTAAAACAGGCTCTAGTTTTTGCTAATGCTTTTTCGGTAGGACCATATGTAGATATATCACTGATGTTTGCAATAACACCTTATTACAAAGTTATCAGGCATAACTTAACAATTCCAACTAGCTAAGAACATGTGGGGGGTTTTTTGTTAATTTTAAAGTCTTTGAAAATTAAGTGCAATGGAAAACTAAGCTGCAGAGCCGTTCTGGAAAAATCATATAGTAGCATGCACAAACTAAATTTGCTCCACAGCAATTAAGTTTTTAGTTAACTCTGAATAGCATTTGATTAAAATAATTAAATTTTTTACTTCTGAGTTTATAATATAATTAACTGTAAATGGTCTTTCATTAAAATAATTGTTGTAATCGAAATGTTGTTTTTAGAAGTGAATATTTACAGTCCGAGTATTTTGTACTAAGTTTTAATTCAGCAATGTAGTCTATGGTACATGACAGAAGCCCTTATTGCCTTCTGTGCTTTTAATGTTACAAGTGACTGGTGCACAGACAGAAACTCTTGCACCTGAGTGCTTGAGCACAAGACTACATGAAGTGAACTGGACCTGAAACTTGATTTGATGATTTCAGAATAGTGAATTAAGTTTTCCCTCTGGTGCTTAATTTCTATTATATTTTCATGTTATTTTAAAAAATCTCTAAATACATATGCCCTCTTTAAATAGCCATGTGAAGCGGCTTTTTGACAAAGTCTTGGGAATAAAATGGAATTCATCCATTCCATATCTAAAGTCAGGATTAGATTATCTGTAGGAGGCAGGAGAAATCTTCAGTGCACTCACATAGTGTCACTATACGTAATACATTTTTTTAAAAATATTGATATGTCTGAAGTACAGTAAGTATTGTGATGTTAAAATATTTGTTCTAAAAGACCACTTTTTAAATGCAGCCCGATTCTCTACTCATCACTCCCAAACAGAAAAATTACATGATAATTATGTTGTTTTGTTTTGTTTTCTCAGATAGTTCAGGCATTTTCCCGTTGTATTCTCTACTCAAAGGATGAAATAGACTTGGATGAACTTCTTGCTGCTAAACTAGTATCTTTTCTCATGGATAATTATCAAGAGATCTTAAGTGTTCCTTCTGCTTTAAAGTCTTCCATAGAGGATCATGTTGTACATATTCAGAAAGTCCAAGTAAGTATCAAGTGAAAAAGCCTCTTGTGTTTCCCTGTTTCTAGATTGAATTTATCCTTTTTTCTCTGAAGATCAACAATTCAAAGTCAAGAAAGACTTTGTTCTCTCTCTCGTTAGCTTTTGAAGAGCGAATTAATTTTGACTAGTGATATTCAACCATAGGTCTATGTTTAAATGAAACTAACCAAATCTTTAATTTATTTAGAGACAAGAACTCTAAAATATGTTTTCCTGTTTGTCATAGAATGGGCAAACTATGTTTGTGGTAGTAAAGAAAACTGTGAATGATTATAAAGTCTTTCCATTAATGGTCTGAGGTTTTTTTTTTTTTTTTTTTTCTTTAGAACCATCCTGACCTGCTCAGTTTTTTCATATTTCTGTTCCCTGATACCAAATTTTGGTTTTGTTCAAAGCTGATTTTTAGTTATGTTGTCTTTATTTTCTACTGGAAAAGTATCTTTAAACTTATTTCAAGAGCTGAACAGGCTTCCTTTCTGTCATGTTTTTTGACTTACTGGAACTCACTCAGTGCTGGAGATAGAAAGTACAGTTTAGGGTCTCTATTCAATATTTCCTCTGCTAATGTCTTAGGGTGGTCAATTGATTAAGCCAGTTTATGCAAGTTTTTTGCAAAAAATATAGCTGCTCTTTTTTTTACTATTTTTTCAGATGAAATACGTGGGGGCTGATAGTGATGCAACACTTCCTCCTCCATCATTTTGTCACCAAATCAGTACAGATGAATTTGAATACCAAAGGGCAACTGGCTCTCAAGAACCACTGGCAGCTTTGTTGGAAGAAATAGTAATGAATAAAGAAATATCTGTGAAAGATAAAAAGAAGAAGCTCAAGCAAGTAAATAAAAATTTCTCCACAGTTTCTAATTTCAACTTTAAAAGATTTATCAAGTCTTAGACATGTATTCTAGAGAAATACTGCAATTTAAAATAGAGGCTACGCTTGGGGATTTCAAGATTTATAATAATTTAGAATAAGGATGAATCAACCCAAATCAGAAATATTGCCTAATCTTCTATATAGAGGTATAGAAAGTCCATCAGAGAAATAATTTCCCTGCTCCACAAATGAAAGCTACACTTTAATAGTTTATTGCACACTTTTGAACAAATTCTTAATTTGAATTAATGCACTTTTCTAGTTTCAGAAATCTTACCCTGAAGTGTACAGAGTACGATTTCCTACCCCTGAAACTGAAGCGATGCTATTTCCTGAAAAAACTAAACAGAAACCACCAATACTGATGTGGGCCTTAAAAAAGCCTTTTCAACCATTTCACAGAACCAGAAGCTTTCGGATGTAAATGGTTTTAAATATATCAACAAACGAACTGAGACTGCGTATTGTCAATAATCTCATGCAAAAGGAGCCTGAGCAGCACGTGGTTACTCAAAAAAACTACTGGGGATACTGCTAAGATCATAGAAAATGTTCAAAGAAGAGGAGAGTATTTAGGTGGTAGAAATGTGAACTATTATCAGTATTTTTGTAAAGCATTATTTTTTTAAGTGTCTGTTACTTTAAAACAAGCAACAAAAAACGGTAACTAAAAACCCTAAACAAACAAACCCACCATACACTGAAGGGGATTATTCTACATATGGGTGATAAGGTACACTTGCTATGGTTTGGTTTGACTATCATTTTAAGGTCTAAATGTATTTGTATGTAATGTTTTCTTTGCAACTAGTCAACAGCTTTTTTTTTCTCCCTGAAAATGAGTGTCTAGCATAAACTAGGCTGTATTTGTGCACATACGGTGTGAGGAATTAACTTGCTGTGCGTGCTTGACTAAGTATGAAACACTGGACTTTGCTTTTTGTGAGAGACTGCAATATTAAAGGTTAATGATGCAACAAATTGGCTGTTTGCAAAAGATGCAGGTGCTTTGCTGAGGCCAGGTTTGCACCCCTCAACCACAGGGGAAGGGGAGAGTTTTTGGGTGTGTGGTTATGAAACATCTAATCTGCATAAGAACAGTCCAGATGCAGAGGGGATGAGCATCCATTACCAGAGGATGACCATGACAAACCCATCTTTGTGTAGCAACAAGCTGGGGTTTGAGACAGATAAGGGAAAGCACCTCTAAGAAGCAGATCTTACAATGTGGGATACTGCTTTCTATCATGCCGGTTTCCTCCCTTACACAACTGGTTCAGGTGTAAAACTCTCCCCCATCCTGAGAGAGATACAGGAACATTCACACCTAGGCCTGAGGGTATTCATCCCTTCTGTTCAGGCAGAACTGGCTCAACTATGCTGGCATGACAAACAGGGGTCTTTGCCCCCAGACTAATTTCTTGGGTTTTCTGCCAGAGGACTGCACACGATTCACAGTGTTAGAGAGACAGTGTAAAATTCCTCCCTGAGGAGAACTACCAGGGCATTCCCACCTGAACGTATTGAACCCATTGAACTCTGGGTTTCAGGGACTTCCCCTACCCCTGATGGATCAAAATTGTAACCATCACTTCGACCACAGGACATCTAAACTGCAACAAGCAGGTATCGTAGGGTGGTGATATCTTTCCTCTTCATTATCTGCTCTTATCCTTTCTTTTCATCATATATTTTCACAAGTGTAATCATTATACTTTTATACTGCTGTATTTCTATAGATAATAACCAAATCTGCTATGTTCTTCCTTTCCATTTTAACCAAATTATTCCAAAATCAACCTGTTATCTATCTATCTATCTATCTATCTATCTATCTATCTATCTATCTATCTATCTATCTATCTTTCTATTTATAAAAACCCCACCATTCTTTCAGTGTTGTGTCATGCTAGTCTGCCCTGAGGGATCTATTAACAAGAATTTCAATTAACCTGCCTCAGGGGCGGATTGTAACATTGCTGACCCTGACATGGCAGATTTATTTTTGAAAACTAATTCTCAATTTTCTGATTCATAATGGTGCATTACAGCTTGAGTGAACTTCCGTTGAAATTCCATTAACTTTATGTAATGCCGACCTGTTCTGATAGGCAACCCAGCCTTTTCCCCCAATGCTCTTACTGCATATTGCTGTACAAAGCTGGGTGCTTGACAGTAGAATATACTCTATCAGAAAAATTTAAAGCCTTGAGCTTCCTCTAGAAATGGAATTCAAATGTTGAAGTGACATTGTAGTGTACATGCGTTTATTGATTTGATTAGTTTTGCATGATGAAGTCTAGTGTACTTATAACCTGACTGTACATATTACATAGTTGATTCTGAGAGCACTTTTTTAGCTATTAAAGCATTGCCATTTTCCTGTATATACCTAGAGCTGTGATTTCATGCTATCCATTACAGATTTGAAGAACAGTATTTCATATCATATTGAATGTCAGGGTATGTCTATGCCGGAGAGAAGACAGCTGACATCTTAACAAATTTCTGACATTTTAGTAGAAATTGCAGTGCAATATTGACAGCATTTTTAGCTTGCTAGCTTCCTAACCAGTCAATAAGTTTGACGATGTATGTTACAAGGTGGTTGCTTTAATAGATTGAGTTACTTCTTGGGCAGTGTGATATTGAGCAGTACATGTTTTCACGATCTGTTCTCACAGAGATACTTGGACTTTGTATCAATAATCTTTTTCTTAAGCAAATTTGATACAGAAAGGTACGCTTTTCAAATATTAAGAAAATATGAAAATTACTTAGAAATGGTCTGAGGCCATTTCTAACCTTTTATGCTAGGTCTTCAAGGGTGAGAAAATCTTTTAGATGTGCCATAGTATTTTGTGTATGTTTGCATGCTGTCAAACTTGGACTATAACTAGACCATTCACATATATTTTGTTACTTTGCTATTCCATGAAGTATAATAATGAGTAAGGCTGGTTGGAAGCAAGTCTTGCATAAAAGTGGAAGCCCATCCTAAGTGATCTCTGCCATCACTTCCTAAATTGCAGAAGACAATCTATCTACCTTTTGAAATAATCTTACTGTCTGCCAATAAGTCTTCTACTATCCTGTTGAATTTTTGCCTATTGTTACTTTTAAAAAAATATGAAGCCTTCCTGAGTCTATTTTAAACAACAATTAGAGTTTACTAATTAGTTTTCATGATGAGAGGTTGAAGATATGCCATACGTTTCTATGAATCAATCCTTTTTTCCAAAGATTTAGTTCTGTGACTGTGGTAAAAACAAGCCAGAAAAGTCCATTTGCTCTTAATTCCCAAGGCTGTGAAAAATACAAAATATCTTTGAAAACCTTGAAGGGACTGTAGGGAGGGAGTTTTGTTTGTGACCATAATCTCACAGACTGAATTTTAACTGTGCTCCTGTCTTGGGAGACACTTAGACAAGCTTATCTCAATAATAGGAGGTTTGTGAGTATGGCTTCTTCTTACAGCTGAACCGAGTGCAAATATGCAAGATGAATATGGTAGGAACACAGAAATAAGGGTAGCTAGGTAAATTTGCCTATTCTTTTTGGGGTGGAGGTTAGAAAAAGTAAGCTTGAGAGCTAGTTCAGAGAAGACTGTAAACTTGATAAAGTATCTCAGAAAAAACAGATTCTCTAATCCTAAACTGCAGGCAACAGAAACTTCGGTTTTGATATTAACTTTCTCAGGAATTTAACATTTACTTCTGTGTTAAAGCCCTGTGGTGTCTTGATATTGCCAAGACTGAACATCTTGGCCTCCCCTGGGTTAATTTCTGTTGAACCATGAGGCCCACAAGCCAAACTTCATTTTGCTTATCCGAGTGACTGTTATGAGGAGCCTCACTAAATGGAGGACTAGCTGACATTCTCTTAAAGCACATCAGGTGGAAGACTCAATAAAGGCAGAAGATGTTGCTGCTTTTTTGGTCTGCTTAAACCTCTGTTTGTCATCTAAGTGGAGCATCTGGTGTAATCTTGCATGTAAGTAGGAGCTATTTATCAATAATATTTAAATTCATAGTACTGAAACTTCCAGTGTAATGCCATTAGTCGTCATGCTAGTATTAGACTTTTGTGCAAGATGTTTGAGCAGAAACATATTGTATGGGAGGGTTTTCTTTGTGTGTGTTTTGTTTTGGGTTTTTTTTTGGTTTGGGGGTTGGGTTTTTTTGGTTTTTTTTTATTTGGTTGGTTGGTTGGTTTGTTTAGGGTGTTTTTTTTTTGTTCTGGGGAGGTTTTTTTGGTGGTGTTATTGTTGGTTTTGGTTTTTTCTTGTTGTGTTTTTTCCCCCTGCAGAGCAATCTATTTTCCCTCAGCCTCTACTCCACCCTGAGCATAACATCTCTCCTGACCTACTGGTTATTAGTGACTCATCAGTGAGACTTTTGCTTCAGCACTTACTTGAAGAGGAAATAATGGTATTTATCGTCCTTCTTGAGAGGGGAGCTGAGTCTTTGCTTAGCATTGCTCTTTTTCCTTACACAAACACAGCTTGTTCCAGCTTGTAAATTAATATCCAGTTATCTGAAAAACCCTTTGGTCTAGTCCTGTGCTGTTAATTGAGAAATAGCTGCCGTTCTTATTTGCTAATATGTAAGGATTATTTAATTGATCATATTTTGTGAGAGGTCTCTTTAACTCCTGATTGATTTGCCAGGATTGTGATATCAGCTGTTTACACTCAGGACTACAGACAATGATTGATGACTACTGTTATTGTCCGAAATAATTTTCAGATGTTACTTCACTTCATATCGGAGGAAGCTTAGGCAAAATCTGTGTGATCTTGCCTTCATATTCTGCTAAATGGAACAGGAATTAAAGTGAAGAAGGTAGTATGTTAATATACCACACTTTAAAATTTATTGTGGTGATACGCCATAGCTTTTTTTACCCTCTTTTCTAAGATGTTTTACATTGTAAGGGCATCTCTTTCTTTCACAGAGACTGTGCTAACTCAAATAACCTGCTTTATTTCTTGATCAGAATTTTTAAAGTTTCCTATTGCCTGAGAGCCTAGAATTTTAGCTCTAGATAAACTCGTATGTCCTAGATTTAAAATCCATAGGCTCACAGATACAACTCTGCAGGTATATTGTTACTTTGGAACTTTTGGTGTACTTTATAATAGCTGTTATGCATTTTCATAAATTTGTTAGTCTTGAAGCAGAAGTGTGAGGAGAGAAGCTTTTCAGAAAAAGAAAGCCTGTGAAATGGGGTTTTCAGCTCTATTTCCAAGTATTTACTCTATGATGTTTTTTAATCAACATCTCCTGTGTTAGATGTCAGTTTTGGGGTTTGATTTTTTTTTTCTCCAGAATCTCAGATTTTTAGAATAGTTGTGCATTGAGGACATCTTCTCTTTCTATACAAATCACATTTTAGAAGTGAATGTTGCATTCTACTGACTAAAAGGAATTGACTAATTTACTAAAAATTATGTGACATAAGTTCCTTTTCATGAGTTCTTGTTTGTATGCTTAACTCACCTTTAATATTGCCAAGATAATTAAATAACAAAGAGGAAAAAATTTAGTGTGTGTTTAAAAGGAAGGAAGCTGATACGTGTTTGTGAAATACTTTTTAAAAGTAACTGAAAGAGGCAGGATATTTAAACAGTGTTGGTTCCAGATAGTAATTTGCAATTTCATTGCTCTTTTTTGAACTTTTGGTATTTAAAGCTGAAAAAAATCTCATGATTGTCCTGACAAAGGCAGGATAATAGCAGAACAGTTTTAAATACATCATTTTTCAGAAGGATAATTGAGATTGGCCCAAATAGCCAATAGCAAATGAGTCTGATGGCAAAGCTGGGCAAAATGGGAAGAACTGATTTAGAATTCTAGTGAGAAAACCTAAGCACAGTAGTAGAGCTAAAGTCTATTAAATGCATTGTTTTAATTCTTTATAGAGAACGTACACTTGCATGACAAACTTGCTTTCCTTAGTGATGGAGCTTACACGATTATTTTATAATGTTTGTCAGGTTTTGATGAAAATTTAATGAAGGTGGGTTATTTATATAGAAGATTTAGGTAAACTAACAATAGACTTAGCTCTTATTTGTTTTTTATGGATTCCTTGGAAGTACTGATGGAGTCAAGGATATGGCCAAATATTGTGGATACAATAAGCTCATTATAGCATTTCATTTAGTAGCATCTGATAAAATTATTCCTGGGTAATGTCAGTAAGTGTTCAAGTGATTAAGAACGACCTAAATGTACAGATAAGGGATAAGGGATCTCATGGAGAGATGCTCTATGGGTTTTTGCATCACATCAATAGATTTTTCTATCTGTTGGTTCTCTTTGAGGATGTGAAAATAAAAATCTGTTGGCATCGTTAGCTAATCTTATCAGTGTTTTCAGACTGTTCAGTAATAACAGAGGCATTAATATGGAAGAGTGCAGCTTGAAAATAAATTCAAACATGCTCACTTCTAACTCAAATGTCTGACAAAAAGATACGTAGGTCATGTAAGAAAGAATAAAAAAGGAAGGAAAGACTGTGTTCTGGAAAATCACAAGTCCGTAAAAAGTTTCTTTTATAGTGAATAAGGCTTCCTGACATAATGCTGAGGCAAAGGGGCTAATGTGGTTTTTGATAGTCTAAACTGGATATTGTTACATAAAATCAGATGACTCATCTCATGTGACCTCTACACTTAGTACTGACTGACATTAGAGAATTGCATTTTTGCAGCTTTTACAGAACTGTAGATTATGCAAGGTATTTGGAATTATTTCCTTCAACTGAGAATTTGCATTACATCAGTCTTCCCCATTTATCAGAAAAAAGAACAGAATCACAGAACATTTCTTGAACTCTGTCAAGCTTGTTCAGGACTTCAGTTGATTATCTTGTGGGGTACATTAAAATAAAGAAGTACTTGATAAGCAGCAGATTTGAGTTGGGAAGGGAGTGTAATACTCTTTGGGTAGAAGATGGAGCTGGATGTGTTTTGTGATTTTTTTTTTTTTTTTTGATGTTCAGGCTACTGAATGATGGAAAATGATGAATTTTAATTCTTCCTGGTGTCTTCAGAAGAGCTTTTTGGTAGATACTTACTGAAACCCAAGCCATGAGCTCAAGGCATAGTGAATAAAGGGTAAGTATAATGACTCATCATGTGTAGAAAACTGGAGAAAAATCTCGTGGCTCCTCAGTCTGCATGCTATGGATTTTCACGTGTGAGTCACACATCTGTTTAAGTTCATTAGCTTCAGTCAGTGGTTTGATATTTAGGGGGTGATGGGAAACAGTTGATTTTTCATTCCTCTCTTGATTTTTCTGACAACTAAAGAAAACAGCATTAGTTACTGTTGTTCTTCAGTCAAACCCCAGTGTTTATGGCAAACGGGTCACATTTTGTGTTATTACTGCTTTTGGGGATAATGGAAATCATCTCTGCTCTGCCCAGTAGTCTGGTCAAGGAGGGTAAGGTATATCTCTGGTATTCTGCAGTTTCTTTGCTTGGGGTTGAGGCAGAGAGTAAGATTTATATATATATATGGCCAGGCCGAGGGGTGGTACCTCAGGGTGGGGGTTCTGGAGCAGGGCTCTCGGCCCCCCTGTGCAGTGGGTTCGTGCGGGAGAAGACAGGCGCTAGTNTATATAAGTGTGATCTGGTGGCTGGTATGAATTATAGTTACACAGATGCTAATTTAAGGCTGTCTACTGCTACTTCTTTCCGTGAATTTTTTACACTTTGTGATTTGAAATCACTTCAAGGTTCTCTGAAACTTCAGTGGTGACTGAGAGAGAAGTTTCTGGCAATCATTTGTGAGCTTTCCTGCTGAATAGAGGAAGAACTGACCTTGATACTTCTAGGCAGGCTCCAAAGGTGAATAAAAGGCAGGATGTAATGTGTTTATATTTCTGCAGGCCTTTTTTTTCCCCCTTTTTTTCACCTGAGCACTTATTCATGTGAGGATCTGGTCTTGTGAATGACTCAGACTTGTGTGATTTCAAAGGATATCTGCAGTGATAACTTTTAAACTTAATTTCATAAAAAGCAGTAGTTCTGAGTCCTTAAGCTAGTTTTATATTCAAATACTGGCAAGTGAATAAGTAGTGGGATCATTAGTTTCTTGTTTATTATAATGACTTGCGGCATATTCACTTTCTTCCTGTGAGAGACTGTGAAATATGATGTCCTTTTTATGTTGAGATCTATGAAAAACATTTTGGGAGTCTAAAAAATTCCTGCTTTTTCTCATGCTTGATACATTTTTAATATTTGTGTGCCTCTCCAGATGTTTGATAATTTATGACCCAGCAGAGGTCAGCCTTGTGGCATTTTTCAAAACATATGTTCAAAGAAAAGAAGTAGAGCCAAAGTTCTTATTATAATAAGTCTTTGGAATTTTGTTTTATAAAATACATTCCTGCAAATTAGAGTTGATGTGATATTCCTGTGTTGTAGCTAGATGTATGACTTAAATATCTCAGTGAAACTTCTATTTATGTAATAAGAATGTTAATAGTTTTATAAAATTCTTGCAAGTAGTTTCAAATGTTAAACTTTTTGGTATCCTGAAATACCTATGAACACAGCATTTTTTATTTTGTGATGCTTAAGTAAATGACAGTTAAGGAGATGAGGGAAATCAATGTTCATACCCTACACCAGCTCAAAAGCACCAATGATTTGTTTGCATTGTAAAAGGCTGTTCCCATTTTGTATCTCAGTGATCAGTGGTGGTGTCTTTGATACTAATAAGGGTCTAATTTTATATATGTTGATGACTCAGATCATAATCCTCCTCAAGAACAGTGTCTGTCCTGTCTTAAATTGGATTGCTACCTGGTTTGTAAGTTCAGTTTCAATTGACAATCTCAGGAGTGCCTGATTTAATTGCTCTTTGCTCTCCTTGAGCATAATCTCTGTACCTTGAACTAACACCAAAGTAGTTTTATCCAGGTAGACAGTAGAACCGAATATGCAATTACACCATTGTCAAGGCTGCACCTGAGTCTTCTGCAATAGAAGATTATTAAATGACTTGAGCGTGACATTGGGGACTGGGAAAACATGTTGTTGCCTTTTGTTTAACCAGTTCTCTTTCTGAACTGCTCAAAGATGTTTTACTCCTTTACTGTTACTACATTTTTTGTGTACTCTGGAGCTGGTTTTCAGACATTAAAAACATGATGATGAGAACAATATTGTGAGGCTTTGGAGTGGCTGATAAAAACGTATCCTGTATCTGTTGCAGCAGCTAGGCTGCATGTTAAAATCAGTCTCAGGAATAAACACTCTCCTTTTTAATGCTTGCTTTTCTTTAAAAACCTTTTCCCCTCTTCTCTGTTTCTTTTTTCATTTTTTTTTTAAAATTTGCCATCAGGGAGTCAAGGTCAGCTTAGAGCAAGAGCAGCTACTATGTTAATCTTCTGCAAAAGCTGGTTACAAACCACCCAAAACCTGTCAGTCAGAATATTATGTTCCAAAGATCTCCAATTAGAGAGAGAAAACAAGAACTTTCAAATAGAAGACTTTATTAATCTTCTGTGACCAGAATACTGGAACACATTCTTTTTTAATATGCTATTTGCTGGAGATTAGAAAAATGAAATATTAAGATGAAGAGTCCTATTTAATGTCAATCAGCAATAGTGCTGTTGTTCTTGTGCCTGTCCACCTATTGAAATGAAAATAGTGTTGAATGCTTTGAGCAGCCTGTGCACTTAACAGCATGTGCTTATGTAATTAAGCCCTACCCTAAAGGGTAAGCAAAAGAAAAGATGTTGTGAAATAGTGTCGCATGAATAACTATCATTTTGTGTGCTTCCTAGCTCTTGGCTCTGGTAGCTTAATATGTTGTGTTTTGTCCATAGCACAATGGCTGTTGCCCAGTACTTTCGTTGTCATATAGAACCCTCAGGTTTGTGCAAAACTCTCCAATTTAATAAGCCTTCCTTAGCAAAAAGAAATGAAAGTAGGTATAGGAACAGGTGCTCTGAATTGGCTTGTCTTGGGCCCAGGTGAACTAAAATTAACTCAACTGAACTTAGACCGTCTAAGCAGAAAAGCACCGAGACATTTGCACAGTGCTGCCCTCCACACCTTTGCAGAACACAATGCAGAAATGCCTGTTATGTTTTTGAGTGAGAGGCCTGCTTCTCAAGTTGTCACACCAGGTGTATAAGCCTCAGCTAGCAACCTCTTCAATCTGCATCCAGAAAGGCTGCACAGACTTACCTCATCCATACACTTACTTCAAACAAGTAATTTGTGTGAATGGAACCTATTCTTAGGTTCTTTTAGGATGCTGTCAACCAATCACGTCCTAAATCTTCAAAAGATCTAAATGCTTTTACCCAGTATGTGTTTCCTGAATTTCCACACATAGAATTAAACAGTGAAAACATCAGCCCATTACTGATCTTAGCAACAGAGCATGGTAGATTGTGAGGCAGATAAACAAAAAGGCTATTTTTCTGGCAAAATCCAGTTTCTCTTTTCCCACTTTGGGGCAAGGAGAGGGTGTGGTTGGTTGACCTTGCCTGGTTGCCAGGTGCCCACCAAAGCTGCTCTCTCTGTCTTCTCTACTGGGCATGGCAGAGAACAAATAACAAAAGGCTTGTGGATCAAGACTAGGCCAGGAGCAGATAACTCACAAATTACTGCCATGGGCAAAGCAGTCTTAGTTCGAGAAAACTAATTTAATTTATTACTAATCAAATCAAAGTAGGATAATGAGAAAAATAAAAACCAAATCTCAAAACAACACCTTGCCCCCACCCCTTCCCTTTTTCCAGACGCAACTTTGTTGCTCCTAGATTTTCTAACCCCTCTTTCTCAGTGGGGCAAGGCGATGCGCAATGGGGGTTGCACTCAGTTCATCACGTTATCTCTGCCACTCCTTCCTCTTCTCACTCTTCCCTTGCTTCATCCTGGGGTCCCACCTATGGAAAACAATCCTCCATGAACTTTTACAGTGTGAGTTTCTCCTATGAGGATACAGCACTGCACAAACTGCTCTAATGTGTTTCCCCCCTTCCACAGGGTCCAGTTCTTCAGGAACAGCCTGCTCCAGCATGGGTCCTCCACAAGTCCTGCCAGCAGACCTGCAGAGTGGGCTCCTCTCTCCATAGGGTCACAAGTGCTGCCAGGAGCCTGCTCCATTGTGGGTTTCCCATTCACATCCTCCTTGAGGCATCCACCTGCTGTGGAGTGGTGTCCTGCAGAAGCTGCAGGTGCATATTGGGTGGTATTTTTTTCTGTAGCCAGCTAATTTGTGATGATGTCCAGCTGCTTACTATGATAGTGCACACTTTCTTACAGTTAGGAAACAAAAAGGGTGGAGTCAAGCTTTGAGCCAGGTGTCCTGTTTTATTGCCTGATTTCCCAAACTATTCTGTATACTTGCTTGATATTGTGTTTGATTATACTCACAATATTTGCAAAATATTAATTGATATAAAATAAGTAATTATTTATTCTAGGCTACCTGTATGCTTATTTTACAGGTATATAAGAGCATAAATAAAAATTTTGGCAGGTTTTAGCTCCTTTCATGTCAGGAAATTGAAGCAAAGAAAAAAAAGTCTTTGAGTATATTTCATTGTCAAATGTGTAAGGAAAGACAAAAAGAGATTTGGTTGATAACATCAGAAGAAGTTTTCTTTCTATAAAGCTTTATTTAATCAAATTCAAATTAATTCCAATTTTGTTTTGAAAAACACTTTTGAAAGACTATCATTACCTGCTTCCATTAAGAAAATATCTTTGTTTAGACACTTGATTCTATGTTGGCATAAAATATTCCTTGATATGACATCAGTTTTGTAATATTGGTGTAAAATACTATTTTTTTCCCCTAGGTACCTTTAAATTCAGTTGGAAGTCAAGCTTGAGCTGTCAGGGAAAATTCACTACCAAGTATTGCAATCCTTTTTTGTACTTTTACCTGACTTCTCTGTTAATTTTTTTCAGATTCCTGTTAATGGGAAAACTGTTGTCTAAAACCATTAAAATGAAATGTATGAGTTGGAAATTTTGAGAAAGCTTGGCAGGCTAATTATTCTTATTGAAGTTGGGAATCACAATATGCAAGTATGGGACTGTCTCCTCATCATGAGTATATGAAATATGTGTTTAGGAGACAGGAAATTTCAGAGGGCATCTGACCAGAAATTTTTGATGCACACTATAATTCAAATATAAATTTGCAGATTATTGTCTTGGATATAATTTGGATGAGCTTACTTGTACATTTAACTTGCAAAAAGCTTAGTAAAAATTACATGTAAACACATATTTAAGAAAAGGAAGTGGTAACTGTACATGACTTATGAGATAAAGATTCTTCCAACTTCAAAAGAGTGTTATGATGAGTTGCAAACTTAGAAATCTACCTAGGCAAAATGAAAGGCCTGAAAATAAATTTTGTATTCTGAAATTCTCTCTCAGTCTCAGTATTTATCTATTCAAGAAGTGCTGTGACATATGTGCAGAAAAAGATTTTGTTCCAGTTAGGGAAAAATCAACCTGACAGAGAAATCATAAGAGGGGTACCCAGCCATTAAATAACTGAAGGGAAGTTTAAAAAGAACACCAAAACCCAAACAAACTTTGGATAAATATTTATATAAAAATTCAAACTCTTTAAGTAGAAGACATGGAAGCAGGAGAGACATTGGCCTCAGAAGTTTTGATTGCTTTCTAGCACGCAGCAGAAAATTTTATTTTTCTTTTGCTTATTATTTCTGACGAACTGAAGGTCAAAGCAGAGACAATGGTAAGTACCCTGAGTGGACAGTGACATAGTAAGAATTTAAATATTTTTGACCTGTGTGGACATGAGTCAATTAGAAAATGAAAACTATATAGATAGTGGTTCAAAGCATACAGACAATTTAAATTTTTCCCTGAAGCCTTGTCTCTTGGAGTACTTTATTGTCATGTAAGAGCAGCCAAAAGAAGTGTCATGCTGCTTGAAGGGCCTCCAGTGTTCACAGAGGAGGGACAGGCTTGTGATATCATTGGTTGCTATACACAGAGAGCATGTGGATTTCTCTCTTTTGCATTGTCTCTGTTGTCTACTTGACAAATTTCACCATTCTTTGTTTTTATTTTTGTTTTGAAAGTAAAGAAGGCTATTGTCTGCTGCCATCCTGCCTGGACAAGGGAATTACCCTAATGCTTGTGTGTGAGATGTCTTGAAAATGATGCTGCAGCATGCCATGGGTATCTCAGGGTGCAGTGGCCACCACGTTAGGACTGGTAGGTTGTCTCAGTGGCAAGACAAAAATGGGTTTAACCAACACTACTGATACCAATCTAAAGGCTTGCACAGACTAGAAACTTTCTTGAGACTAGTGTTGAACAAAGGAGGCTGTATGCTATCCACATGTTCCAGATTGAGGACAAAGACACAATCATCCCTTTTTATGAACTTTGGGAAGAGCTTTGGACGATTTTTTTGAGCATATATTCTCCAAGATGTATACTTTTGGTGGGAAAGATTTTTCAACATATCTAACTGTCTTTGCTTGGGGAACAAGTTTGTTTGTAACCACAAACTTCTGCCAACCAACATCTGTCACTGCAAGTTTTAAGAAATTGGAAATTGCCTAACCATAGTATTGCAGAGTTTAATTGCATAACATTCACATTTTTTAATGATGCTAATATATCGAATACTTAGACATGTTCTGTTATCAGAATAAGGACCATAGAGGTCATACACAGACTCTGTGTATGACCTCTATAATTCCAGCTCCTAACTTGTTTCTTATGAATCAAGTTCTCCAAGTATGATTCTGTGATTGCATTTGATTGCCTACAAGAGTAGCAAGACCTTGTGAGTGTTAGCTTGAAACACTACACAAGACCATAGGTCAACAGAGCTGGTGAAGGGTCTAGAGAGTAAGTCTTGTGAGGAGCAGCTGAGGGAGCCGGGGGTGTTTAGCCTGGAGAAAAGGAGGCTCAGGGGTGACCTTATCACTCTCCACACCTGCCTGAAAGGATGGTGTGGCCAGGTGAAAGGTCAGCCTCTTTTCCCAGGCAACAAGGGCCAGAATAAGAGGCCACAGCCTCAAGCTGTGTCAGGAGATGTTTAGACTGGACAAAAGGAAGAACTTCCTTGGAAGAGTTGTCAAGAATTGGAATAGGCTGCCCAGAGAGGTGATGGAATCACCATCCCTGAAAGTGTTCAAGAAATAACTGGACATGGCACTTAGTGCTCTGTTCTAGTTGACAATGTAGTGTTTGGCCAAAGGTTGCACTCAGTGATTTTGGAAATCTTTTCCATCATTAATAATTCTGTTGTTATGCAAGTTTGGAAGAATAAGTGAAATTGTTGAGGGGAATGCAAAGAGGGGATGGGGGGAGAACAGTTGCATGTAGAAAGGTAAGGCATGAGAGTAGATATTGTTTGGACCAAATCAGTGGAGTAATATTAAATGAAAGGAGCTGAGCCTTTTCTAGCTGTCCAGATGTCTGTTATAGTTATGTGGGAATTCTCTGGCACTGTTAGTATTTAGTATGGTTTCATTCAGCTTTATACATGAACATATGAACAACAGAAATTAAAATAATACACAAGAAGGTAATCAAAAAGATTCAGTAGTGAGACTAGCTGAGTTTGATAGTCTCCTAATGAATATTAAGCAAAGAGAAAACCTGCAAAGCAGAGATGTGTACCTGTGGGTAGCTAGGGATTTATCAGGGAAGAAGAAAGCCCATTGTCTCTTCTTTTCATAGATCTCTTTGAAGGCCCACAGTTGGCTGGGTTGTTTTCTACTGGGAATATGTTTCTGTCTTTGCCAAAATGAAATATAAAACTGTGGGAGGGAAAAGGTGTCCAACAGTTCTTTGTGAAGAACTGCTGAAAGCTAACGTGTTTAGGGGGCATCTTTCATGCAACTTTTTAAAGGATTGTTAATTTACAATAAACAATAATAGGTTTTCTGTGGTGTTCTGTTACCAGAAAAACCCTTGCAAGCTTACTTGAAGAGAGAAATAGAAAAACTACTAAGCATTTTCAGGAACTAAGCATGAACACAGAATGATTGTGTGTTACCTGTTAGGATTAGAGGTATACCTCCACCTTACCAGTATCACATGCATTTGCCTATCTAAAGAATATGAGGGAAGTTGAAATATATGCCATCAAGAGTGCTTTTTAGTCTCGTAAATATTTGCCTTTCTATATATTGCAGAAAATGTTTTCTGTAAGGATGCTTGCTTTGCAATACTGTGCTGTTATTTAAATTGTGTTTAACTGCTGTGGGTTTCAAGAAAGGGATTGATGGGTAGTCTGCATCTGCAATGCTTCCACAAGCAGAGATACCTTTCTATTTTGGATCCCATTTTAGAACTCTTCATAGCAGTAGGACTGTTATTTCCTCAGATTGCCTTAAAAGCTTAAAAGGTGCTAATTGTTATCTTGTTTTTGTGAAATCTTTTTTGGGAGATACAAACTGGTGGGTTAAGTTAGGAACTTTTTCACCACTGATTTTTCATAGTTGTCTATCGGTGTCTGTGGGGAACATTTTGCTGTCACTCTATAGCTGCCTCAAAAATCTGTGGAGAACAGATATGCTGTCTTGTGGGTTAATACATGGCACGTTTCGTGTTCCTGGAGCCTTGATCAGGGCATTATCTCCTTTGTTCAAAAGGTCTAAGGATTTTGACACTCATAACTGTAACTGATGGTTACAATTCTTATAAAAAAACAAAAATCAGTCCAGGTTCTAATTGCCATTCTTTTGCAGGGAATGTATGAAAATGATGTTTTATTAGAGGTAGGAGTTCAAACTATATGACGATAACAGCAATTTTTGTTTCATTTTTTTATGAAAGAAATATCACTAGGATGAATTCATATATTCATCCGTATATGAATAAAAAACTGTACAGGATTTGTTCATATCTTTTAGTTCTTTAAAGTATACTGTATTATTACTAAAGCTCATGCAATCTCTTAATCTTTTGGATTTTCTTTTCCTTTTTATGCACCCCATTCCACCTTTTCTTTCTCAGACCTTGGTGATACTTCTTTCAATGAACCTATTTTCATTGCCTGCACTTTGGGAGGACCTTAGAAAGCTTCTGGTATTTAGTGCAATTCTAGTCTTTTCAATGCTGCTGAAACGCTTTATGTTTGGAATTTTGTTCTGTTTCATCTTCTTTTTCCAGGGGCATTTTGAAGATACTGTGCCTCTTCTAGACGGTCACTGTATCTTTGGCATCCTGGCAATGGCACTGTGGTGCTGGGAGAACAACAATTTTGCTTCAGGCTGTCCTGGTTTTGGTAAAGAAGCAAAAAAATATTTTTTTTTAATCTTAAACCCACACACTGCTAGTAGTGCTTGAAATGCCTTGCATTAATCATCCTTTGAGTTTTTACTGAGATATGGGTTTTCCTTTGCTGGGAGCAGTTGCCTGTGTATCTGACTGAATTGGCACCATGCAATTGCCTTTGCAGGGCTGCCAGCCCTCCACTATGTGCCGAGCTTGTGCCACGCCTTTGAAAAGCACAAGAACATGTTTCCAACTGCGTTTCTTTCAGTTAATGGGTAAGCTTTTATCAAGGGCCTCACACCAGTGAACTTCATACTTCTTCCAGGCTGATGTCCAAGCATCAAAACTTACATCAGCTACAGCTGTTCAGCATCACCCCAGTGTGCTACATCTCTCTCCTTGCAACAGGTCTGCTGTTCCCCTGCCACCCCACGGATTCTTTGCCTTCCCCATCTTAAAAACCCAAACTGACTTTGCTTCTTTGGCTACAGCCTCTTTAATTATTTCACTCTTCCTCTTTCTTGCGAACATTTCTGTTTTTCGTGACTGTATTTCTTTATAACTGTTTCCTAATTGTTGCCTTGGTTAATTCCTTTCTTGGCAAGCAAATTTAGGAACCCTAACAAACTGTCCTGGGTAAGGGGGGGTCATGTTTACACAGTTACAAATTCTTTGACTTCAATCTGGATAGCTTGTCCAAAAGATTTAAGTGTGTATTCTTTGAGTTGAAGTTTTGAAAAAAAAGCTTGTCTCCTGTATTGTATAAAAAATTACAATATTCATCTAATATGCCTAAATGTCACTATTTCCTTCTGGATGTGTCCTTTGAATTTATTGTATAGTTTGTAATGATGTTACTAACAAAAGGTCTGCATCACATTCAGAGTATTTCAAAAGACCAACTGCATCATTATGGAGAGAGAAATTTTAGTAACAGTATCTCATTGTCTAAGAGATGAAGCATAGAAAATGAAATCAATTAGAAATCCAACCCAGACAAATCTGGATTAGGGTTTAGGAGCCAATTATTTTTTATACTAGTGGAAAAAGATAACTGTTAAAAATGCTTACAAAGGCGTTGTAGTGGACTTTTCAGTCAGAATCTTAAAATCAGTATGAAATAGTACTTGAAATGTTTATAAAGTTGCAGTCTTTTTTCCAAAGCTCATCTTTTTCCTGTTCTGAGTCAGCCACTATTCTTAATTAAAACAAGAATTCTTTTACCTAGGTTAGGTGTTGCCTTCTATACATGACTACCTAGGTCCCCTAGTTTAATGAAACCTAAGTCTTTCCCCTCTCCTATTGCTTGGCTATTAGTAAGATCCAATTTCAAATGTCTCTCACATTGGGTAAATTCTTCAGCAATTAAGATATTGACAAATACACTCACTAAAAGCATTTAAAAGTTTGTCCCTAAAGTTTGTAGATAATTTTCATAGAACAATTTCTTTATTTATAAATAAAATTAAGTATGAATAAATATCTCTTTTTTTGGACCCCCTACAATATTAATAATATAGATGTTATTGATCTAACAAACCCTATTGCAAATGCATGCTTACACTGGCTTATCAGGGCAAGACAAGTTCCAGCTGTTAAGTTCTTTTGAAGAAAAAGACAGTAGATTCAAAAAAGTGGTACCTTCTCCAGTTCATTGTTAGCCTGGGAGAATGAAGTGCTCCTTTGTGCTAATGTTTGCTGGCATTAAGGTGAGATGCAGGAAACTCAGTAAATGGAAACCCGTGGTTCAGCCATTGACAAAGGCTGCTTTGTAAGGTTGTGGTTTGGCATCGTGGGGTTTTTTTTTGTTTGTTTGGGTTTTGGTTTGGGTTGGGGGGGGAGCTGTTTTTTGTTTGGGTTTTTTTTTTTTTTTTTGTCTTTAATAGCTCCTGAACCTTCATCATTTGTATTATGAAGGAATTATGCAAGAATGTGTCTAGTGCCAAATCCATACATATTGAAAAGTGCCTGATAGTCAGGTAAATACACTTTAAAGGTCAGTTGGCTAGAATACACTAACATTTTTATTGCCAAATTACTTGAACAATATTTTTTTAAAAGAGGAAAAGATACAGTGCTCTTCCATTGTGACACCTGAAAAGGTTATAGTATAAATTGCATATAAATACCCAGACACATTTCAACACTGATGATTTTGCCTCATTTTTTTAAAGAACAAGTAATACCAATGAAAAAAACCTCATATTCTGTACCAGAAATGAAAGATATTTCTAAAGGCGCTCACAATCCTATTCATTACATTGTGCTTTATCTGTAAAAGAAATCTTTTCCTTCCTGGGATATTTCTTGAAGAGAAGTTTTCTTGAATATGCAAAATGGAAAGTTATTTAAACTTTTACATTGGACATACAATGTACAATACTTTATTGACATTTATATATCTTTAAGTATGTTTGGATTGGGGAACAAGGTGCTGGAAAGAAGAGCTGGGGAAAGGGACCGGGGGGTTGAACGTGAGTCAGCAGTGCCCTGGCAGCCAGGAGGGCCACCCGTGTCCCTCCACGGGGGGAGGGCATCAGGCACAGCATCGCCAGCCGGGCAAGGGAGGGGATTGTCCTGCTCTGCTCTGCACTGGGGCGGCCTCACCTCGAGTGCTGGGGGCAGTTCTGGGTGCCACAGTGTAAGAAAGACATTAAACTATTAGAGACAGTCGACAGGAGGGACAGACACTGATCTCTTCTCTGATCACCAGTGACAAGACCCAAGGGAATGGCCTGAAGTTGTGTCAGAGGAGGTTCAGGTTGAATATCATGAAAAGTTTTTTCACCCAGAGAGTGACTAGACATTGGTACACACTCCCCAGAGAAGTGGTCACAGCACCAAGCCTGACAGAGTTCAAGAAGCATTTGTACAGTGCTCTCAGGCACATGGTGTGACTCTTGGGGTGTCCTGTGTAGTGCCAGGATTTGGACTTAATGATCCTCTGAGTCCCTTCCAAATCAGGATGAGTCCCTTCCAACTTCTGTGATTCTAAGCACTTAACTTTGAACATGTAATCACAAACCAACCTTTTGAGTTTGTTGCCTTTTAATTTTAGTACATGTCCACTGGTTTTGGGCGTTTTTCTGGGAAAATATATTTTCTGTTATCCAAAGGCAGCTAATATAATGATTTTCCTAAATCACTTTTTGTATATGGGGTTCTCAGCACCTCTAAACTGTATGGTAGCCCTTTCCCATTTCCCATTTATGCTGTATCTTCTTGATTACTGAGTGGCCAGAACGGAAGACATGAGAAAATAAAGAGGCACTGAACTCTCAGTTCTTACTCTGTTCTTTCCCAAAAGCAATTTAGCGTTCTCTCTGACATTTGGCAGCTTGCACATTTTGTGCCAATTGTTTCTTTATGTTGTCACATTGCTAGCTTTTTAGGATACACAGATGTGACCACAAACTGTTTTTGACTCATGACTGGCTGAGACTATAGAATGCAGTCGGCACAACAACACACCGCTCTCCATTTGAATAAGATTTGCTTACTTTTGTTACTGGGTGAATATGCAAAGAGGTCCTGGATGCTTTGCAAGACCTTGCTTGTGGCTGGCAATATACTTTATGGGCAATGTGATCGCCAGTGAACCATCAACCACTTTGAACTCTTTGAAATTCGTCATTGTTATCAACTTGTATACTTTTCTCAAATTACAATAAAACTTAATCTGGTTCAGCAGTGTTTATCAGAGTCTGCTCTGTAAATATAGCTTTCTTAGAAACATATGACAATTAATTAAATTTTTTTTTTATATCTGTATATTTGAGAAGTTGCTGCATTATTCTGGTTTTTAAAAATACGACTTTTTTCCTGTTAGCTCCAGAGGATGGACAATGGCTGCCTAGGACTACCCATTTATCACTTCTTGCCTTGTCAGACAAATCTGTGTGAATCTGCTTAAATATCAAGGTCATATAGCTTTTCTGTGTGATTTCTATAGCTTTTTTGTTACAGATTTCTGGTTTTGTGTGTGTTTGGTTTTTTTTTTAATATATCCTGACCCTGGGTATTGTAGCTGAGGTGCTTAAGGCACAGCCTAAGGGTAATTGAGTAGCATTCTGCATACTGTATCAATTTATTTTGAAGGAGTCTATAGCAACCGTCTTCTGTTTTCCCTTGCCACTATAAAAAACAGGCCACAGAAAGATGGTTGAAATTTTCAGTGATTACAGAAATTGATGTTTTGTAGTACAGGATAATTAACATTCATGGAATAGTATGAAGATTTCTCCTCATATTGACTAGAAATTACAGTATCTTATATTATTTCTGCGTCTGTGTGTATGTAGTAAAATGTTTCCTCTGTTAGGAGGAAAGATAAGGAACTAGTCAAGACTATATGGTTGCTGCTCATCTTATGTGCATAATCTTCAGAATAAGTTATTTTCTGTTGCTTTGTATAGTTCTCCTGTGTAGTAGGTTGACCCTGATTGGGTGCCAGGTGCCCATCAAAGCCTCTCTGTAACACCGCTCCTCAACTGTATGAGGGAGAGGAAATGTAACTAAAGTTTCATGGGTTGAGATAAGATCAAGGAGGGAGAACTCAGCAATTACCATCACGGACAAAGGAGACTGGACTTCAGGAAATGAGTTTAATTTACTACTAAAGTAGTGTAATGAGAGACAAAAACAAACTTTAAAATACCTTCCCCCCACTGCTCCATTCTTCCTGGGTTTGACTTCACTCCAGAATTCTCTACCTCCTCCCTCGCAGCGATGCTCCAGGAATGGACAATAAGAACTATGGTCAGGAGCTCTGCTGCTCCTTCATCCTCACACTGTCCGCCCCTGCTCCAATGTGCATCCCTCCTATGGGGCTGAAGTTCTTAATGAACTGTTCCAGTATGTGTTCCTCCAGCTAGGTGCAGTCCATCATTAACAGCCTGCTCCAGTGTGGTTTCCCTGAAGAGTCACGAGTCCTGCCAGCAAACCTGCTGCAGCATGGGCTCCTCTCTCCACAGGGTCACAGGTCCTGCTGGGAGCCTGTTCCAGAATGGGCGTTCCATGGAGTCACAGCCTCCTCTGGCCATCCACCTGCTCTGGTGTGAGGCCCTCCGTGGGCTACAGGTGGATCTCAGCTCCACCATGGATCTTCATGGGTTGTGGTGGAATCCTCACTCTGGCACCTGGAGCACCTCCTCCCCCTCCTTCTCCACTGACCTTGATGTCTGCAGAGCCATTTCTCCCTCACATCTTGCTCCTCTCTCCCAGCCGCTGTTGTCCAGGATTTTTCCCCCCTTCTTAATTACGTTACTCCAGAGGCACTACCACCACTGCTCATGTACTCAGCATTGGCCAGCAGCGGTTCTGTCTCGGAGCTGGTGGGCGTTGGATTTGTGGAACACAGGGAAAGCTTCCGGCATCTTCTTATGGAAGCCACCCGTGTAGCCCTTCACTACTAAAACCTGTCCTTGCAAACCAGTACATCTAGAAATTTTAGATCACCTAAAATACCACTTTAAAGTTTTTTTTGCAGCTTTACAGAGGGTTTAATCTATTGTTCTTCCCTGTTCACTGACTAAGTATCTGTATGTGAATGACAGCTGCAGGACACTGATGAACTGCTTTTAAATATTGGGCACTTGGTTTGGCCCTGAAATATGTTTTCAGCCTGGAAGTCAACTCATTTTACTTTGCAAACACAAAAATTATCAGTTACATTGTTCTCAAATCTTTAGATGAGTAGTGCATTGAGAGGAATTGTCTTGGCATGGAAAATGAAAAAAAAGTTCAGAATATGATTGGTAGTGTGATAGTTTATGAAAATTGAGATTTCTTCCTATTCTCCAGCTCCAACTAACCATACTGCAGGGAAACATTAAATTGGAATGAATGTACACTTTTTCTTCTAACATTTGATCTTTTCTTCAGAGGTCTGGTAGAACATAATGAGCAACAATTTCATGGGAATTTTTTTTAAGCACTTTTATCACGTGAAGCTAAAAGATGTACAAAAGGAAATGGTTATTATTCCAAATATGTCAGAATTTTTTAAGGAAGATAAACTATTTACATATATTTACCAAAGACAGAGATGTACAGTGGAATGTTACCATCTTAAACTTGCAATGGAGAGATATCATCTTAAACAGGTCAGCCAGATATATGGTCTTAAAGGCCAAAGAACTATTTTAAGTGGCACTTGATTCTTAAAAAACAGCTTAGAATTTTTAAATTAATGTGTATGAATTTATGTTCTTAAATTGAGTTGAATGCCTTGTGTTATTTATGTCAAATCTCAACTTTTTTGCTCTTCAGCTGCCAATAACGGTCTGAACCAGTAATTCTTGCACTCATCTGTGGAGGGCTGTGAGCCCTTGGCACTCCCTTGGAGGAGAGAGGCCAGGGCCCAAAAGGACTCACACCAGACATGAGCAACCTACCTGAGGTTATGGTGACCAAGTGAACACCCCCAGCATGCCTTGCTTCCTTATAGTAATACCTTGTACCCAGCTGGCTAACTGGTTCCTACCCCACCCCCTGCCTTTCCTATAAAAAGACCCTGGATAGGGAGTTCTCGTCCCTGGCATTCCCTTCACAGAGGCTGCTGGACAATAAATGTACCTCTGTGGAACTGCCATACGAGGCTCCCGTCTCTCTATCCCCGAGTTCTGCCGGGGTGGTTTCACAAAGAGCTGAATCACAAGAGCTGGAATCACTTGTAGCTGAGAAATCGCTACACTTGCTGAAATCACCTGTGGCTCAGGGAAGTTGCTAAAGCCCCTAGAAAAGCCTTTCCCTGGTGGGACGCTTTCTCTAGGAAGGCCGCAGCACACTGGGTTATTCACCCCTGGCTCCCTGAAAGTGACACTCATCCAACCCTATAAAAGTCAGACTGGTGCCCGTACTTTCCATGTCTCCTGTCAAATACCTTGTCGTGCTTTTGGACATGAAACAAGGTTGAAGGTTTAGTACCAGATTTGACCAATGGTCTTCCTTACTACTAAAGCTTCAGATTTAATTTAGGGGCTGATTACATAGATGCCCTGAAGACTAATTTCTCCCACTCAACCTGCGCTCAAATGCAAAGGTCAAGTTCTCATTGTATGTGACAATAAAACAATACTAGTCATTATTCTGTCTCAAGTGGGATGAACAGATTTCAGTTCCAACAGTGACAGAATCTCAGAGAATGTAATACTTTCTCAAGACTTTAGCTAGTACACTGTCTCTAAAAATGAACAACGCTGAATTCAGGAACTTAATAACTTTGATGAATTTAATAACCTTTAAAAAAGAAGTTTATCACAAGGATGGTTGAGAAACTGATAGCACAAGGAAGACAACTATTAAGACTGCTGCTTGCCTGCCAAAGCAACTTACACTAACAGGGAAAAATAATGAAAGATCTACCGAAAAGATCAGACTCAGCAAAAATGTAACAGTAATGATGTAGCTTGTAACTTACTTATTCCAAGCTTAAAAAGAGAAATACATGGAATTTCTGAAAGCGACCCTCAGTTAGAAATGAAAGTCTTTCAATCTGTGGTTCAAATTGCTGGTCCTTTAGTGCAAATCAAAAATTCTGACACAGTGCAGCAAGAGGTTTTCTCTTACTTTATTACTATAAAAGAAGGTGTGTCCTGGTTTTGGCCATCCCACTCTGATATAAGGGAGAAGAGAATGAGGATAGATGAGAACATCTTTGAGTTCTACAAAGAGTACAAGTAGAGAATTGTTTGATCGGTAAGACTTTTTTTTTTGTTCAGTATAGGATATGTAGCAATTTACTATGAAAAAAATATTGTTATGCCAATATAGAAGTTGGCAGTGTAGCCATGCGTAGAATATTGGGAGGGCTTCCACATGAGAAATGAATAAAGAGACCAGCAATCGTCAGGAGAATAGATGGTGGAGGAGTAGAATTGATGTCTACGATATGATGAGAGAGAATAAGGAACAATTATTCATTTCATCTTCGAACAGAAAAACTGGGAATCATCAACTGACCTTTGGGTGAGGTATCACATATGGAACTAAAAGATGTGGGTTTTAATAGGCTCTAGTTAAGCTGTGGACTTCTTTCTGGCTTCCTGTAAGTTCCTGTAAGTGCTGAAGGCTTATGTGGATTTAAAATGGGACAATAAAATAAAAGAAGAAAAGAATTAATTGGGAGTTACTATAATCCATGACGTTTTGTCTAGGTGCATTGCTGATCCACCACTTGCTGAAATACTGAAACGCATTCTGGAGAGTAGTTTTTCACATGTTCACTGTTTTATTGGCATCTTCTACTTGCTCATATGAGAGAGGATCCCAAACTCGTTGAAACTTAGGTTTGACATGTGTGGCCATTCTTACCTCATAGCTGTCCACTGCTATGGAAATTAGTCAGGTTTCAGTCTAAAGCAATTTCAGAGCCTTTATCTTCTGTAGAATATTATAGACCAGACTGTTTCAGTTGGAAGGAACCTACAACTCTAGTGTGACCAGTGGTGTCCCCTAGGGTTTAGTGTTGTGTTAAGGCCTGTTCAATGCCTTTATTGATGATCTGGATGGTGAAAGGATCGAGTAAATTAGTAACTCCATGGACAGCACCAAGCAGGGTGGGAGTGTCGATCTGCTGAAGAGTAGGAAGGCTTTGCAAAAGGGGGCTGGAGAAGTGAGATAGGGCAAGATATACAGCGTGAGGTTCAACAAGACCAAGTGACAAGTCCAATACTTTGGCCACAACAATGCCAGGCAGCACTACTGGCAGGGAGCAGAGTGTCTGGAAAGCTGACCAGCAGAAAATGACCTGGAGGTCCTCACTGACAGTGGCTGAACATGAGCCAGGGTGTGGCCAGGTGGCCAAGAAGGCCAATGGCATCCTGGCCTGGATCAGCAATGGTGTGGCCAGCAGGACTAGGGAAGTAAATTTCCTGCTATACTTGACACTGGTCAAGCCACACCTTGAGTCCAGTTCTGGGCCCCTCAATTCAGGAAGGACATTGAGATGCTGGAGTGAGTCTAGAGAAGGGCAACGGAGCTGCAGAAGGGTCTGGAGAGTGAGTCCTGTGAGGAGTGGCTGAGGGAGCTGGGATTTTTTATCCTGGAGAAAAGGGGGTTTGGGGGTGACCTCATCACCTGCTTGAAAAGAGGCTCTAGTCAGGTTGTAGTCTCTTCTCCCTCTCTTCTCCCAGGTAACAAGTGACAGGAAGAGAGGACATAGCCTGAAGCTGTGCCAGGGGATGTTCAGGTTGGACATGAGGAAGAATTTCTTCACAGAAAGGGTGATTAAGCATTGGAATGGGCTGCCCAGATAGGTGGTGGGGGCACTGTCCCTGGAGGTGTTTAAGGAAAGACTGGATGTGGCCCTTAATGCCATGGTCTACTTGACAATGTGGTGGTGTTCGGTGGGACTTGATGATCGCAGAGCTCTTTTTCAATATAAATGATTCTGTCATTCTGTGAACAATCACCCAGTCCAACTGTCTGACTACTTCAGGGTTGACCAAAAGCTGCAGCTTTATCCAAATGCCTCTTAAACACTGACAGTCTGGGGGCATCACCTAACTCTCCAAGAAGGCTATTCCAGGAAATGACCAATCTCTTGCTAATGAAATGCATGATAATGTACAGTCTAAACCTGTCCTGGCTCAACTTTGAAGCTTTCTCGCACATCACAGAATCACAGAATTGGTAAGGTTCAAAGGGATCACTGGAGATCAACTAGTCCACCCTCCCTTATCAAGCAGAGTCCCCCAGAGCACACTACTTAGGAGTGTATTCAGATGTTTTTGAATATCTCCAAAGGGGGAGACTCCACAGCCTTTCCAGACACCAGGGAGAGGAGATCAGCACCTGTGTCTCAGGTTCCTCTCCTCAGGAAGGGTAGAGAGCAATGAGGTCATCCCTCAGCCTCCTTGTCTCTAAACTAGACAAGCCCAAAGTCCTCAGCTTCTCCTTGTAGGACGTTCTTACCAGCCCTCTCACCAGTCTTCTTGCTCTCCTCTGGATGCATTTGAGAACTTTAATGTACTTAAATTGCAGGGCCCAGAACCACACACAGTACTCAAGGTGAGGATATTTACAAATTTATTGAACCTTACTTATGAAGAGAGAAAGACATTGCCTTTCTTTGGGATAAGAGGATACAGGATGTTCAAGTGTTCTCTCCAAACTTTTCAACTCTATGAGTTGAAGACCTCTGACCAGAGTAGGCTGTGTATGATCTATGTCTAGACAGGGAATGTACTGGGATGGCTTTAAAGAAGGATGAATTGGGCAGAATGTGGTTTAAACCACAACTCAGCTTGCAGGCTATTGCTTTTTATGAGCAGAGCAAGAGAGAAGAAAGGTTGAAAGGCAGAGCCAGCATTGTTTTGCCTGTCACAGGCTTGACTGTGGTTTAAAGATGACACTGGTAGCTCTTAAAAACTATTTCATGCTCTTAAGACAATTATTTTCAGTTGGTGTTTTGCAACCAACAGTGACCTGCTCTGCTTACAACTTGATTGCCTAATATTTCCCACCAGAGAGAAGACTCTTCCTCTTAAATCTCTTACATCCTTGTTCACAACACTTGTTTGAGAAAAAGAATACCAGGACTGAGAGAAATGTTTTGTTTAGGGCTTTTTTTTCCTACTCACTCAAATCTTATCCAGATCTAGCTGAGCTATCCAAAGTATTTAATTGCCAGATTTTTTTTGAGAAAAAAGGCGATGTGCTAAAATAACTGCACATATGAACTCAGTCAGCTGGGTTCACACTGCTGCTGCCAGAGTGACAGCTGCTGCTACACTGAGAGTATCTGAGACTGCCAGAGGGGGCGAGAAGGAAGACTGGGGCAAGAGTCCAGCCCCTTACAGATTTGTCGCTATCGTTGAACTTGTGGGACTCCCAAAAAAGGTAAAGTGCAGGCTGTTTTTTATTCCCCTCCTCTACTCCCTTGACTTTAAACTTTACTTTCTTCCTCACAGCTTTGCTCTTCTCCCTTCTCTCTCCCAGTGACTTCATGGGGGTCTCAGAAAGTACTTTTTTTTCCTCTGCTGTTAATATCACTCTGCATGGATATTCTGACTAATGCCACCTCTGGGAATTGCACTAGGCAGAAAACATGCTGGTTTAATCTTCTCCACTCTTCTGTACCTGGTTCCATTTATAGGAGATCAATGTACAACAAGTACTTTGAATATTTCTACTTTACCCAACTGGAAGCAATGAAGGAAAAGCCTGATGTTCCCAGCTTAAGACAGGGAGAGAGGTAATGGCAAGGGTTCGTTCTTCAGTATTCATTCTCACTCCTTGAGAGCCAGTGCTTGGCCTCAGTGATCCAGCCATGCCAACAGGCCACCAAGTTCCTGGGCTTGTCGGTAATATCTTTAAATGGTAACTGTGCTTCAGTGCTTACTCTGCTGTGTAGGCCAGCAAGTGTCAATTCTTCCTAACCATCACTGATGTTTCAGAGTGGCAGATGTAATGCACAGTGTTTTTTTCTGAGTATAAACTTAGGAAGCTACATACTAATCACTTTCCTCCTATCAAGAAAAGCCTTCTCTGAAAATACTGTACAAAATACCGCAGTTTCTAGTCTCGGAAGTTGGAAAGGCCAGGTTTTACAGTTTCATAGCTAGTTTCTAACACAGTTGCAATCCCTTCTCAAAGGACTACAAAATTCCTTACTTCTGGGACTTGAATGCATCAATATTGTGCGTAACTCTACAGCTGTCATTTTTAAACTTTCTAGTGCCTAGATTGGTTCTCAATGCAAACAAGTTCTTGTACAATCAGATTTTTCTGGGAGTAAGAAAATAGAAGCTTTGTAGGGCTTCCCCAGCTGGATATTTACAAGGTTTGTAAACAGGGTGGCAAACGTATGGGGTCTGGTAGGTGCTGAACTTCAGTTAGCTGCTTTCTTAGCTTATCTGGCATATGTCTGAGCATAAGGTTTATAATTCTTTTAAAGACATGCTCTCTTAGTCTCTTGGAGACAGTTTCTTCATTCCTGACCAGATGTTACTAGTTACTATGGAGAAAATTATTTCTCTGGATTATGCAGTTTGTCTTCCATCTCTTCATCTTTATTTCTTACCTCTGTGGGAGAAAAAATATGTCTAAGAGAAAACAGGTTTTTTTATACACGTCTGTCTCCTGTGAGCCTGTCCCTTGAGCTTCCTGTGTATCTGTACAAGTCTGTAGTTCTCTAGCTAATGAGACTTCTAATGTTGTCCCCATATCTTCTGCTCTTTCTGGAATAATTTTATTGCTTTTCTCTCTTCATATACCAGCCTTTGTGGGTGAACTGATTTCCCTTGCCTCCAGCCTCTCCTTAGTCAAAATGTGACTTCTTTCCAGCAGACAAATGAGATTTAACAGTCTTTCATCATTGCTGCTCTGGGATATAGGTAATAGAGCTTTGAAAACATTAAGCTGATCCTGCACATGCAGGATGCTCAGTCCTACAGAAGCAGTTTATACTACCTCATGGCCTCATAGGTAGTTTTTAAGCTGTAACTTGCTGCAGTACATAATGAGGGAGGTGGGTATTTGTGGCTTAAATTCTGGAGTAAGAGTCAGAAGATGGAATTCCATTCCAGAGTCAGTGATCCTGGGAAAAGTTGCTTAACATTGTTTCTCTCTCAACATATGTTAAACTGAGAGGAATCCTACACTCCTATATTTTTAGTAGGTGTGGTATAGAGTGTGTGTGTTTCCATTCTTTGTATGTGAAATGTGTTCTATATCTAGGCTTTATTAAAAGGAAAAGGATGTTTTAATAAAACCTATTTTCTTTCTTTTTCATTCTTTCTTTTCTATTTCTTGGAGATAGTGGTCATGTCTTCCACTAAGTATCCCATATAGCTCACTTTCAAATCTGGGACACTGGGCTGAATTAGTCAGTCTGATTTAATGTAACTGTTGTATTAAAATCAGTAATAATTGGTTAGTCAACTACTGAAATAAGAATATTTACTAAATATAAAGTTGGTTTAGAAGTTCTTTGGGGTCTTGAAGTATCTCTATTCTGAACAAAATACAAGCACATGCTTGTAGTACAGCATATTTTATGCAGGTTTAAGGTGTGCAAGTAATACAGCCAAACTGTACAACTCTGTTCTTTATGCAGAAATCAAAATTGCTTATATTGTTTTCGTGTTGAATTTGCCAGTTAACTTGTGCATCTAGTAGCAACTTTAGCACTGGCTGAGCTTTTTCATGAGCATCTGAAACATTAGTACAGATAAATACCTGGGTTCCTAAATGAACATATGTATATTTTCACTTTTTATTTATTTGTTTCCCCAAACATTTGCTATGTGTGCAGTGTTTCTTCAGCTTGTTTTTTGTAGACACATAATGTAACCTGAACTAAAGGTTGTTCTTGTTTACTGTAAGCAGGAGTTTCACATTCTTTTATATAGTGTCTTACTAAATCTTTATAGAGTTACATGCTGGATGAGGTCCTTCTGCTTCTGACGTAGGATGTGTATTCATGGATCATATGTTCCATTCCTTGCATATTTTCCATGTTTCTTTGTGTGCAGTTCAAATGATTTCCTTCACAAAACTACCATAAAGAGTACAAAATTGTTTTATGATCTGGTGTTTGTTGGCATTGCTGCTGTATTAAATAAAAGCAGCATCTGAAGACATGAACAACTTGTTTTTTAAATACGGTATGCTGGCTTGTACCTCAACTCATTCAGAACACAGTGTTTGTTCCCAAATAGTATCAGAGCAACATTTTTCTTCACGTAATAGTCACTAGCAGGTTATACCTGCTGATTAATCAGATGAATAAACAGTCACAATCTCTCTTGTAGCCTTCCCGTAGATCACTGCTTCCATTGTTCATATCTGCAATTATTCTAGTTTGTAGAATTTTGCTGCTGTTTTTAGAGCTGGGTGTGATAGCAATATGCCTATCTGTCCATATATTTTATGTGTGCACTGCAAGGGGTGATTTTGTAGCTTATACAGTTAGCCCATATAGGGAAACTGGTAACAATTACTTCTGTATCAACTTCATGGATTGCAGGTAACCCTAGGAAAGCCAAGTACAAATACATTTTGCTGGAGCAAGTAAATCTGTAGATGTTTCAGCTTGCAAATACCTTGTCATCAATAAGACACTTTTGGAACTGCAGGGATAAAGGAGTGTGAAACCTAAGGGATGAGCACCAAAATCCACAATGGGGTTGAAAGTATGTTGAGAAAATTTATACATATGGGAGTGCAACTGTTATAGTTTAATATCAGCTGGCAGCTAAGCTCATTCACTCACCCTCCACTAGGATGGGGGAGAGAATCAGAAGAGCAAAAGTGAGAGAACTTGTAGATTGACATAAAGGCAGCGTAACAGGGAAAGCCACTTCCCAAGGGCAGGCAGGCATTCAGCCATCCCCCAAGAGAGTGGGGCCCCATCATGTGTAACAGTGATTTGGGAAGACAAACACCATCTCTCCAATCATTCTCCTCCTTCCTCTTTCCTCCCCCAGCTTTACATGCTGAGCACAATGCCATATGGGATGGGATATCCCTTGGGTCAGTGGAGGTCAGCCTTCCCAGCTGTGTCTCCCCTGTAACTCCTTGTGCCCCTCAGAATCCTGGCTGGTGAGGTGGGTGAGCAGCAGAAACAGCTTTGATGCTGTGTGAGCCCTGCTCAGCAATAGATGTGTAGATGTATTATCAACAACATTTCCAGCAAAAATCCCAAATATAAGCAACATGCCAGCTATGATGGAGGAAATTAAACCCAGTCAAAAGCAGCATGTTAACTTAATTGTGCATTCTTCTTTTGGACAACCTAATTGCCACTGACAAAAGTAGCCCTTTATTCACAGGTCCCAATTTAGCTAAGGAGAGATGAGGAATGAAGTGCCTCCTGTTAGCACTTTTCCATAAAGACAGCTGTAACTACCAAGCTGCCTCACTCGTATCTAGGCTGTGCTTGCCTCTTCCAGCCAGACCAATCTACTATGCCCAGACACTTTAATGTATGAAAATGGGATTCCCCGTCAGTTTGCCAGAAAGACTAACCTCCAGGCAGATAAGAGCTGAAGTTCCTGCTTGATGTTTTCCTTTTAAACTGTATGCTACAGTATTTTAAAAAGCTTTCAGCTAACAAAATAACTTCAAACATTGGCAAAGAGAAATCATTTGTGGATGAACCATTTAAAAAAAACTGTAACTGGCAGAAGAATGCATTACTTTTAAGGGTGCTGACTTTATTAGTTGATGTGAAGTTGATATCAGTGTGGCAGACTCAGAAACACAATAAATCAGGGAGTTCTGAAAGGCAGCCAAGTACAGAAAGAATGAATTACATGCAGAAAACTCCTATTATGGAGATGAATAATTTAACAATATAGAAAAAAAGGATCTGTTATCTTAAGTACTGAAGTATTAACTGTATTACTTTACCTCAGACAATCCAGTTATTCAGTGAAGACTTTTCTCAACTGCAGATATTATTTCAGTTAAGTTATTTGATTTTAAATTGAACTACAGTAAACTGGCAATGTGATACAGTCCAGAGTTATGCAGCAAATAAGGGAATGGTACCAATTTCTTGTGGTACTCAGTGGATTTTGTTTTCAAAACACTGAATGTGGGTGTCAGGCTACATGTATAATCCTGCACTGGTGGAAATGGTAGGAGCTAATGCTCTTTGTGATCTTGAGAAGCAAAATGAGAGACGGCCACTCTTGGAGGGTGTATCTGAGAGTTGTGGTAGGTTTCTTTACTGAGAGACTTAGAGCTAACACCTTTCATTGCATTTTATTTGGGAAAGTCATAAAAAGAAGCAAAAGGTGTAAAAAGGATGTTTTTGACAAGAATATGGCAGAGGCATTCCCCCTCCTAACCACAGCCTTTCATAAAGTCAATGTGTGGTGGGATAGAAGGGACAATTTGGAAGCCTGTTTTGGGGGGAAAGGCAGACCACTACTTGAATTAATCTGAGAAAAAGCACTTTAGCACGTGTGCATATATATTCACTCACCTTTTCATTAGCAAATGCTCTTCTTTGGAGGAGGCTATTCCTCAGCCATCATGGAAAGAAAACAGCTGGTAATTGCTTTATTTTCCTTATGTTTGGAAAGCAGGGAGCTGAAATTGAAAATTATAGGGTTTTATTTTTCAGTTCAGAGACAAGACTTGCAAGGGTAACCAAGTCAACTTCCAAATCTGTGAAGCTGTTGTGTTTGTCAAATAGAATATGGGCCAGTGGCAAGGTTGCCAATGAATTTAGATAACTGAAGATTTTGTATGCACCCCATAGATGTGACTAGAATATTTTCAAACTGATACGTTAAATTGTATAATACTACCCCTTTAGAAATATTTTTTTATTTTTTATTACTTGTATGCTATTACTTCAACTTTGCCCTTTGGTTTACAAATGCTGTTCTTTGGAGGTGCTTGCTCTTCAGTCCTGGTGGAATTATAGAGTCTTGGAACAAAGCTATTCCTTTATGTGTTGCTCAAGAATCTGTGGAACATTGAGAATTTTTTCTACTTAACAGAAAGAACACAACAGAATACCACTTTCAGTATCTGTTACAAATTGTTCATTTTCAGCATAGCGTTTTTTTTTTTTTCTTTTTGCATTGTAAGTTTTCATCAAGACATATTTAAAAGGATCCAGTGCTGAAAAATCTCATGATTACTATGTAGACTGTAAACCTGGGGAGGAGCCTGCCTAGGTGTGCAAAAATACATGATTCATGAGATTAAAGGCTTCTGTCTCTCTAATTCAAGTTATGGTGCCCAGCAGGACAAAGTGGTTCAGACGGTCATCTGCAGCTACCAGCCGTCTTCTGGGAAAGAATCTAAAACTGCAAAATATCTGTAGAATCTGTTGAATATGGTACAATGACAGCAAATACAGGAGTGGGTTTTATGAAATGCATTTTGCCCAGGAGATTTTAGAAATTATTATGGCATGGATTACAAGAGGAAGAAGAAAAAGGCAGGAATGTGAAGAATAACTGTATCTCAAAAGGATTTAAAGATGGACAAACCAAACCTACATGATTTCCATTCTCGTCAAATTCATGCTAATTCACCCCAGGTTATCTGTGTTTTCATTCGGTATCACTAGGATTTCTGTATAAGCAGGCCAACAGCTCTTTTCAAAAACTGTAGCTTTTTATGTATTAAAGATAAATTCCCACCATTTTTTTTTAGTAATAGACATTTTATCAACACAGAGAATTCAGTGGGCACATTTATAGGAAGAGAATTCAGTAAGGTCCAAATTTTTATCGTGACAGATTTCTCTGTGTTTTTCATTAGATGAAAGCATAAATTTTATTTTACACTATTTTATAAAATAAAGTATAGTAATAAATATTTCAATATTTATTTAATATTAAATATTCATTTAATAGTAATTAAAATTAATTACTTTCTCTTAATCTGAAGCACTCCATTAAAGTTATTTATCAGAAAAAATCAAAATAATGTTAGCTTCAGATTGGTCAAACTCAGATTTTGAAACCATGGAATTTCCCAGGCAGGACAACTTTTGCTCCATATGCTCCAATATGTAATTTCTGGTCTGTTCATACTGTTTAAAGTGTTTCTTTCTTGCTTATTAATTCTTTTGTGCCTCTTATCTTTCTTATAAATGATGGTCTTTTAAATCTTAAATCCTAGGACCATGCAGATGGCCTTCCAGGAAGGATGGCTCGTTAATGCACTGAAGCCACCTGCCATCTGTAAAAAGAATAATCTTACTCTAATCAGATTCTATGGAAGGATGTTTCACATTTAGATGTAACATTAAATTAACAGCAGCAGAACAGTGAAACAATTGCATAAGAAATATAAATCCAGTTTTTACAGATTTCTGTCAGTATTGTGAAAAATAATCACTGCTAAGCAAGATGGTGGTCTTCTGAAATGTTTTAGCAGATGCTACAAGTGTTTGACTACAGCACTAGCCATCTGACTGCAATGGAGGATTTGCATGTTGACTGGAATTTATTCTGTTCTTTTAAGAGTGAAACTTTCATTTTTCTATCTTTGTTTTTTTCCCTCTCCTTCTTACATGCTTCCCTCTCTCTACACAGAAGGCAATCCTAGATAAGCAGATTAATATGTGGGATAGCTCCTCTTCATTGTTCCGTGCAGCACTTCCAGCTTTTCATAGCCAGTTGGACTTGTTAGGAGAAGCTGAGCGATTGGTTGTTTCCTGGGCTCCGTTTCATAAATTGTAGCCCAGCATGCACGAGCATGATTCCTACAGTTGCAGTAATCCAGAGGCCTGTCAGTTCCTGACTTTATGCATGTTTATTCCTACTTGTTTTATAATATTGCACTGGAATTTCCTGTCTTAGATAGTTTGCTCTTGCATCGTCAGGACTCTGTGAGTAATTTTGACTTTTTCTACTCTGTTAATTACGTACCGTAAACAAGAATGCTTGTGTTTAGGAAGTAGTTCACTGGCAGCTAACGTTTGAGATTCTGTGCTGTTTAAGATCAGGTAAGTTAACTTTGTAGCTCTTCTCTTGCTAGGTTTAAAATAGCTTTGTGATGTTACATGTGTTCAGTGCATTTGGGGTTCTGAAACAGACTGTGTTTGGTCCCACAGTTTTTGTTCTTCTGTAATAAAATACAGTGGTGTTGCATTACACCTCATTTGTGCCTAATTAAGACAAGTGGCATGCCTCACATTTTCACAGTATACCATATACTAGCAATTGTGGTAGAAATAATGAAGAAATGCACACAATACTGAGCTTGTAATATGATAAAGAATCCCCACTCCTCTCATACTCCCCCCTTTCATCTCCTCTAAATGAGAACATGCATATCAGTAAAAGGCAGGATAGTGTTAACAACTAGTACGTTAATCAACTGCAAGGCTTAATGCCTCCCCCCTCCTCCCCCCCATTTTTAAGCACTATGATGTTTTCCTGAAATTGTAGAGTTATTTTTCATGGCAAGCAAAATGACAGCATGTTGGAGTTCAGACTTTTAAAAAGCATATTCAGCCCACAGTGAACTAGAAACCTGTGGGAAATGCTGTACAGGATCTGTGGTTTAATCAGATGGAGTTATCACAGTGACTCCCTTGTTGGTTTCCTGAGATTGCCAGGTGTTACCTCTGCACAACTCAGGTTTAAAACAATAGAGCAACAGATTGAAATCTGAAATTAGAAAGCTACTAAGGTAATGCTTTACACTTCTCTCATAAATGCTGTAAGATCGTATTCATTGCTATAAACACATGTCCATGCAAAGAACTTTCCTCGTTGCTTTTTTTTCCACTGGAAATGTCACTTTGCTGTGTGGTGTAATAAAGCTAGTGTTTGCTGGTAAATAGCTTGGGTTATACCAAGAAGCATAGATGTTCTGCTAGCAAGATATGCTCTTTCTTATTAGCTTTCCTTTTTGAAGTCTTAGCTTTTCAGATGGAATTGTGTGACTAAATAGTTTTAAATAGTACATATTCTTCAGGCAGCTGCCTTGCTCTTTCTAATATATATTATTGCTCCTGGGTATATAAAATGCCCTTTTAAGACTTCTCTAGATATCTTTTTTTGCTAGCAAAGAAATTATTTTTCGACCCTGAAATAGAAAACAGAAACGTAATTTTAGCAATATCGCTGCTTGCATGTCTTAAATTGTGATGTGACCATCACAAACTGAAAGTGAATACCATGGTGATTCTGTCTGAAAGATTTTTGTTAGACATGGATCAGCAAAATGAACAGCTAAGCTCCTCGAAATGGCTTTATGAAGTTTAACAAGGGGTTTGCTCACACAGATAATATTTGAGGTAACTTTTGCCAACTACCACACTGGTCAGATAAAGCAAGTAGATATGCTATTACCTTTGGTAATATTAAACCTAAACCACAGTGAAATTGGTTTGACTGAGATGATATGCATTAAGTGAGATAGTGAATTATATATTATAAATTATTAATTCCTGTGATATTTATGGAATAAGAAATAAGAATCCAAAGTTCTCTTATATGTGTGATGATCTGGTTTCAGCAAGAGTTTCTCTGATGTATGTGAAGCACAAGGAATTAAGCTGGTGAGACATTAAAATTGGCGAATGTGGTATTGTAGTGGGAACAGGCATGTGACTTGTCATGTCTCATCTGAATGGAAGTTATTCCTGCCAGGAAAATTTTTTTCATATAGACAGGTTATTTAGCTCTGAACATTCCTACTTTACTTCTGTGCTCAGCGAAAAAGAGGGACTATGGAAAAAACTTGCAAGTTTAAGTGAGTTTCTTATGATGCTGTGTTTGCTGTGATCCTAAGGCGAGCAATGTGCTGTAGCCGAGCACATGGACTCCCAACAATACTGTTAATACCATGTTTCCAGCTGAAACTGTATTGAGACAGAATTCTGTATGTGATATTTGGAATCGAACATATCACAAGTAGTGCCTTCAGGCTGGATCAAAGTCCTGTTGTGCTGGATGCTGTTCAAACAAGTAGTGAAAGGAAGTCCCTGCCCTTTTGAGATTATAAACTAAACAGGGTGGTAGGGACAGGATGGGTATGTGCACAACTTAAACATAACCTTGGGCAAGTCAGAGCAGGTCAACAGCTAAAGAAGGAGTGAAATTCTGGAATATATTTGCAATATGATGTTGTATTAGATAGATCTGTAGCCGAGAACCTGAGGCAATGAAGGTCCACACACCTGTTTGATCCAAGGAGCAGTATAGGTGCATTGTGCCAAAGCTAATTAGGCCAGAATTAGCTTGCACTGAACATTTTACTGCTTCTTGTCTAGAAGCTCCCATAATTCATAGCTCAGGGCCTCTGATGCTACTTGAAAGAAACTTTTTGTCTTCTCTTAAGTTAAACAATTCTCGCAATATTTTACATCCACTTTAGGAAAGCTAGATAGCTAGATTTTTAGAACTCTTTGGAAAGGTTTTCCCAAGTGTTTAGAAGAGAGTCTCAGATTTGCAGCCTTGTTTAAAACATGCCAGAGGCTCTTCTTCATAAATGAAAGGGAACTTAACTTCACAAGGAAGATAGCACGAGTTGTAGCTTTTACATAGTACCTACTTTGAGTCCTTCTGTCTGTCTTGTTTGTATTGGTGTTTGGCTGAAGCAAGTAAAATTCATGTGTGTTAGCCTCCTTAAATTTAAGGTTGATATGAAGAAATGCTTTGCATAATTTGAAAGAACTTATAAAAAGGAAGAACTCCTCAACCTTGAAGATCTGGTGCTTTCAGTGTGAGTGCAGATATCCATGTCAAGAACAGTTAGCCCACATTCTGCTAATAATTCATGGCAGCCTTGGAAATTAAGTACTCATCAAAGTTAGTAGAGGATCAGACAGGGCCTTCTGCTGCTGTTGCTATAGCTATGTAATTTTGTATGAAAATACTAAGTGACTTTGTGTGTGGCACTGCTTGCCTTTGAAACAAATATTTCTACATACCTCAATTTTACAGATCTAAAATACTTTGTGTTCAAAGAAGAATGTATTTATGTGACTGTACTGTCATAGTTCTAAATTTTAATCTGTCATACAAAACACTACAGAATTTATAAGTAGAAATTTTGCATTCACAAGAAAAGTAAAGAATTTTGCTTAGCCAAATGTATACTGAACTTTTTCTTCTCTCATTTACAGTGATCATTTAAATTTCTAAATTAACTATGCACTATATAAAGATTGTTCCAGAGCTTGAAATACAAATAAATTGGTTAGGATAAAAAAAAAAAATAGATTCTTTTTTTCTTTATTTTTGAATGGAAGACGTTTTGCCCTCTTCCTGGATGATCATTAAGCATTTAAATGGTCTTGGAAACAAGCGAAAAAGTGTAATCATGTCAGTATGATAATGTATTGTACCATCCTAAAACAGCATAAACATATGTCTTTGATGTCTGTGTGTTCTGGTAGATCGTCCAGCAGATTGAAAAGTGTGGAATGAGGAGGGCAGAGAGAGGGAGAGGAAAGAAAGAGAACTAGAAGGAAAAACAAGTGAGTTCCTATCACATTTGGAAGAAACCAAAAGGGAATAACTGGTAATATTGAAATGAAAATTAGCTGTTCCATCTACTATCTTCAAAGTATCTTAAAAATGTCGATTTATAGTATTAAATAAAGTATGTGGTGCAATTTGGCCCAGAGGGGAAAAGAAAAAGTCTCCAAGTCATATTAATGAACCAGCTCTTGGCTTGCTTCTGTAATTTTACTTTGTAGTCACTTTCTGTATGATAGCTATGCTGTGAACTTACTGTTCATAAAATACACCTCAAACCTTAATGTGTGGATGTTCATAGTAGGTGAGAATTTACATTTGTATAGAAATGGAAAAGCCTGATTATTTGCAGGTATTCACGTTCTCAGGATCAAGGATAGAATTGCTTTGATTTTGTTGTGTCAGGATTTGAGTTTTGTGCATATGAAAAAGTAATTCTCTGTTCCTGTGTCCCAGATTGCTCTGCTTGAATGAAAGTTTTGTTACCCAAAGTAGAATGCAGATGTATTTACATTTTCAGGCAGTAACACAAACATTCTGCCCAAGTTGCATAGCTCCTGGCTTGTGTGCAGAGAACATGCTGTTCACTCAGGGCTCGCTGGAACTTGCTGTTCTCTGCATGAGAAATGACAGTGTCTTTTGCATTAAATAATTTCCTAGCAAGTTTTACCTGTCATGATGATTCTGAGAGCTAGCAAAGCTCAACCTTGCTGTAGCCTGGAATCTGAATTACAACCTGTAGACAGTCTGTTAGCTTTCTTCATGCATCATATTCTAAGTACGATCGCATTTATATCTCCAGTTCTGACAAAGCAGACCAAAACCTTTTTGAATTTTCATGGTTAGAGGCTCTTGAGTAAGGAGTGTAAATATGTATTTTGTAGGTTGCCAAACTAAAAAATGAAATTATTCTAGTTCAGTAATGGATTTGAAAACCTAAAGGGAGAAAAACAACTTTTTGTGTATTATACTTATGAAATTAGTTGTGTATAAATTCTTTATTAAGGTGCGGATGACAAATATTGTATTTGATGTGTGTTTGGAAGTGGTCTGAGGGTAAGATAAGAACTGAAGTGGAATAAGGTGGAAGGTGGTTTTATGGCCTGTGACAGAAAAGGATATAGATGGAATAATGGGATTCTGCTGTAGAAATTGAGCTGACAAAGCTTGAAAGCTGTTTTGTACTCAATTTCACTGGTAAACCAGAATTTTGAGAGCATAAGGGATGTGCATACTGTGAAGTGTGATTAATCGAATCCATGTTTGTCTGTGGTTGTAGTTATCCCAAATAGTTCTGCCAAATCTTTTCTGCTTAGTTAAGAAAAATTGCATTTGACTGTAGTACATAAATGTCTGACAGAGTAGGGGAAAGCAATATAGCTGATCTCGCTATCATGAATTTCAATATGTGGCTCAATCAGTACTTGGTGATAGCTGTACTTCCCCTAAGGTACAGTATTTTGCAAATGAAATTAAAAATAACAATGTTTTGTTCATTTTATCTTAGAAATTTGAACACATAGTCCCTATTTTAACATTAAGTGCCTTAATATATTTCTTTTTACACCATTTAAAGTAGTACGTGGGATAATTTATGATGATTTACCCCCAAAACAGAGTTTGTGTGTGGTTGTACATGTATAACAATTTACATGCACAATTAAAAATTGAGTTTTTTGACGCTGATTTTGCTTGCTGTTTTTAAACCTTGAATATAAAATTTCATTCAATCTGCATCAAAACATTTTAAATTTTTCTTTAAAATCAGTATCTGACAGTTACGATGTTCAAATGTAGTCTGTCTGTTCCTTATCTTATTATCTAGGGATCTCCCTAAACTCTTTGAGCTCTGGGCATTGATGTCAAGGTCTGTAGTTTCATTAATTTATAGCCAAGGAGTCTGCAATGATTCCTATCCTTCTGTCTCTTCTTTCTGGCGCCATGGGCAAACTGATACAGAAAAGAAGATATATTTGTATGAGAATGTGTTTTCTACTTTCTTTACACCCAGTATATACATACTGGTATATGTATGGTATATATATACATACTGGTATATATATATATACATACAGTATATACACCGATATAAAATTAGAAATTAGTGGTGCTTAGAAATTTATGTGCATAAACCATCACTTACACAAAGAAAATCTTTAAAATGCAAATTATACTTGAAAAACCTCTTAAAAATTAAATCAAGGGCTGAGTTTTTAATATTTGCACTTTTCAGAATCTGAGTACTGTATGCAGCTTCTGGACTCAGCTCATGTGGAGGTTTGAACATCTGTGGCTCATCCATGTAAACAGATGGTGAGATCTGTGATGTCCCAGGCACTTCTGGTGAAACGTGGTGTCTGGCAGAAACGTATTTGTACATCTACCTATCTTTGACCAATAAAACGACTGGCCTTGCTCCAGCCTTTTTGTATATGAAATTTCTAGAAGTGTGCTGCCCTTGATCTTCAGGGACATACAGTCTGTTATTTGCTTCTGTTATCTCTATATGGATGCTTCTTATCAAGATATTTAATTACGAAGAGAGGGGAAGCTGTTAATCACTAACCTTTTTTGTAATAGATTCCCACTTAGTAGATACAGCACAGCATGTGTGTATACAGTAAATGAAACAACTAGCTGAGACCTGAAAACACCAGTTATCAATATGCTTTGAATTTAATTGAAATTAAAAGTTATAGGAACATGTGCCTAATGACCTGTTAATTGACATTTTGGGGTATTTTTATTTAAACATAATCTCTCCTTTGAAAAAGCATCTGTTGCTCTGAATAATCTCAAGTTTATTTTGGATGAAGCCAGCTACTCCCAGTGACAAAACAAAGTCTGAAAACATAAATCGTGGTCATTACAGTCATTTCCTGAAGCCTTCTCACAGGAATAACACTAAGGCCCTTTATTCAAATATTCATATTGAATTGCTTTTTTCCTGTGCATAGCTGTGGAAATACTAATGTAAGGGATAACCCATGGGATGAGATAGTCATAATACTGATGTTCCCAAAACAGTGCAGTACAGAATCATCAATAGTCTAGTAATTTTTCTGTGCAAGAGGAATAATGAAAGATGACTTTCAAAATCCAGGGAAAGCGTAGCACTAGAAAAGAGTTACATCACTGTAATGTATAGCCTCTTATGTCCAGTGGAGTCTATTATTTGGAGTGCAATAGGAAAATCCAGCAACAGTAGAAAGGAAACAAAGGGTTTCCTGTAGGTTTTTTAGCAACATTTGTCAGCATAGTTGGTAAGGTGGGAAATGAATAGGGAAAAAGGTATAAAATAACCCTTTCAAAAACCATTTACATAAAATCCAGGAAAAGTCTGATTTTGCAATGTGTTAGACTGAGAAATTTGAAGGTGATGTTTATGGATAAAAGACCTGATTTTTCTTACATTATCTTCTTTCTGAATGTGCTGTTTTAACAACAAAAGAATTGCTTACTTTTGTATATTGTTTCCTCTAGCTTCAGCTACTGATTTTTAATTCTGTCTCTTAGTGAGTCTTATTGCAGCTAAGAGCAAAATATCACCTTCAAACTCTGTTATTAGCATGTGATAATATCATTGTAAGTACTTTCCAGTCCTGGTTAAGATTCTAAGCTTTTTAGTATAATCCCTGTGTTTAGATATTCTCGATCCATCTAAACTATGTTGAGCATTACTTTAAAAATTCCTCTCGTCGTTGAGGATGCTTTTCAACCTTAGAAGGTTTTCATGGCTCATTGAAATTTCTGCTTTCAGAGATACTAAGCCATATAGCATGTCAGTTGTATTAGTGTTAGTGGCCTGTTCTGGGGAAAAAACCCCACGTACTTATTCTCTCTGGAATTTGCACTTTCATGGTCATGCTTTGCTGCAAGTGGACCACTAAGAGTTATAATTGTACTTTGCTGATAGAAAGCAAAGTCTGTTTTCCTCTTGTGACTTTTTTTTTCCTTTTAAAAACTGGTATCTGTTTGCAGGACTGCAAGGTTAGAATGCTTAATAATTCAGGTAAGGATTTCCCTATGAATTTAGGACCATGCACTCAGTCATGTCATGCAGCTCTGTGGTCCTAAGCCAGTTCAGGCTTCATTTGTTTATTTATATCTCTCTCCACTCCCCATACTCACCTCCCTCGTGAAAAGTATCTAAAATCATGTTGAAATTATGCTTCCTTGCAGAAAATTTCCTGCATGTGAATTTGAGTAGTATGAAATCTGGTATGTCCAGTATGCTCTGGAGTCTGGTGATGAGAGTGTTTAAAGGTCAAACACCAGCCTAGGACAGTGAGAGCTGAGGGAGACAGACACAGTGAAAACTTGTCTGCTCTTCCTACTGGGAACAGGTCCCACCGTGTCCTACCTTTCAGACCACACCAGCTGGCAGTGCTAGTACAGTGTCAGGAAACATGTTTGCAGTTCCTGTAGCGGATCAGTGGTCTAGGTTTCAAACTTGCAGCCCACCTACACTCTGTTTGGCTTTTGGGAGTTCAGGTCTCTGCTGTGTTTACTCATGTTGCCTTTTGTCTGGGTAACTTCTCAGCCTGCTTCCTACACCAGCTGACCAGCTTCCTGGTCAGCTGCTCTTTGCTTGCTTGGAAAGGCAGGTCCTCCCCAGCCAACAGCCCTCTAGCTGTCCAATGAAGGGCAGGTCCCTGAAGAAAACCCTACAGGTAAGAGGAAATGCTCTCTCCAGAGCCGGGACTGCATGTGCAGGATGCACACTGCCAGGGGAACCCACCACATGCTTTGTACAACATTTGTATATGAGGGCTTTGGGCACAGTCTGCAGCAGGCCTGAGTGTCCCCAGGGGTGTGGCTCCAGAGCCATCCCCTATCTGTTTCAGCTGCCTTGCTGCAAGTGCTCTGGGAGTTTTGTGTAAAAAGACCTAAGAAAACTGTGAGTTAAACACTGAATTGAGGCTTTGCGTGGGAAACTGTATATGAGCTCACAAGTTGTTTACGTTTACAAGTATAGAGATAGCAAAAAAGAAAACAGCACAAAATATTTAAAGTTTAAACAAGAAGTTAAGCCAATGGCTTTCAGTAGAATTGCCTGCTTGGAATTAAGTACTAATGCAGTTTCTTGCTGTTTGGGTTATTAATGCATTTCAGATAATCATGGAGAAAAGTTTGTAGAATGCATCTTTTGCCTGCTTTTCTACCTTTCACTACATGCATATTAAAGCCTGCAGGTTTTTTTCTGTTCATCGTAGGGATAACCCATGACAACTTAATGTCCATGACATTTTTTCAGCACTTTGTATTTTCTTAGTTTGTTATTGATTTGATTTACACCATTATATGTCTAACTATTCAATATTACATATGTACTTTAGATTGGATAAAGTTGTTCTGTCATGTGCGGGGAAAAATATCATTCTGCTTCAGGGAATTGTTCGATAAGTGCATAAAATCAAAATTAAAAAATTTGGATTGGTGATTCCTTAGGAGATCTGAAATTATGTTGTTTGAGAGTTAATCCATAAACAGAGAGGCTGTAAAAATATAAATACACATACACATATACAACACACAGATATATCACTGGGTGAAGAAAATCTGAACCCAAATCTGAACCCTGCTATTGAAGAACCAAATCTTACATGTACCAATTTATGTGCAAAATCTTGCTGACATACACTGAGAATGTTTCAAAGTGTGCTGTACTCTGTGATGATCAGATATTCACTGCTGACTGAATTTAAGGACAACTGAATTGAAAGGCAAACCATGTAATTATGACAGAATGAAAATTTATAGTAATTTATAGGTTTTCTTCTTCTTCTTCTTTTTTCCCTAGCTGCTACTTGAACTCATCATTCAGATTTCTAAGTCATCCACTGTCAAACAGTAATTTTGGAATTCAATTACACTTTTGCTAATAAAATTGGGTGAAATAGCTTATATAAAACCATATAAACCATCAAATTGCAAATAGTCTATTTTAAAAGCAGTACAATGCTAAAATAATTTGCTATATTAATCCATTCATGAAATTAAAATTTAACTTGACAATTCAACTTGACAATTCTAAAAGTTTAAACAAAGCCAGTTCCATGACCAGATTTTACATGGAAGTAGATTCGAAGAAATATAAGCCAGTGTTGGATTGGGACGTGTTGCGCAGCCGGTCCCAGCTAATTTCAATTTAAATCTTTGAAAGCAAAATGCAGGTAAAACATGAGACTGTAGCAAAATTTTAGAACTTCTACTGTCTGTTACTCCTGTGCAGATGTCTTCACGAAGGGAAAAGAAAACAGATGGGGTCAGCAGTTACATCTGTGTTGACTGCCTTGGGACAGTCCCATCTACAGACCCTGGAATTCTGGGTTTATTTTCAGGTTCTCTGGTGTTTTATTGTTCAGCCTGGAGAAGTCTCTAGAACTTTTAATTATTTAGGAATAGTTGCAGAGGTAGTTAAAAGTACATTCCTTTATGCTTCACTTATGCAAATTTTCTTATTGCTTTCTACATATTAACTGAACTCTTTGGCTAACCTGTAGCCCAAAAACTCAGTTTGAAGTACACATCCGTACTTCAAGGGAAATGTCACTCCAAGCAAATGAAACTTGGCAAAATTTACCAGGAACTGAAAATATTTTCGTATGAGAAGAAGAGTAAAGGAATTTTTATCTAAGAAGTGTAGCTGGAGGGTGTTTAGCAGTCCTTATCTCATGATCCTTGTGTGATTGTACACATAAGGATGACAAGGCAGGCGTCAGACCCTTCAGAGAGCAGTGGGGAAGGGGAGCCCCTGGTGCAACCCAAAGTCACAGTGAGGCTGGGGAAGATGGCAGCATCTTCACAGTGAGGAACCACGGCAGCTGTGTCTGTGGCAGTATTTGCTGTCTTGCTGCCTTCTGTACTGGGAGGTGCTTTACACACTCACTCCTGAACCAGGACAAGCATGCGTTTGTTGTTGTCTGACAAAGAATATCTATGTACCAGCATTAGCCTGGCTTGAGATGCAGCTGACCATCTGGACACTGAATTTCTAAAGAATTCTTTCCAAATCAGACTTAGCATTCCCCTCTGCTCCATATTCATCTTGTTTTAATTCTGTTTCTTGGGAAATTTGTTGCTGATATGTACTGGGCAGAGTCTGTACAGCAGGAAGCTTTCACCTTCGTGTTTTAAAGAGCATGTTATAATTTTTCATCTAAATGTTTGCAGGTTTTTTTAAGATTTTCTAGACAAATTCCAATAAAAACATGGTTGCAAATTGAAAAGAACTTCTAAAAGTTTGCACAAGCTTTTCAGAGGAAAAGAAGGTTTTAAATTCAAGTTTATGGGTTTAATTTCTCACAGGCATTTTTTAATATGTAAATGATTATGTTATATAAATGATGTAAATATTAAGTACCACTATCATGACATTTGTATTAGTTTTGTTTAAAAACCAGTGAGAGAAATACAAAATAATATTTTCTTTTTCTTGCTTCAGTACTGGGTGAATGATGAAAGGGAACTGTATATATAGTTTGGCTAAACGAAGACAGATTTATGAAGACAGTTCCCTAGATCCAACTTCTCCTTTCCAAAGCAAAGTCAGGAATGAATCTTCCTGTTGAAATACATGTCAAAGCTACTGAAAGATATAAAATGCATTGGGTTCTTTCAGCTCCTTAAGAGGACTTTTGTTGAACAACTAATTAATGCCTATGACACTTAAGTCGCATGTGCAACCTAAAATCATACATTCTTTGTTATCACATTTTGTGCCTAGCAATCTCCTGTTTCCTTTAATTACAATAGAGAGAATCACAGAGTAGTCGTGGTTGGATGGCTCCTCTGGAGATCATTTAGCCCAGTCCCTTTGGTTACCTATACTAGGTTGGCCAGGTAGCTCCCATAACATTTCTGAGTACTTTAGTTTCTTTTGCTATTTTTTTTATTATCAAGATATTTTTCCAAATTAAGTTCAGCATGTGAAAGTGCCTGTCATATTCTGCTTGCCTAGACCAGATTTTCTTTGTTGGGAAAATAACTTCTTTCAGATGATTTTTCTCTAAAAAATATGCCCTTCTTTTGATGTCTTAGGTTTTAACTTTCATATTTTTCAAAACCTGTACTGCCTAGTGTGTTACTCTGAAGATTCATGTGAACTACTGTTCTGTCATGCTGGTTAGACATAACAAACCCTCTCTAGGTTTCTACTTTAAGGACACCTTGTTGTCCCAGGGCCCAAAATATGTAAACTAAAGCCTTTGAGAGGAGAGCCAAACTTGGGGTAATTACACCATTAAGCAAAATTATAATTGGAGAATTAACTCTGATATGTGAATGGACAAAACTTATAAAAGTGTGAAGAACCCATGACCCAGGGTCCATCTTCGGTGGATGCCCCTCGGAGGCTTTTGACTGTCCAGGGTGTATCTTTGAAGGCCCTTCAAATAAATACCTACTTTTATTCTCTTAATCTTGTCTAGCCTCTGTTTTCAGGTAGCCACTTCAAGGCATCACTTTCACATCAGGAACACAAAAAGCTCTCAGGCTATGGAAACAGGAAAGTTTGAAAATTCTTTTTAAAGAAAATTTGAAATAAGAGAATTGCCTCGAGGCTCACCCAGTTATCACAAACACAGCATTATGTCTACAAAATAATCAAGGTGATCAACAACAAATAACAGGGAATCTTGACTAAGGCAGCAAAAACTAGGGCAAACAGGAAAGAAAAAGAACCTGTATCCAAGTTTGTCCCCAAACAGTTTGTAGATTAAAGGTTATTTTCATTAAGGCATGTACTTGTGGAAGGAGCAGACTTGTTATTTGTTGACAAAAAGGTAAAAGCCCTTCAGGTCTTCGTATGTATTTCTATAGCAAAAATACACCTTGGCAAATTGAGATGAAGGGAGCAGTAAATACGTGGATATTTACCTATGGTGGAGGGTAAGCACTGCCTATCCTAGTTTGTTCTTTACTTGCGTTCTTCTTCCTTTATTTAATGTTTGTGTATTGCACACGTGTTGGCATTTCTAAATTTCAGGTTAATCTCAATGTGCCCTTTGTCTAACTCTTTGTCAATGCAATGGAATCGGGATCTAGAGGTAGAAATGCATGGGATAAATCTCCTGTACAGTAGCAGGTAATGTAAATAGAGTATTCTTTATGTGTTTCCATTAAAAGTTACAGGCAATTGGAATCTTCTATAGAGTAAAATCGAAAATCAAACAAAAGACTGAGCACCATGATCTTTCCAGATGTCTTTCTCATGAAAAGAACTCAATTGTTGGGAGGAAATCAATGTCCTTCAAGGATGCGTCATATCATCAGGTAGTCTCTTTTAAAGTTTATGAGTTAATCCATAAATATTTGGCACTGTCTGTAAAACACCAGCTGTGTTTTGCCAGAAAGTTTTGCAGGATTTTTTCTTTTATGTTAGGCCACTTCTCTCACTGCCAAAGTGTCTCAGAGTGCTTGCGGTATTGCTGTCACAATAATAGGTAGGATTGTTTTCATGCTTTGATGTATTTGGGCTGATGTTCCCCTCAGTAGAATAGTATTCACAATCTCTCTGGGCCATCTGTGCTTCTGTAATGAAGTGTGCCTGCTACCCCTGGCTCGTGTTGGGTGTGGCAACAGAGCTCCTCCACCCGTGAGACTCCTCGGCACCCCCACGATGCTCTGCCAAAAGACACAAAGTGCCTGCTTGATCTTTTCTGGCTCTAGAAGCAAAAAAGCAAAGAAAGCCCATGAGGGCAGTAGGAGATGGGAGGTTAGGGTCTCCCAAGGCTGTCCTTGAAGGTTGAAAAGTCATCAACCAGCCCTGAGGGCTGTCTTCACTGCCTCTATCATGCCACTCCCCCGGACAGCCAGCATGACTTGGGATAGCACAGAGTACCTGCATCAGGGGTTAGGGAAGGCACAAGAATAGGCCAGAGGTGCCACTGCTGCCCACAGTTCTGGGACAGCCACTGTGAGGAACCACAGCCCTGCCAAGCCAATGTTCTCCCCAAATGCAGCACTCCTAGTGTCGGACAACATCCTTGCCTCGTGTGTGCCCACAGGGGCTCTGGACTAAAAGCCACAGTAAGAGCAGAGAGGGCAGTGCCATCACAGACAATTCCCAGAGATGTCACAGGGTTCAGGAGAGGACAGCAGATACTGCAAAGCTGGAAAGACCCTGATTCAGAGGACCTTGTCCTCTTTTTGTGGCCGAGTGGAGATGGTTTAGCCTCAGGCCAGATTCCATGGTGAGAGGCCAGTGACTGTGAGACAAGGGCCTGGTGTGGGGCAGTGGGACCATGCAGGTGGGGAATCCTGCTGACTTTCTTGGTGCAAAGAAGACCCTTGACTCAGCTTCTCTGAGGGCTGTCATGGGAGGAGGACTCACCTATGATGTGCACTGGGAAAGCCCCAGAGAATGATTGAGACTGGAAGGGTTCTCTGGAGGTCACCTTGTGCAACCACCTGCTCAGGCAGGGCCTCCTAGAGCCACTTACCCAGGGCCATGAACAGAGCCTTTCCAAGTATGTCCAAGGAAGGAAACTCCACAGTTTCTCTGGGCAACCTGTGCCTGTGCTCTCTCACCCGCCTAACATTCAGAGGCAGCCATCTGTATTTCAATTTGTACCCCTTGCCCATTCTCTTGTCACTAGGTAAAACTGTCTCGTCATTCCATCAGCTTTTCCTCCTATGTGGGTAGTCCATTCCCTGGGGCTCAACCAGTCCATCTTATTGACTCTCTGGTGGAGTCTCTTGAATATTTCCTTGCATTTTTTTGTCAAATGTTTTCAAATTGTCCTTTCAAAGATATTTGAAGTTTTTGTCAAATCTCAAATAACTGAAATAGTAAAGAAAATCAAATTAGGCCCCATGAGCTAATAAGATATTTGATAAGATTGGAATAATGAAGTAAATTTGCTGAATGGTGTGACTGGGATAACACTATTAAGAAGCAGTAATGTTTCAGGCTGTGATTATAATTTGAATCATTAGTTCTTCCTCTTCTTTCATAAACCCTTCTAGCCCTCACCTTTAAATATTCAGGGAAGTATGTTTCTTTGACCTGTGCCAGCAGTAGGTCTCAAACTATTTTTATTAAATTCTTTGAGGGGTCACAACCTACAGGAAGCAATAAAGAGCTGTGTAATATTGTGCCCCAGCGCAACTCTTACAGCTTCCTGTGAGTCCTCTTGAAGTGTGAAATTAGCTGGTATTTATTTAGCAAAAAAAGCATCTCTAGAAATGAAACCAGGATCTAGCAGAACTGAAAATTATGGAATTGTTTGCCTTTGGATGGCAGATTCCATCAAGGCAGAAATTAATTTTAAGTTTATATACAGAGGGTTCTTGTGAATTGATTCCAAGTATTATATTTTAAAAATATATATATAAATGTATCTTAAATATTTTTTTGGTATAGGTGACAGTGTTGATCCTGGCTGTATTTTATTGGATGTTTTTGCCATTTTTTTCTTGTTGGTTTCAATAAAGCATATGAGTCAGAATTTTCTCCTTCTCTCCAGGGTCCAGATAAGACTCCCTCTCACTACCTATGGTTGATGCTTTGGGTAAAACATATGCCAGAGAGAAAGAAGAGCATATTTGCTCTTTTTCTATTAGTGGGATATTTCTGAGAAATGAAGGAACTGTTGACTTGGGAGAAAATTTTTAGAGAAGAATATTCCTGTTTTTCAGATTACTTGGTGCTAATCACTACAATAAAAATGAGACTAAGTTTTTGTAAGAAAACTTCATAGCATTTAAATGAGCTAAACTCAGGGCTCAGAGGGAGTGGGGAATAGCTCTTTCGAGAGTTTGTTCTCAAAATTGTCAAATGTAGGTTTTGCTGCCGGGCAAAGAGATGGTTCCAAGTCTCGCTGGCCCTGATAAATGCATTAAATGAGATTGAATGGTGTCATCTGCTGAAGCCATGCACTGTGGTACTCTGGGAATTCTACGCATTTATTCATCTATGCATGATCACCTCACTTCTTATGAAGTAGCTTCCAAAGTCACTCAAGTGCTCTCAGGATTAATTATTTTTTTGTTGCTACTGCCTTCTACTTAAAATGCGCTGATAAGGAAAAACACTCAAAGAATTTGTTTGATAGAATCATTCTTACTTTCCCCATCTTTACAAGAACTGCCTAGGTACTTAGACTTACATTTTGTCAATATGTTGTCAGAAACAGCATGTCTGAAATACTTCTTTGGTAATTTTCCTAATTTCATCCTGCAGCCTGGCCTTGAAGGCAGCTGCTGTATGACAGCCTGAAGAGAGGGGTGAAAGCTAGACAAAGTACATGATATGTTACCAGTGGGTGAAGAGCTAATGCTACAATATGGAAAATGAAACAAATATATTTCGGTTGGAAATGTGGATTACGAGGTGACTCTTCTGTTGACTGAGAACTGAATGGGGGTTTTGGGCATCTGTATAATGCAGTGAAAATGACAGTAAGACCAGGAAGGTGAGCAATAGGCTCTTTCTGAGAAGAGAGTGGGATAGTGTGAGTACACACACATACAGGACTGTAAGTTCAATGTATACTGTAAGCATGTTATAGATATAACATGTGTGGGGCTTCTTCTGATGCTGTCCCTAAAGGCTGTGTACAAGTAATTGTGGTAAACAGCCAAAAGTGAGAAATCAAGGTAGTGCTGCAGAGACATCCATGAGGATGTGTCAGTAATGGCCCAAATAAATCTTGCAAATAACAATGTACATCCAGTACATTAGAACTGAGTGAGAGTATTTGAGAAATATATGAGAAGATGAAAGATACGGTGTAAAGAAATCAAGGGATTTTTAGCCTGTGAGCAGTAGTTCATTGCATGGAGAAAACTCAGAAAACAAAGAGTCAGTAAGTAAGAAACTGCGTAACCCTTTCCAAGACGCAGACAGCATCCTGCAAATGCAATTCAGACTTCAAGCAGCATGCATAAGTGTAATGAAGCTGAGAGGCAGTAACTCCTTTAACTATGACCCTAAAATAAAAACAACCTTTTTTTTTTTTCCTTTTTTTGACTTCCAGTATGAGAAAATTAAAGGAAGCAGGGAATGAAACAAAAATAGTCTCAAATTAATTGAAAGGTAGAAATCAAATATGACTATAAGCTAGTAGAGATGATTCAGTTGCCAGTTTCAACACTTTTAAAGAGAGGGTGACATTTCTACTAAAACATAGCTGTGGATTTTGTTGACCAAAAATGAGAATAAGAAGGTTTGAGTAGTGAGAACTAGCAACTTACTGTGTACAGTCTGTGTTCCCTGACTTTGCATTTCTTTGTTTAGCTACGCTTCATCCAGGAAATTTTATTATGAGTGAGCATGCCTGCCAAGATGGTGCCATTTAGGGTTAAACAAGAGAGCCTGATATATAAAGCTGCCCAAGTACACTAATGTTTCATGCTGATTTATTTTCTTAATGGGGCAAGTTTCCTAAACTTGGCTTTAGCTAAGTACTGAAGGATGATTTCAAGTGTCTAAACATGGAGACCCACACAAGAAAATTTTAGGCCGTCTTTTGTACACTTCAAGGTATCTGAAGATTAAAACTACAAAGGGAATTTATGCTCCTGTTTCCTTTGAAAAACTTATTAGTTGTGTGTTTACACAATTAAGTGTCTAGCTAAATTTAAAAAGTGTTTTTATTATGACAGTCATTAGGTATGTTGGGAAAAGACACACAAGAAGCTCAATAGGAAAAGTGCCCTTAAATTGAAGATCTTTATCTTCCTGACAGCTCAAAGTTTTTGTTATGCATCTTTCATAGGAAGATCCCTGAAATTTATTAATAATGCATCTTCAAGTGTGTCTGGCTTAGCTAGCATTGCATCAGACATGAATAAGAACAGTTCAAGTAAACTTGGCATTCTGCAGAGAAAATTTGAAAAATATTTATTTACTTTCATGTGCTACCCGTTGCACTCATTACTGTGTATTAAAATGGAGGGCAAATACCAATAACAAAATGATTTATAACAGGTGGCTGGCACAATTACATTTAATCTTCTGTTTTTCCTTAAAGCAACTTAAAATTGGTATTTTTCAGAGAATATGCTCAGGCTGTTTATGACCAAGTATGACAAATCTCATAAGTTGGTAGAACATATCTTCCAGCCAATAAAACATAACCTTATATTTCAGTAGAAAATTAAAAATTAAACCACTATTAAGAGTAAAAATTTAATTAAAGAAAAAATGTATCTTTTTGAATGGAAGAGTTCTACAATAAATGACATACTCAACAAAAATAAGATTGTTCACTTATTTGGCTTCATTTAAGGTTGCTTTATGACTTGAAAGCAATTAATCTTCTTTACATGTCCTGTCCTTGTACATATTTTATTAGTCTTAAGTTAACAAGACAAACTGAGGTACATTATGGTTAAATTATTTGCTGAAGTTAACAAAAAAATACCTTTGATTTATATAATAATCACTGATTGTATATGTCAGGCTTTTTGTGGTTTTCTAGTGAAAGTTTTTGAGCCCCTTTGTATTTTTGTATTGGCATCTGAGGCCAGTACTTGGGAAAATAAGCAAGCACACCATATGGCTTTAGAGCTCAGACTGATTTCTCCCCTGTCCTCCATACCAAGAGTGGAGGTCCTCAATTTGTCCCAGGTGTAGTTGGGCATGCAATTGGTATTGCACCCAGAAGGTTCCCTACTGCTCTATGGGAGACACATGGTTAAGGTGAGTAAAGGTGATTGACCATGTTGAAATTTGGTGGTAGAGATGAATTTCTGACACAAACTTGATGCTCACAGGGGGACCACAGTGTTTAAATGAAAGAAATAAGAACAAATACAAATTTTTGTTGCAATGTAGAAATGTAGAAAATAAGAAACCTGCATTTCTAATCTTAGATACTAACAAGTTTATTCTCTCATGCCATTATTGCTTGTGTCAGTAGAGTCCTTTATTCACTGTAAAATGGGCCAGAAACAGATTTTAGCTGTTTTGCGAGTCTGATATTATAAAGATGTTTATTTACTTTTTCTACTTTTCCTAGGACTAGTTTGGAACTTAATGATTTAAAACAGGTCATGATTAGGGATTTAGTACTTTACTGCCTGGAAAGTCCAGTGCAGACTGTATATGGCATTTTCAGGCATCTGATAAGAATCAAGGGAGATGCAGGGCAGAAGACTGCTTTATTTAGAAGCGTATGTAAAAGGAAGTGCCCAAGAAAGTTGCTTAGTTGGAACAAGATTTGTAAAGGTAAACATGTTAGCTCATTTTAAAGAAGCACAAACCATGCTAACGTGTGCACAAAAAGACATCGAAGCATCATTTTAAATTATGGTCTCTCACACTGCCCATTTAAGAGCTTGCATAAACACCTTTTTTTTTTTTTTTAATTTAAACAGTGTCTTTTCAGGAGCTAATGTTTAGCAGTCACACTAAAAACTATCATTGTGAACACCTTCGTTATTGGTATAACACCACCCAATCTTGGTGGATAAAAACAAGTTTCTGTTTTAATTTGGACTGATATATGTGAAATGGCATTCCTTAGATTTATAGGAATGCAATAATGAAAGCTCCTGCTTCAATGTGGTTGTAGTTTTGGGGGGGTTTCTGGCTTTCAGGTCCAGGGTTCTCTTGGCCTGGAATGGCTTAGTGCAGAGTTCTGCAGTGAAAGCTGCAGATATTGAATCTGGTTTTCTGAAGGGACTGAAAAAAAGGCTTTTTCTGTCCTTCTTAATGCAGAATTGCAGTTTGGTTTTGTTACAGACACTTTCTGAGATTTTTGTTCCACCAGTTGTTGGGTAAATTTTGCCTGGATCTATATTGTTTGACCCCTTTGCATGAGCTGATATTAGCTTTAGTCCCGTTAGTCAGAGTTCAGACAGAGATGCTGACCATTTCTCAGAACATTATAGTCTGTCTCTCAGAAAGGTTATGGATTTCGTGAAGCTGGTCATGACATTCTTCCATCCACCCCCACAAGGTCTACTGGGTAGTAAGGAGCTGCAAAGTTTGACAAACTAGATAAATATATGTCTTAAAGCAAAGCAGCTGTTCAGCTTCTTCCTTCCCCCTCACTGTGCAGATCTGGGAGTACAGCATTCCCATCGCTATATTCCCACACTTTAGTGTTCAGTATCATCCTGACCTGCAGTCCTCTCTTCTAAGGATTGGTTTTCACTGTTTATTTCTTTTCTTGGTAAAAACATCAGCTGACACCTTACTTCAGAACAGACAAGAAGAGCAGTTTCCTTTGTTGTCTGTGATGAGAGCAGACCCATGATGGACATGGAAAGCAAGCTGCAGTTCTCCAAAGTTTAATCATGTGCTTAGTGTGTTCCATTAGAGGAATGTGCTCCATGTGTTTCAGTCTAGCAGGAGAGGACCTTGACCCCTTTGAGAACCTCTGAAACACTGGAGCACATTAACATGTCCCCATTGGCAAGAGTCAGGTGAATTTTACTAGCTTAGGCTCTGCAAGCCTGTGCAGCAGCTACCTGTTGTCAAAGCTGCTGGCACGGCCTCTATCATACGGATATGATACGAGTGTCTTGTACTGCCTCGCTGTGTTCAGATGCCCATCATTCTTCCAATCTTATGTAGGAAGAAAAGCGATCATCTAGCTGCACAGGAGCTGAAAAAACATTCAGAAACAAAGGCTGTGTAATCAAACCAGGAGTGTTTACGAGAGTCCATAAGCAATAAGTATTGAGATACTGCAATCTGCTTGGCCGTAAATATTAAACATCTCCCAAACCTTCTACTGATTTAAACACTTATGCCTTTTTTCCCATCTCTCCCACTCTGCATTAGTATTCTTTTTCTCCTTTTGAGAACAGATTAAAGGAAGCAAGTAGCAATATTTTATCCTGGTGTATTTCTAAAGCAAATGCCCTTTTCTTCAGGAAGTACAAGGGGCATGGGCAGTAGCTTGTGTAGGTATAGAATCCAGCATGGCTCTGTTTTCTGCTGCTAGAATCACCACAATTATTATTAAGGCTGCTTGGAGTATTGCTTTGTAAGAGTGTACACAAGTTCAGTTTGGCTGCAGGATCTGAGTAGTACAAAGAATCATTTCCCGGCCATTGCTGGTCTTGGCTACCTCTGAATGTTCAAGTGTTCCTGGGGATTTGGCTCCATGGGCTTTTTTGCAAGTTCTCTTTTTTTTCCACCAAGGTTTTTCCTGGTAGCTTTTTTCCTTATTGCTTTGGCTCCTTCTTGGGTACTGTCTTCCTTTTGGCTTTGCTGGGAATTAAAGCACCTGCTTACCAAGAATCATGTGCCTCTATAGCTTCCTGATTTTCTTAGAGTTTTTGCCTTTAAAAGATACTTTTGTTAGCTGGATACTATATTTTATGTTTAGGAATTTTCCATTCCTTTGACCCTGCCTCTTTTCTTTCTACCAGAAAAATATGGAAGAATGGATTTCACCAAGATTTAATTTACATTTTATTTTAGGTCAAGGCTCTTTGTGCACTAAAAGTCTTTCTCTGTCTTTCACTAAATTTCCTTATTTGGAATAGGTATGCATAGGCTAGCATCCTTGTCTCTTAAATTCCAGGAATGTTTCTGGCAAAACAAAGTCTTGAAAACAAAAGAAATTTTGTTTTTTACATAGAAATTACTGTGAATTGTTACACTAAATCATACTTTTTCACAGACTCAGTTCACATATTCCCATGCTTTTTGCATGTTTTACTACTGAAGAAGTTAACTTCAAGTTAACCACTATTTTCCAGAAACCTTAAATGTCGCAAAAGTGAGGTCCTGTAAGAGAAATGTAAGACAAAGTAAAACAATAGTCTTGTATATGAGTAAGCAAATGGTATGGCATTTTGCTTCAGCCATTCACGTGAACTATAGTTGTTTCATGTATTCTGAGACAGAGATACTTTACTGTCTTCAGTCTGATCTGTGGCCAACCCTATGTGGCTTTGGCAATGAATGCAAGTGAGTAGCAAGTATTTAGGATCCTCCTTCTAATATATGCCATGGCTTGATAAAGCAGCATTAGATGTCCATTTCTTTTTCCATCCTCTGGAAAGCAAGGGGGGATACTGAATGCTTGGAGTACTGGTGTTGGGCACAATATTTGCAGCTTCCCTCACTGGTGTATTTTGGCACAATAAAGACTTGAACTATATGGGATCTTGGTTTATACCTGCAAATCCACAGTTAGAAAAAGGTCATGTCTGTCACAGAATCTAATGAAAACAACATGTTTCAGTGTTTTCAGCGAAACAAACTGGAAACTCCTTTCAGGTGACATGCGATGTTTTGTTTCTGTTTTAATGATAATTGTGCATTCTCTAAAACCATAAAAATATGAGTTGCATTGAATGGCAGATAAAAATGTTCCTTTTCCAAAAAGGTCAAAGCAATTCTTCAGCTATATCAAAACGTATTTTAGCCCTGCAAATGCCTTTCTGAAGCAGACTTACTTTGAAATGAATAAAATTCTACACAGTCATTCTTTCTTGATGAAATATCTCTTTGAAAAAATTTTAACTAGTTTAGTTAGTACCTAGAGAAACGCCCCAGTAGTAGCTCATACTTCGTAGGCTGCTGGATGGAACCTGTTTTCATCTCTCCCTACATTCTCCTTCAGTTTTCACTCCTGGTTGTTTCAGTGATGACAGTAAATTTTTTTTTCCTTCAGCTTCAGATTTTGATACAGTTGTGTGATGTGTTGCCAACAGTTTCATCCAGTTTGGACTAAGACTTACAAGGACCCCAGGTGGGCCATCCTCTGTACAAAGCAGCCAAGCATCTGTGTCTTGGGAACAACCACAGGCCACATGGACAACCGAGAAATTTTCTGTACAGCAGCAAACACAGGCAGAAGTTTAGAAACAAGGTTGTCAGCAGTCTTACAGCATTTTGATCAAGTGCAGAAGTAAAGACAACAATGGCTGTTAAGCCTGATTCCAAAGCAGGAAAAAGGCTTAGCTACATGCCCAAGAGAAAAGTGTGGAGGTAATTTATAATTGGTAGGAGGGTTTTGTAGTGAAATTCACCATCTTCAGCAGAGGATTTGAGGTGTGTTCTAATGAAGCAAGGACACTAAGGCATGACAGTATCCAGTTTGGAAAAGTATGGTGATTCTTGATATTGGAGTCTCTTGGTGGAAGTACGCAACAGGAAATGCAGGGAAAAAATCAACTGTGACTAAGTAAATATGGAATTGAGAATAGATATACTCTGATACAAAGATTCAGAAAAAAAAAAAGAAAACCTTTAGACAGGATGTTTTATAGCAGTTGTTACATTTAAAAATTCCAGAAGAAAACTAGCAATATTTCTTTCCAGAAGAAAATTATGCAAAATTAGCATAATATTGCTAAGCTGGACTGCCAGGCCTACAGGTCTCTTACTCCTTTATTTTCAAGTGATTGACTCTAATTCTTTTGATCAGCTGGTGTATATCTAGCAGATGATTCAATTTGCCATAGTGTAATGGTAGAAGCAATAGCTGTATCTAGAAATATTTTTTATATTTAATTGAAATTGTAAATTATGGACATGGCTCTTTAGAATTTTAAATTGGTAGCTTTAAAATGTAGCTGCAGATGTAACCTTAAATGTCTGGTTTGAAATTGCTTCATTATAGAACTGTAAGGAACATGTAGAGAAATGGCAGATGAAATTAATGCATATGAACAATCACCCACTCGCGTACTGATTCCCTACTTTAATTTCACTTTTCCTGAGTGCTGATGAGGTAGTTACTTTGTTTTGATCTTTGAAAGCTCATTAAGAACACTCATTAAGCCTCAGAATACTCAGTGAAGTATAGCTTCTGCTGTTACATGCAGGGTACAGTTCAATAACCTTTTCAGATTATAACAATTTGGAGGTAATCAGGAATAGTACCCCAGAGACTGAGTTACTGAAACATGATATAGATAAAAACAAACATAGAGATGTCAGGCTGATGTGTTGTCTAGGCTGGCACCGCTATCATATTTTAAGATGCTCAAAGTTAAACTTTGTCATAAAGAGATTGGAAACCAAATGAAAAGTACTGACACTTCAGCTGTACTTGTGCAGATTGGTTATTTTAATATCCTTCTCCTTCCTGCTCTTCCTTTCTTGTTAACTCGAATTCCTTTATGCATTTATTCTTCATTAAGTTCTAAATTTTATTTTAACTATACTGTTTTCTGTCCCCTCCTGCTCTCCAGGGAGGAAATCTTTCAGGCCTTTTTCTAATCTCTGCCCAAACTTCCTGAATTTTTAATAGTGTGTGCCACATCACTGCTGCCAGCATCCTCAGATCCTTCCTATGGGACTTGGGATCTGTTGCTTTTGGACTGAAACAGGATAAAATATTGCATTTAAATGTATGACAGCTCGTAGAGCACTTGGAAAACAATGAGAGTAGGAGTGCACAAGAAAGCTTCAGTTCTGCTGAGGGATGAAGCTTATACAAAATTCTGTAGGGTTAATTTCCTTATTCCTGTGTTAAGGAAAATCCTGCTCATCCCTCAATGAGGAATGTAAAACTTTACATAAATTATTAGCTGAGAATTAGCACCTGCAACTTTTCTTGCCCACAACAGACCCTTTCCTTTTTGTTTAGTCTTATCTCTCAGTCCATTGCTATCAATTGCTCATGAGGCATGATCCCTGTGATCCTCACTCTGCTGTGGGCAATTTTCTTCATTTCATAGAAGTTTTATTCTTTTTGGCTCATTCTGCAATTAAGTTGGTTTCTGTCTCTGCCATCCTTTCTTGTCTCTGCTCCCTCCCTTCTCCAAATGTCCTTAACAGCTGTTTGCTTTCTCTGTTGCACATTTGATTCTCTGACACATGTATCAATAAAAAAACCTGCCACAGATGAATGGGAGCAAAGCTGAGATGTCTCTCAAAATTATTGCTTTTAAAATTCTGCCTGCTTCATCACACCTATGTTGCCTGGAGGGTGTGACAAATCTTGGTAAACTTCTGAAGATTTGGACAGTCCAGTGATTTGATAAGGAAGTCAGGAAGCAAAGCCATTGGGACTTTCTGTCTGCTGTAGCCTAGGGAGACACAGAGGAAGACTGCTCAGTTATGCTCTGTGGGCTGGGCAAGGAAGAAGGAAGTCCCCTTCTCTGTTAGCAATCCTGTGTTGTCAGAACAGGGAACTGAGTGAAATGGAGCCTTAAATAGGGACATGGCTGAGTCTTACTCAGGGTCAGCTGAGCACATGGTTTACCAAGCCTTCTAGCTAAACTATGAGGAGTCTCCCTTTTTGGCAGTATTGAACAGAAGCCTAAAACATCAGCTGAGGTTTTAGCTCTGATTCAACCTTTCAAAACAGCTATTCTATTAATCTGGGGCAGGTATATCTCTCAGAATTTTTGCCAGGGGTCCATTTCATCTTTGAGCCAGCAGCACTCAGAGCCTGAGTGCAAGGAAGAAAGAGCCTGAGTGCAAGGAAGTCACGCAAGGAAGAAAGAGTTGTGGCAGAGCTGGGCCTGAGCAGGAAGAGATCATCACAGGACATCTCCATCTGATGTAGATAGACTTTACTTAACCTTAACCAGAAGACCTGCCAGACTAGTGGCATGATGCTACAAGAATTATCTTCATTATTATTAGGCATTACCCAAGGGCAGTGAATAAAAGGTTCCTGTATAGTTGTGAATCAATGAATTAGAAAAAAATGATTATTTTGATTTCTTTACAAGCATAATATTGCTAATTACTTTTTCAGTTTGGAATAATAAGCAATTAATTTTTAAAAAATTATATTCAGCCTCAGCTATAATGGAATTAACTTTTCTTAATTGCCAAAAGAAATAAAATTTTGGTAGTCAGCATGGCTTTTGAGGGGAATGAGAGATCATCAAAGTAAATTAAATTAGAAGTGCAATTGGGAAAATGAAGGCTTTTCACCTTACAGATAATTTTGATATTCAACATGTTTATTATTTGAGCGTATTCTGTTTCAGCTTCAGAATAATCTAAGTCTTCAATATTGAATCAATTCGATATTAAACCAGGCTTTCCTGGATGTTTGAGTTATTAACTGTGTTTCCAGTTATTAAATTACATCTTTACATGACCTCTACCTTGAGAAGACCGTTCCTTAATTTAGCATGTCAGTGTCAGAGAGAATTATGTTGCACCACAGAAGGCCATTTAGAAGAGAAGCCTGATTCACCCCAGATGGGCTAATCTAGTGAAATGAAGTATAACTTCAGCAAGCAACTCAGATACTGGAATCTCATTGAAATGTCAGTGGTGGCAAAGGTCAAAAACCCATCTTTCTGTGTATCATAGGATCATAAAACGTTTCGGGTTGGAAGACACCTTAAGATCATATAGCTCCAAAACCCTTGCCATGGGCTGGGAAACTTCCACGAGACCAGGTTACTTAGAGCCCCATTCAGCCCAGTCTTGAACACCTCCAGGGATAGGGAATCCCCTGCCTGTCTGGACAGCCTGTTCCAGTGCCTCAACACCCTTATGGCTAAGAATTTCTTCCTGATCTAGGCCCTCTTTCAGCTTCTCCTGTGACCTATCCCTACATGCCCTTCTCCAGCCTTTTTGTAAGCCCTGTTTAAATATTGGAAGGTGTTATAAGGTCTCCCTGAAGCCTTCTTGTCTCCAGACGGAACAACCCCAAGTCTCTCAATATTACACAGAGAACGTGCTCCGGCCCTATGATCAACTTAGTGGCTCTCCTCTTCAGTCTTTCCAACAGGTCCATGTCTTTCTTGTGTTCAGGACTCCAGAGCTGGAGACAGCACTCTGTGGGTGGTCTCACCAGAGCAGAATAGAGGGGGAGAATCCCCTCATACTGGCCACGTTGTTTTTGATGCAGCCCAGGATGCAGTTGACTTCCTGGGCTGCAAGTGCACATTGCTGACTCATACTGAGCTTTTCACCCTCAAACACCAAGTCTGTGGTGCCAGGACTAGTCTCAACCCATTCTCTGCCCAGCCTGTATTTTTGCTTGGGACTGCCCCAGCCCAGGTGCAGGATCTTACACTTGCCCTTGTGAAACTTTATAAGGTTTGCACCTCCCAAGTCTCTCAAGGTCCCTTTGGATGGGATCCCTTCCCTCCAGTGTGTCAACTGCACCTCACAGCCTGGTGTCATTGGCAGTTTGCTAAGGCTGAACTTAATCCCACTGTCCATATTGCTGACAAAAATGTTGAAAAGGGCTGGTCCCAATAGTGACCCCTGAGGAATGATACATGTCACTGGTCTCCACTTGGACATTGAGCTATTGACCGCAACTCTTTGAGTGCGACCATCCAGCCAATTTTTCATCCAGTGAGTAGTCCATCCATCAAATCATTGTTTCTCTAGTTTAAAGGCAATGATGTCATGCAGAACAATGTCAAATGCTTTCACATGTCCAGGTAGATGATATTTGTTGCACTTCCCTCATCCACTACTGCAGTAACCCCATCATAAAAAGCAATTTTGTCAGGCATGATTTGCCTTTAGTTAAACCATGTTGGTTGTCACCAATCACCTCATTATTTCCCATGTGCCTTAGTGTAATTTCCAGGAAGATCTGCTCCAAGATCTTGCCAGGCACTGAAGTGAGACTGACTGGCCTATAGTTCCCTAGGTCTTCCTTAATTCCCCTTTTCCAGTCAATGGGAACTTCACCAAGCTGCCATGACTTCTTTAGTATAATAAAGAGTGGCTTAGCCACTTGTTAGGCCAGTTCCCTCAGGACCTACAGATGTATCTCCTTGCACTTCTACTTGCTCACTTTCAGGTTCCCCAGATGTTCTTCATTCTCCCAACCCCTACTTTCAAGTTCTGCAACTTGAGCAGTGTGGCTGGAGCACTTGCTGGTAAAACACTGAGGCAAAAAATCACGGACTACCTTGGCATTCTCCATGTTCTGAGTACCCGGGTCTCATATATCCTTCCTGAGAGGAATAAATTTTTCCTAGTCTTTCTGTTACCATTGATACACCTAAAGAAGCTTTTTTTGTTATTCTTGACATCCTTGGCCAGGTTTACTTCTGCCAGTACCTTAGCTTTCCTAACAATCTTCCTGATATTTGGGCTGTTTTTCTGTATTCCTCACAGGACACCTGTCCCTTCTACCAGCCTCTGTAAGGTACCTGTTTGTCCAGGAGCTCCTTGTTCATCCATGCAAACTTCCTGATTTCCTCTTTGTAGTGATGCACTGTTTGTGAGCCTGGAGGAGACAATCCCTGAATATCATCCAGCTCTCTTGGGTTCTTCTTTCTTCCAGGACACTATCCCATGGCACTCTACCAGGGTAGACACCTGAAGAGATGAAGGCTGCTCTCCTGGAGTCCAGGGTAATGAGCTTGCTGTGTGCCCTCCTCACTGCCCTAAGGATCTCAAACTCCACCATTTCATGGTCACCAGAGTCCAGGCTGTGCTTGAGCTTCACATTCCCCACAAGCCCCTCCTGGGTGGTGACAGCAAGGTCCAGCCCAACGCCTCTCCTCATTGGCTCCTCTATCACTTGGAGTAAGAAGTTGTTATTGTTGGCCATTGAATGACGGACCCAGACCGGCAGGGAATCTGAATCATTTATTCAAAGGAATGAGCTGGTTTTATACTCTTTTCTTAGGCACAGTATTTCCTTATATGATAATCTTCACTATGTGACCTATCTCGTGTTGCTACATCAGCAACACAGTTTTTCAATGTCCTTTTATGGGATGATCACTCGCTGTTCACCCCTCAGCTCCCAGCAGGCTCCTCTCCGTAGGGGTCTGCCCTGTGACACCTTCTCCCCGCAGGGTCCGGTGGAGACAAGCCTCTGTGTGCCGCCATGTGCTCCTTTGTGCTGCCATGTGCCTCTGCAGGCAGCTTTTACAGCTCACAACCCAGTTCTCTCTTGTAATTCCCCATAGTAATCAACACGTTCCAAGAACCTCCTGGACTGCCCTTGCCTGACTGTGTTGTCCCTCCAACAGATGTTGGGGTGGTTGAAGTTCCCCACAAGCACCAGGATATGTGTATATGAGGCCAGTCCTATCTATGTGTAGAAGGCCTCAACAGCTTGATCTTTCTGTTCAGGCAGCCTCAGAGACCTACTATAAAATCACCTGTCCCTGCTCTCCCTTTAATCCTGGCCCATAAGCTCTCAGTCAGCTCCTCACCTATCCCCAACTGGAGCTCCATTCACTCCATTGTCATAGAGGGCATCACCGCCTTCTCATCTCCCCTGCCTGTCCTTTCTAAAGAGCTCCTACCTTTCCATTCTAACACTCCATGAGTTTCTGTGATGCCAATAAGATCAGAGCCCTGCAGGCATGTGCAAGTCTCTAGTTCCTCCTTTTTATTCCTCAAGCTGAGTGCATTATGACTTTCTGTCTGGAGTGTCTGGAGTTCCTCGATGCTGTGCTTCAGGTGTTTTCCTCTCGACCTGCATAACCTCTCCAGGCTCTTGGCATGTCTTGCTGTCTCTGGCTCACTGGTATGAGTGGATGGCCTGTCATCCCACACCTTACCACTGCTGAACCTGATGATATCCTCCTCTCCCATCATGTCTCATTTAAAGCCCTAGAAACGAGTCTTGACCAAAGATCATTTTTCCCTTTTGAGAGAGGTGAAGCCCATCTGAACTCAGCAAGTCTGGTGCTATGTAGGCCATCCCATTATCAAAGAAACAAAAATTTTGGTGGTTACACCAGTCACAAGATCATTTATTAGTAGACTGGGTCCACCTGTTTTCTTTCTATGTTGTTACCTGCACCTGGAAGAACAGAAATAAGAATAACCTGAGGTTCTGATTCCCTCACAAACTGTCCCAGGGCCTTGATGTCTGTTTTGATAATCTTTGTACCTTTGCACTTTTGTGGCTGTGCATATGGAGGACCAGAAACAGGTCATTGCTGGAAAAAGGAAATGGAAAATTCCTGAAATCTGAATCTTAGTTTCCCATCTCAGTTTTGGTGAAAGAGTGTCTGAGAAGGATGTAGAACTAAAACAAGTACAGACAATGCTTCCCCATAACATTCTTCTAACTTCCAATGCTCTCCAAGATGTCCCAATGCTGAAATAGATGTAGTATTTCCTGAACTGGACATGGTTTCTGTTTGGGTGGGAATCATAGAGGTCAATTATTAATGTAAAAACACACTTGTTACAAGCTTTGTCTTACCCACCTCCTTCTGCAAGCACATCTTCTGCAGGCAATGACTAAGAAATTCAATTTAATACTGGACAGTTTTAAAAGAAATGTTTTGCCTCTTTCCTGTTCTTTCAGAATATGCTGTGTTTGTTCAAATCAACCAGAACTAAATAAACTAAGTGCCTATTTTTAGCTTTTTTTCTTCTTTTTAATAATAAATTTTATGCTGTGTGGAAATAGAGAATAAAATCCACCCCCAAGAAAATCTTTGTTATCTGCTGTCCTGCTCTTGAAAACACTTCCAAAAAAGAGGTAGTAGTGATTTTTCAGTAACCAATTCTGAGTTTCAAATAATAAATCAATAATCCTTTAGCAAGATTGAAGTCATTTTGTTCTTTGTTATGCTGGTTTGTCACAACTTGTTAGGAGGATTTATTTCCCTTTGGGACCATGACACTGCTGCCATGACAACAGTAATTCACAAAGCCAGATTCATCCCATGATATGTAAAATTATGGAAACTGTCTAGGATGTTGCTAAGTATTATATATTTTATTTTCTTTTGTTAGTAATTTAACTTGGTGGGTGGATAATAACACCACCAAGTTTGGAAGCTTTCAGATGCCTATTTGCCTATTCCATTCTATGTGGAAGCTTTCTTGCAGAAAGTTCCAAATCTAATACAAAACCTGTTTTGCACATGATAAGCCCTTGGTAAGATGCAACAGCATTAGCAGAGGTGTAGGTGATTCAGCCAGATAGGTTTACATGTGTGACCTTCATAGCTATTTTTTTTGACTCAAGGTCATTTTCTATTACATTTTGGACAGAAAGGGAATGTTAGCACAATTTATTCACTACCATATGCTTGTTCTCAGGCTGTATGAAAAATAGAGTATTTCCTAGGCATTACAAGGGGCTTTCAGCAGTAGAAAAGTCTGTTTTGAGCTCAGGAAGCATTAATACAATTCTCATCCAAGTTTTCTTTCTGTAGAAGAAACACTGCAATTTCCAGTGCAAGCCTGATATCAGCTTGATAAGTAATGGTGAATTTGTCAAGCCCTTGCCATCAGATCTCTAATTTGTCAAAGAAGAATATGCATGATTCCCTTGCATTTCATCTGTTCTCATTTTCCACTTAATGATTTTTTTTTTCAAAAAAGTGTGAGACTTGGCAGTGCTGGCACTGTTTCCCAAGTCATTTAAAAAGTGAAACAAAGGCAAAAAGTCCCTTCCCATTTCCAAAGTATTTTCTAAGGATTAATTTCACCTTCCAGTGCTTTGTGCAGGATTGATAAGCGACAGCACAAGAGTTACTGGCTTGCTGCTCTCCAGTTTCCACATGTTGCCTGCCACAGTGATAGGGAGACTCCTTAACTTTCTCCTTCCTCTACTCTATATCAGGCTGTTTGGGTTCTGAGCAGGTAGCCCTGTGAGCAGGTAGCCATCTGGGAGTGGTTATTTGGCTGGTGGTAACACATGCTCCTGAGCATTGGTTCTTCCTTACTGAACAAAGACTGAGCTGAACTGATATTTTTTAAGCAAGGTGGATTGGCCCATGTGCTGTCAGTTAGACCACATTCAAATTAGCAGTGTGCTGTCTTGCAGTTCTACTCAAAATCTCCCAGTGGTACTTTGACAGGCTGCTGTTAGGTCTGCAAAGCTGCACACCTGGAGTTTTAAACTCCCTTAGTTTCTGGATCAGCCCCATAGCTATGAAATCTACAGTGGCCACTGACCCCTTGTCCTCTGTCAATGGAGTCTGTTACATCCCTTCTTGAAGCGGGACCAGTGGCAGTGAGCATTGTGCTGCTCCTGAAAGGTGCCTCTATGAGGATGGGTGGTCCCACTGAGGTTGTTCTGGTTTGTGTTTTGCAGGAACAGTAGACTGTTAAATGAAATCAAGTCTTTGCACTGAAGAAGAGTGATTAATTTAAAATATTTTAGATTCAGGTTAGACTGGATAAATCAATGACATATATGTCTGCCATTTCTTATATCTATGTAGTTCATATTTCTATGTGCCCTTTGGACTTTGAATTGGGATCATTTAAAATTTTCAGGTCTTTGGTGTGCGGAACATTTGTAAAAGATAATATTCTTCTTTGACCTCCTTAGTCTCTGGAATTTCCTTTTTTCCCCCTCCATTTTCCTGGGTCCATTTTTATTTTTTTTTATGAATAGACTTCAGTCCCTTCAGGAAAATTCTACTGCATTCCTCCTTCTGTCCCTTTCTGTCCTTATGGGCAAGACAGACCAAACCTGGTTTCACAGATTACTGGTTTTTGGCTTTCCTGTGTTGTGGCCATCCCAGGTGCCATTAGGCATGAGTATCCCATGTCTCCATCTTATAGAAATTTGCAGTCTTTGGTACTACATAGCAAAATTGTGTATGTCTTGCGATTGGTATTCAGTATTGCAATAACTTCCTTAAATCAACTAGAATTAATAAGCTTTTGTGAGATAAATTGCACAATCATTCTGGAGGTAGTATAGAAATCAAACGTCCAGGACTTTGGAGTTCATATCCATGCTTAGAATATACAATTCTTTCAACTTTTTCTTAAATGTTTACTGCTTCCTTACTTCTGCTTCTAAGTATTTTTCTCTGTGTGGGGTCATGCTGACACTAAATTAATATGGCATCTTCCATAATGCAGGGCTAGAATTGGTCTAAGTGAGATTCCCTGGACACATATCTGTGGCTATTTACTGTGGACGTCTTTGAAAAGTTTTCTCAAATCTGAGTTGCATTTTTTAATTATTTTTTTTTAACTGTTAGAAACTTGTTTATCACTTCAGTCTCTTGGATACCTGTGCTGCTTTCTTAAATTTGGTTTTGATCTAACCTTTATGTACCCTGCCTGTGGATAGCACAGCAATCTTGCCCCTCATCCTTTATAAAGCTGGTACACCAGTGATAGCAGCAAAGGTTAGTGTTGAGACTTGCCTACTGAAGAGGACAAAGTTGAGAGTATGATTAATATTAAATAAAATGTCTCCCCAATCCCTTATAATGTGTTCTTGTATGGCAGTGCCTTCCTCCCTTGCTGTATCTTTCTTATAATTTTCTCCTTCTATTTTCCATGGAAAGAGAAAAAAAGGCTTACATTTCATTTGAATAAAAATTACTTTGTTACATTAGAAACATCGGGAATAGTCCCATTTCTCAATCAGTTCTAGGCATAGCTTTATTCTTTGCTTGTTTGATTACCATGACAACTTGGGAGAGGACATTTTTTCTTAAATCCTTTCCCTAGAATTTCTGCTGTATGTACAAGCTGTTTTCTGACTGGCTCTGTGAGCTGAGAATCTCTGGAAGTTGGAAGTTGAGTTTAGGACTACAGAGGCAGTGAATATATAAGACTCTTGTTTACTGTAACATTTATGGTAATATGACAGAGTCTCTTGTTTACATCTCTTCTAGGGAATCTTATTCAAATTCATTAACCTGCATTCAACAGTGAATATTGAGCATTGCCAGTACTTAATTCGTGACCTGTTGCCTTGCAGAAGCTCCATTGCTGTATTAGTTAAATTTCAGCTAATTATTTTTTGACTGCAGTGTCATCTATGACTATTGTCTTCACATTATTAACATACAAAGGCAGAGAGCTGTTGGCTGTTTTTTTTAAAACTTTGTGAAAGAAGGAACTATTGTAAGAATTGTCACTGATGGAAGAGAAAGTGGATAAAAATCAATCAATAATATAGGAAAAGAGTTTATGAAAAGGAATTTTAGAGACAAAATTTATTTTAAAACCTGTATCTGTCTCCTTTCTTCCCACCTCCTGTCTGGACATAGCACTGTGATGATTTTTTAGCAAGGAGAAGAGAATATATGTAAAACTCAGGAAGAATATGGAATAATAAAAATTTCACTCACGTATTTTTGCTGGATTATTCATGAATCCTATGTGCTAGACAGCTGCTTGAACTGAAGTTAACATTCAACTTGTAACGGTTAGGATTAAGACCTTTGCCCACTGAAGTACCATTTGGGTTGAGTATCAAAATCCTGTGCTGATTATTTGAATATTAAATACCAGCAGTTTGGTATGACAATACAAGCTTTTGGAGAAATTACTGTTCAACTCAGTGCAAGTACGGGAAGGATAAATGTTTGTGATATTTCTTTCCAAGGTAATGTTCTCTTGTGGTAAAACTTAGTAATATGAGGCCAGAACGACACTTCAGAATCCAACTTCATCAGAGATCTGAAACGTAAAGAATTTAATTTATAAATTGAAAACTTCATTTATTAAGAATGTTAGATTAGAAGACTCAAATAATGTTCAGATTAATTTGTTTTAAAAATACAGAAGAAATCATAGAACAGTGAAAGCATAGCTGTACTGAGTTCCACTGGTTGATGTGCCATGGCTTTCATATATATATTCAGAAAATGTACAGAATCCTGTTTGCTTTTGAATTTAGCTTGGTAAGGACTGCATTTTTATCCTTATGGCTGGTACTTGTTTTCATTCAGTAGACAAAAATGTACTTCTAGGTAAAACCACTATGAGGTCTGAAATACACCATGAAATACGTCAATACTTACATTAGTAGATTTTTACTGTGTTTCATGAGTAGTCGTTAGTTGTTGCCTTTCATTGAGAGCTTTTATCACTTAAGATGTCATAAAGGCTGTAAGTCAGCCATTTTGAATCAGAGCAGAGAAACTCCAATTCCAAGTACGTTCCATTGCCTGTTTCTGGGAAATTTTGTTTTTTATTGTATTTATTTATTTAGTATTTTATTTTAACTTATTTACAAGGTAAAGCTATTCTGACACTTTTCTAAATTTGGGCTGTCTTTTCAATGCAAAAACTGCTGAATATTTTTGTTGGAAAGACAGATTCATTAATCTCCATTTATTTTATTAAAAATATTTTAGTTGGATAGATGATTTTAAACTGTACTACTTTCATTACACTCTTCATATCAATGGGTATCAGTATCAGCTCACACTGAAAAGTAGGTGCACAAGGGATGTCTTAACCAGATCATGTGTGTAGCAAGGCATATGTGTTTTCTATAAGAGAAGATAAAAGCTGTTAAACTGCCAGAGGAATGAACTTACTTATTTCCCTGAAGTCTCAGCACAGATTTCATTAAATATTTGAGCTTCGAAGGTGCTGGTGTATATTGGATTTTGAGAGAAGAACATGGAAGATAGTCTGGGACAAGTCTGTCCCAGACAGGTTATCTTCAGCTGCTCAACTTGACAGAACCAGACACAGATTCAGAGCCATTAAAGTAAAAAGTTTAAACGAATAAGTAAAATTTCTTAATAGAACAACTCTTTACTTTCAATACTGGGTTTCTAGCTGCGACCTCTACATTACATTGAAATTACTAAACAGCACCTGTCAGCACAGCACTCTGCTACAAGTTTCATGCTGAGCTCTTGGTGAAATTGATTGGAATTATCACTCTTAAGATTACTAGATCAGCATGGAAAGCTATTTTTTTCGGATGCTGAATTATTAGTATTTTTTAAATTCAGTTCAACTGAAGAAATTGTGGAGGTAGTTTTTCTACTACTCTCTTTTCACACAGGTAATCTTGTTTTCATGGAAGAGTTTGTTCCTATTACTTATTCTTCTTTAAGAAATATTGTTTTGCTTTGGAACATTAGAGTAGTAATAGGTCCAGAGAACTCTGTCTAAGAAGAAGAGGAAAAATAAGCTAAAAATTTATTAATCAACCAACAATTAGCACTATCAAGTTGCAACAAAACCTTAGGTTGAATACAAAACATGTAGGCCAAAGACTCTCTCAGCTGGGGTGGCTACCTTCTTGTGTTTTCATTACTTCAGACTTGACATAAGCATGGTGCAATACTGGATGGCTCCTGAACCCCTTGCCAGGCATTGATTTTCTTCTACTTCTCTGCCTAGTCTCAATGCGCTTGTGGTTCCCATTCTTCCTGGCATGGTCAATGGTCAGGGGAACACGAGTACCTAGGACGTGCAAAAATTCTCAATTAGGTGCTTCTTGGTCATTAAAGATTACATAAACTACTTCTGTTTCAGTGTGAATGGTTGTGAAGGTTCAAAGGTTTAAATGTAAGAGCGATGACATATGCACATATGGATGCAAGCGCTGTGGGTTAACATAAGCAAATCCGAATATTCCTAGATGTATCTGCACTTGAACATGCATTGTTTGGACTTCTCTTTCATCATTCTTCTGTTTGATGAAAAATTGTTACTTGTGCTATGAATTTGATAGCATAATTTCATGGCTGACAAAGGAGTGAGCAAAAAAGCAAACATAATTCTATATAAGGTACTTCGCTGTTGAGTGACTGTAATAAAAGGGAAGCTAATCCAGATAAGGATAGTGAAGTTATATTTTGAAACTGTCTGTTTATCCTCTCAGTTTGTATAGAATTTATTTGTGACGGAGTGGAAAAGCTTCAGCTTTAAACTTGAAGTATTTGATGAAGTTTCACCTAGGTAATGATACTGTCAGCTTCTGGAGGAGAAAAAATCTTTCTCAGATGTTCTCCAGTTTTAGTGGTGCAAGTGTATGTTCAGTTTTGAGTAGTTCAACTGATTATGAAAGGTGATTTTGTGGAATCTGTGAAGAATTCCAGGAACAAAAATAATCAATATTAATTTTTTTTCCTGCTGTTTCCTGCTTTCATTACTTTTTATTCATTTGTCCTTTCCTTCTTTTCTTCTGTGTCAATGGTGCTACCTGTTAACCACGAAAGTCTCAGTCACCCTAAAACTTTGCTGAATGCTGTATCCTTCATTTGACAGTGGCCTGACATGGATGTTTACAGAGTACAAGAGGGCATGTACTGAACAATGCTTTCTCTGACATTGCCTCCCAGTTTCTGATCTAGAGATATGCATTGCAAATTAAGCTAGGAGTTTGTATTCCACATAATTACTTTGTTTTGGGTTCATTCCAGAAAAGCTCAAACAAGGAAAATAATAAATGAGTACATTTTTCCAATTCTAAATAAAAAAACCAGTCCCCACCTCTTGATGAGTAAAGGATTGTTGCTCTGCAGGCACTATAAACTAGTCCTTAATATGTTGTGAGTATCCTTTCACTTCATAATGTCTTTCAGTAAGATACTATCCTCATGAGAATAGAGGGTTTTCCAATAAAATGAACAGCAAATATACATATATATATTAAAGAATAAAATGTGTTTTAGTGCTTTATGGGTTGCAGAACAGCTTCTCAGCTGCTTCATGTAATTAGAATTTTGAATGCAATAGAGCAACAAGGTCTTTTTTTCTGATGGATGAAAGTCAAGTGATTTGTTATACTATACTTATTAAAGTATAGAAATTCATGGTGTTTATTATCTAATATGTATGCTCATGCTACTTTTTTCTGCACTTGTATTTGGAATACAATTAAACATGCACAGTTTTGAGACTTATTATACATATTTTTCCTAAGACTTGTAAGAAAATGGCTAAGATAGACTAGGGTTAACAGCTTGATGAGAATATCTGTGTTCCAAACAGGTATGATAACAGCAGTTCTGAGATATGCTGCCATAGCAGTATGCCTGCAGCATCTCATCAGTGAAACTGTGTAATTGTTTTCCATGTGTCTTAAAATAGTTCTTACAATATCAGCTTTGTGGGCATATTTACTTGAAAATCAATAAAATTCTTGCTAAGGGCAGAAGTCCTTCTAATGAATACCTGCAGGTCTGTTATTTTCCTTATGAATTTGTTGGTAGCTAGCTTAAAAATTGGTTTCAAAATCCATGTATGTAGGAACCTGTGTATGCTCTCATTTTTCGTATAACCTTCTTTGTAGCTTCTAGGTTTGTCTGAACAAGTAGCATGGAATATCTAAACTTTGGAGATTTTGATGATCCCCTTTAACAAAGAATTCAGATGGTTAAACTCATAAGGAAATGCAAACTTCAGTGACTAGTTTCCAAGTTCCCTTTTCTTTTTTTATATCACTTCTAAGTCTCACCACACACACACACAAACACACCCCGTCTCCCTCACCCCCATCCTCTATCCCCAGTCTTTGACAAAGAACAGATATTAAAGAGATTTATAATTATGTTCAGTCCTTTGCCTTCAGTGCTCTTGAATGAAAACAAGCTGGCCTTTTTGCCTGGTAGCTGATTTGTGTCAAGTATAAAACCAGAGGATGAGGAACTGGATTAAGGTATTCTACACATGTCCCAGAGGCCACCAAACAGCTTTCATTTGATAGTATGAAAGACGCAAAAAACTAAGCAGAATTAGACCCTAAAGCCAAGTGACATATAACAAAATTTTCTTATTATGTGACCATTTATCCACCTAGTTCTGCAAAAACCCTAACAACTCCCCACTTCTCCCCGAAACAGGATGAAAATATAATAGCACAAGGAAGAAAGATGTAGGAGTGCAACTAGTTTATTTATACATAGTAACATTTAACATTGATTTGTTTTTAGCTGTCTTGCTATCATGTTTTATATCTAAGCTGTTTTAGTATTTATGATATTTATGTACTTTTACCAAATTGTTATTTAAAGGAAATATTTTCTATTGTACTTCTGAAGGAGGGTTAATCTAAATGAAAATCATGGCTTATTTACTGAGACTCTTGTTTAATTTCTTCTGCATATGAATATGACAACCTTCAATCAGCTGGCAGCTAATGTAGTGGTAAAGCAGTTCTGAATTTTTAAGGACTCCTCAGCACTGGAGAGTTAAGTCTACTGATGTTTACTGATGTTCCTCTTATTTAACCTGACATATGTCAAACAAAAAAAATCAGCTCTAGGGCATAGATTTCCTGGGGGAGAGGATGAGGAATAAGAAGCTTGCATGTGGCTGTGATTTGTGATGATGACTTTCTGCTGCAGATGCAGGCTCTGTCCCAGTTTGCTACTGGCTGGAGTAAGGGTTTCTGTGCCAGCAGGCTCAGTAACTGCTGAAACCAGGAGGAAACCTCCCAAATGACTAGCAAGCCTATTTAAGTGAGAACCGTTCAAATAGAAGAAGATAAATTTTAAGCATGTATTTCTAAGCTGAAGTAGTAGTATTTCTGTACTATAAAATCAACACTTGGTAAGTAGCATCAAATTCTTTTCTCCTTAAGCAGTAGCAATAATTACTGTTGTTTCCTGACTCTATTTTATCACTTGTATGCCTTGCTGCAGAGAAGCTACTTAAGTGAAGTTACTTTCATATACACACTCTAAGTCCACATTCATGTGCTTTTGGGCTGGTAATACTTGCCTGAATGCTGTCAAGACCATACTTTTATTTTTCCATAGCAACTGGTAGCAGAGGAACAGGAAGTCCTGTAATCGTTTCTAGTGCCTGCAGATTCATCTTATTTTTCTCCCTCTAGAGAAGGCAAAAGTGTTCTCAGCCAAAGGGGGAGAACATATGGTTATTCAGGTTCCTCGTCATATGCTTTAAGTGTTGGCTGAATGTTCCAGCCAAAGGTTAAGAAGGAAATTCTGGTTGTCTATTCGTATACTGAATCAGCCTGAGGTTGAGATCAAGGGTATGAAGTTCAAAAAGCCAAGTGTTGGGTCCTTCACTTCAGTCACAACAACCCAGGCAGTGCCACAGGCTGGGGCAGAGTGGCTGGAAAGTGCCCAGTGGAAAAGGACCTGGGGGTGCTGGTGACAGCAGCTGAACATGAGCCAGGGTGTGCCCAGGTGCCCAAGAGGGCAAATGGCATCCTGGCCTGGATCAGCAATAGTGTGGCCAGCAGGACCAGGGCAGGGATTGTCCCCCTGTACTGGTGAGGCCACACCTCGAGTGCTGTGTCCAGTTCTGGGCCCCTCTCTCCAAGGAAGACACTGAGGTGCTGGAGCAAGTCCTCCAGAGAAGAGCAACGGGGCAGCGGAGTGGGGGAAGGTTCCGAGCACAAGTCCTGTGAGGAGCAGCTGAGGGATGTTTAGCCAGGAGAAAAGGAGGCTCAGGAATGACCTTATCACTCTCCACAATAACCTTGAAGGAGACTGTAGCCAGGTGGGGGTTGGTCTCTTCTCTTGGGCAACCAGTGACACAACAAGAGGAAATGGCTTCAATGACTCCAACTCAGGTTGGACATGAGGAAGAGCTTCTCTAAAGAGAGAGTTGCTAAGCATTGGAATGGGCTGCCTAGGGAGGTGGTGGAGTCACCATGGGTGGAGGTGTTCAAGCAATGGCTGGATGTGGCACTTAGTGCCATGTTTTAATTGACATGGTGGTGATCATTCAAAGTTTGGACTCAATTGTAGATGTCTTTTCCAACCTAAATGATTCTGTGGAAACTCTGAGGGATGCTACTTAAGTAACATAATCAAAATTCATAATGCAGGGCCTTCAGCCTGATGTCAGCTTACTGCAACCTGCTGCACATTCTTTTAAAAGCTAATCTGTAACAGGTGCAAGCAGTTAGACATTACAGAGTGTTGAAATAGCGTCTGTTGTACTTCTACACACTGGACCATAAGGCACACGGGATAAAACCAGCTGTAGGTAAGGTAGTAAAGTGCTGGTAGGAGATGGCATTGTTTTATATTTAATGCAATGATATTTATGCAACGATGTATTATAGTCAGTCTGGTAAGGTGGGAAGAAAGGGCTGGCATTTTGCATTTCATTGAGATCCCTGCAGTAGCAAAGTTAGCCTTGCTAATGTAAAATAACAGATGCAGGTTAATGCTCCTTTCATTCCTAAAAGATTTTATAGTTTAGATGAAAATTTCTTCTGTATGTCTGGTTTAGTTTACATCTGTTACTGATGATTTTATGTAAATTGTGACTTTTCTGCTGTATTATAAAGTAACTCACTTAAAATGAGTTGATTCAGCATATCCAGGCCTTGTCACTGGATTATGTATGTTTAATATTATTGAGATGACTTTCAACACTTGTTTAAAATTTATGCTTCTATCTTTTCTGGCATCCTTTTTTACCCTGTCTCTTCATTAAGTTTTTCGTGCTGCAAATGTGGACTTGCTAGCCTGGTGATTGCCTTATTTTCTTGCTCAGTGGGCCTGAAGCACTGTAATCTTTCTATATCCATTAGATAAAGAGTATTAAATATTTCCTATGAATATTGATTGAAAGTATGCTGTGTCAAGTGCTGTCATGACTTCTATAAAATCTTTGCTACTTTTCCTGAATATTTGCCGTGATAAACATACCAGTCACTTGCTGTTTTCTTCAGCTTTTGGCTTTTGATTAACTTGTATATTTTAATACATCCAAAGTAATCATTCTGTGTTGATATCTTTACCAGGGCTGTGTATTTTCAAAGTCTATAGAAAAATGTATTGTTGAGGAATTTACAAAATTAAAAAGAAAGATGAGACTTTTTGATAACTCTACTGCAATGCAGCATCATTTTGGCTATAAATACTTTGAACTGTTAATAAATAAGGATATAAAAATTGCAAAGTGTGCATTGCTTAAAAAAATTTACATAGCAGGACAATAAGAAGAATGAAACGAACTTTTTGTTAACCATAGTATATGTCTGGAAATTACTTGTTGCATCCGAAAAAGGTGGCTATTTTCAAAGGTACTGTTGCAGGGGAATGGGGGAAAGCAGGGGACCTTCGGGATGGGGGAGGGGGCAGAAATTGTGCTGGTTTCCAGGCAGCTAATATTTGAAGAAATGACGTAGTCAGCAAAATAAACATTAATTTTGTGGACAACAAGTATATTATAACATATAGACTTCAGAAAATTAGCTCTAGCAATTTAGCCTTGTGAAATGACTTTAAGTAAGTCAAGGTGTAGTATCTCAATTTTTGAAAAAGCCAGTGAAGAAGAGAATGGCACCAATTCAGACTCACTTCTCCTCAGTGAAAGGAAGTAATCATTCAGCCAATCTTTGCTAAGAAAATGGAGGAAGCTGTCTGAATTCAGAAAATGCTGCAACACTGAAAAGAAATGCTTTGATCCAAAAAATACAGCTACGGTTGTATAGGTTACTATTAAAGTGCATTCCTTCTTGTTACATTGTCCTACACTATTTCCAGGCTATTTTCACACTGACTGGTTGGTTGCAGAGTGAGATTTTTCCACTGTGTGCCTGCAGAAGAAATACCTGTGTTAGAAAACATCTTGCAAAAGAATAAGTTTTGGAATTTGGAAAAAAAATTAAATACATTTGTTGCCTGTCTTCTGACCAAGATAGCAACAAAAATATTTTTATGGATTCTCATGATCACAGTAATTGAAACAAAACAGTATTTTAAGGCAGACGTTATTAAATAATGCAAAATTAGTTGAAAATGAGAAGGACCTACAAAATTGCACTGTGCTTTTGTGTCTTAATTCTTGTCAGGGTTTTATAAGAACCTTATTCTTTATAGCTATAAAGGCATTCAGGCATGGAGATGAGTAATGGCTTCCTAAAAGATTAAAGATGAGATGCTCTCCCATGGCAGCCACAAGCGACAGTTGAAAAACTGCTCACTTGTAATCTTTGATCATTTTTAATGGTGACAATTTAGCATCTTGTGAGGAAAATAATTAGCATGGATCTTACGTACCCAGGTGTCCAGCATTTGAATTTGTCCTCTTTGGTGAAACAAATGTTACCTCTTCTTAAATGATTCCTTAAAAAGAGTCTTAATTGGAATAAAGTACATTCATAATCTCTACTGAACCAGACAGAAAGTTATTTGTGATTTCTCCATCTCCCCTTCTCTCTCCCACTCTGTCTCCCCCTCTGTCTTCCCATCTCTCTCTCCCTCTCTCTCTTTCCGTCCCACTCAGGAAGATTTGATTCTTATTGTCTTTCTTCTCTGGCATATTTTTTCTCCTGTTTATTTATCCCGTCTTTTTCTGTGCCAAGCTAAGGAAAGAAAATAAAAAAAAAAGGAAAAGGAAAAAACAGGGTATGGGGAAAGAGAGAGATGAAGGAAGCATAGAAACAGAGAATCCGATTTCCTGGATTATTTCCAACCTTGAAAATACTGAAAAGACCCATAATTGTTTCTGTGATGTATGGCAGAATTCACTGACAATATTAAAGCTCCCCATGCAACCCCATGTCTTGTCAAAGTTAGGATTCTAGTGAGTTGTCTATAGTCTGAGAGATTTCAGGAATACAAATGTAGGCCTTTGGATCCACCTGAAGACACTCCTGCTGTGTTGCTCATCATCTTGTTTCCTGTACTGACCAACAAGTCTGCCTCTGAATGAAGGGATTGTAAAACTGCTTCTTGTATTCCTTCAGGTAGTCTGTTGGGCGAGATTAAACACCTGATGAAGGTGGTCTGAGCTACCTTACTTGGCCTGAATTGTGAGTGCCCCAAACCCATCCCTTCCACTGACAAAACCATTGAGAGATTGTGTTAGATGGATGGTGAAAACCAGCTCAGGGGCAGGTAATAAATTATGGCAGATATTGGCTAAGTTGGGTGTTGATCCATCAGGAAATGTTTAGCAATTCTTTAGATGAATAGTATTTCACCCTGTGCCGTGCTCACATCCAGAGGCTGCAGTGTGTAATTTATGCTAGCAAGTGCCACTCGTGGTGTCTGTTTCAAGGTGCATTTTAAATTGTACAAAAATAATAAATACACACCAGAAGTTGAGACAACAAGCAATAGTAGCATGCAGTCCTTAATTTTTACCACATTGCCTTGCACAAATTTCACTGTGTTTTTTATGCTTATCAACTCTCCATCTGATTGTGGTTTTGTTTTTTTTAAATATATTTTTTTGTTTTGCTGTTATTCTATTGATCCTGTTCTGATTATTAAACATTATAACTAGGATTTTGACACTTTCAATCAGTTTTTCCTTTGAATTCAGCCATGTTCATGTTTCTTTAAAACATGAACACCTCAATTTCATAGCACTCCTACTGTGTTAGGTTTTTGAAACACCAGCCTATTTCAGGAGACTGGCCTACTGCTCCTGATCATAGAATCATAGAATGATTTGGATTGAGAGGGGCTTTAAAGGTCATCTTGTCCAATTCTCCTGAAATGGGCTGGCACTTCTTCATCTACATAAGGTTGCTTAGAGCCCCTTCCAGCCTCACCTTGCATGACCCTTGACTTTGAATTCCCTGACCCAGGGATGGGGCATCCCCCATCTTTCTGGACAAGATGTTCCATCAGTTCACAACCCTCACCATACAAAAATTCTTCTGTATATCTCTACTAAATCTACCTTCTTTTAGTTTAAATACATTACCCTCTGTCATACATACCACAACAGACCCCATTAAAAAAACTAAACACTAAAATTAAAAATTAAAAAAAGGCTGTCCCCATATTTCCTATTGGCCCCCTGTGAGTGCACAGTCATGGGTCAGGTTCAGTTTTTCATCCACCAGTACCCCAAGACATTTTTGGCAAGGCTGCTCTTGGTCAGTTCATTCCCCAGCCTCTGTTGATACCAGAGTTGCTCTGACTCAGGTGCAGCATCTTGCACGTGGCCTCATTAAACCTCCTGAGGTTCACATGAGCTTCCTTCTTGAGCTTGTCCAGGTCCTTCTGGATGGCACCCTGTCCTTCAGGGGTGTCAACAGCACCACTCAGCTTGGGGTCATCTGCAAGCTTGCAGAAGGTGTATTCAACCCCTCTATGTCATTAAAGAAGAAATTAAATAACACTGGTCCCAACCCCTGGTACAAACCCCTGATGGCACCACTTGTCACTGACATCCACCCAGACATTGAGCTGGTTACCACTGCCCTCTGGATGTGACCATCCAGCCAGTTTCTCATGCACTGAATAGTCCATCCACTGAAACCCTCTGACCCCAGTTTAGAGAGAAGGATGATGTGGGGGATCATATCCAAGACTTTACAGAAGTCCAGATAAATGACATTTGTAGCCCTTCCCTTGTGTCATGCAACCACTGCATCATAGACCACCACTGGAATGGTCAGGGAGGACTTGCCCTTGGTGAAGCCATCCTGGCTGTCCCGAATCACCTCTCTGTCCTCCTTAGCACAGCTTCTGGAAGGATCTGTTCCATGATCTTCCCAGGCACAGAGCTGAGGCTGACAGGTGAGTAGTTCTCAGGTTCCAGCTTTCTAAAGTTCCCAACTTCCAGTTTTCTAAAGTTGGATACAATGTTTCAATTTCCCCAGTCTCTGGGGGCTGAACCTGACTGCCATGATTTGCCAAGTATCATGGAAAGAGCTTGGCAACTACATCAGCCAATTCCCTCTGGATTCTGGGATGTAATGTTGTTTGTTACTGCTCAGCAGTGCCTTTCAGACTCAGTCAAGCAGTTTGTATAGAGTTGCCCGTGACTGTTTCATCTTTGCTTTAGAAATGTGATGGAGACTTGTGGAATAAGAGGGTAAGAAGAAGGAGGAATATTTTTTAAGAAAGACTTTTACTACGTAAAATGTACCCCTCAGTATAGTGTCTTTCACCAGACTGTTTGGGGTATATGTTTTGTTTCCTAGTGCTCTATCTTATTAGTAAGGACTTTCTGGGACAGTCTGACAATAGTAACAACTGTAACAATTTTTACAAGGTTTTTGAGACACACTTGCAAGCACTTAATGCTGCCTAATTACTAGTTAACCACATTTCCTCCTTTCTGAAGTGACAAGTGAAAAAAAGACAGTGCTCGAGGGGACCCATTTCTGACAATCACTGCCAGCATGAGTCAGTCTCTTAACACCAGATGGAGCTGCGGTTATGCAACCCCATGTGTCTATAGGTGAATGAAGGAGCAACCAAGATTCCTTTCCTCCAGGCCTCTAGTCAGGTGCCAACTTGTCTGGTACACTTGGTAGCCCTCTGGAAAGGCTCTATCATGCTGTATCTAAGAGCCCCTTGCTTGGTACAGTAGTGGCAGTATTTAAAAAAAAGAAATTCCCTCTGAATTGTTTTAAATGACACCATTAGAACTTGAAAAAAAAATTAAAGCCACTTCAGGGCTTGTTTTGAGGGGAGGGGAGAACCACTTTTCTCCTCCACCCTTCCCTCCTTTAAGAAAAGGAATTTAAAAAACTCTGGATGTCGTTCTCTGTGCTTTTAGTGCAGAGTGGGGGTGGAAGTAAACAGCTTTTCTGCAGGGTAGAAAGGAAAGGCCTTGCTATCTGAAGTTGGTGACTGACGTGACAAAGCATTATAATAGTGCTGCAGCTGTTATCTTGTCATGAGCAGAAAAAAATTCCTGTTATGAACTCAGTATTTTCTGTTCAAATAGGAAAGCTAGCCCTGCTTCTGTATGTCTCCAGGATGCAGGAAGGAGAGATTACACTTTTAGTTAAGGTGGCAACCTTCTGTTTTTATTGGCTCAAAGTCTCATTTGGTGGTACTTTGAAAGTATTTTTTGCAAACCACTTAAATTTGAGTTTGTAAATACTATTTTTAAAAACAACAATTAACTACCAGGGTAGTTGGACCATAAAAAAAAAAAAAAAGGGAAGAAAATTAAGGTAAGTAGCTGCTATCTGAAGTGATTTGAATGCCCCAGACCAAAATTCTGGTTTACTTGTGTGCCATCTCAGTTTAAGTAGATCATGATGCAGTTTAATTTTGTCAGATTGTCAGAAATCATGTTTTAAGGAGTATATTCCAAGGTGGAAGTGACTGAAGAAGTAGCAGCAAGTAGGCAGTGTTTAATATCTGAGGAGACAGGTACCTGGCAACTAGACCTGCTTCATCCTTTATGTGGTCACAGAGAGGTGAGATGGCTAACACCAGGGTGCCTCTGTCTTAGCGTGTCCCTAAGCCTTCAGCATCAAGGAAATACATTACACATAATGATTCCTGTCTGGTCCCTGAAAAACTCATTATCTGAGGAGCTGAAGCAATAGAAGTGATTAATTTTTAAAGAAGTTTTAACAGGTGGTTGTAGCCTATTAAAATGCTGTGGGAATGTACTTGAATCTTACCACTAAAATCCCCATCTCTGATAGTATTAAAGGATATCTCCCACTCCTTTAACCTGAATGATTGAATTTGATATGAATTCACAGATAATACTGATCCTACTGAAATTCTAGCTGTTCACTGAAACTTCCTGTTTACTGAAAGATTTCTCTTCATCGTAGTGTTAAGGGCCACGAATCTTAATGTCAATGCCTTGTAGTTTGGAAGTCTTGCTATAAATGAGCTTGTTTGTTCTTTCTAGTTCTCTTTTGCCTAGATTTTTTTCTCTTTGTCTGTCACTGTGTTACTCAGATCTGAAAGCATTCAAACTCAGGAGCCTTAGACAGCAGTTGAAATAGTTTTTTGGTTTGCACTGACATTTCCTTCAGAGTTCAACAAAATCTTCAAAATGTTTGGGGGTCTCTTATCAACTGATAGGAGTTTCTACTTTCCATCCATGACATACATTAGTCTTGGGTTTTGTTGTGGTGTACGTGTCACTTTACTACTCCTCGACTGGTAGATTCAAGAAAGAGTAAAAAGTAGAAACATGTTTAAAGGGCAGACTCTCACATCTATAGGTATCTATGTAAAATGTGTGTAATCATCATGTCTGACAGATAGTATTGTATTAGCTGGATGGATGGAAAGGAAATGTTGTTAAAAATACTTTCAGGTTGTGTCTCAGTTTGTACCTTGCCTTATCAAGTAATTTTAAATACACTTATTGAGCTATTGAACTACTTTGTTTGGGAACTCTTTGCTTATTTTATTCAAAACCCACTGAATTTTTGTTATAAAAATATTCACAAACAATCCATTTCCTGAATGAGTTTTATATTTTTCACTAGAATCTCCAGTGTTCAGTTCATTTTTTTTCTCATGGCTAGTGGAGCAATCCACAACAAAATGTTCTTCCTTGAGTCATTCAACCTTGGATCTTGGCAGAACGAGATATAAAACCTTTGCTGTGGTAATGATTCAGCTCAGAATATGCACATTTGACAGAAAAGATGCCTCATATCATGTGAACTGAGTGTGCTTGTAAGACCATGGATTATTTCCAATGTGTTCACTTTAACTTCATATAGCAGAAGCAAAAGTGTGTAGTTTGTTGTCTTCTCTATTTGCACTTTTAAAATCTATTGAATCTGTGGAAATAGAATAAAAGATTACAGATTTCAGTGCTTGCATTTACTGGGAAACTTTAACACACTCCAGAAATTACCTCCACAGTATGTGTGTCCCTTTACATATAAACCTTCATTTCTGCTAGGTGGAAATTGGAATTTAGTCCAATCTTGAACTACTCTATACTTCTCAGTTGTGTATTTTCAAGTTATCTTTTCCTTGTGGCCACCCACGAAGCCTCTCTGGTGATTTTTCTCGGGCAGCTCCCTGCTGCTCCAAGGCACTCCAGGCTGTTATGTAGCAGACAGATACTGGCAGAGTGTGGGTGTAGAGCAGCAAGTGTGCTGATCAGCTGTGTGGCCTTCATTATATCAGAAGTGACCCTAAACACACATCTTCTACTTTCCTAACCCAAAAAGAATATAGAATACTTTCTTAAAGGGCAAGGATGAAGGGAACATCTGGAAACACCTTAATGAGCAGTGTACTTCGCTAAAATAGATTGCAACCAAAATAACCCCACCAAAAACCCTCACCAAAAAACCCCGCAAACACATCTGAGTAGAGTGTCCTGTGATATTGCAGACTCTTCTTCCAGGCCTTTCCCTTGCACCAGGCAGCTAAAATGTACAGAAAGCAAATGTGGGTTATATTAACATATTGTGGTTTTTAAGTGTGAAAGAAGAATTGTTATCAGATAATCAGACAATTCTCTTACCACAGATGTAATGAAATTGGTGTGATCTGCATTATAAGCATGTGTGGTTAAAACTTGGTTCTTATAAAGGTTTGTACTAGAGGATAGAAGTACATATGTGAGTCCACAAAGTCCAGGACAAAGCATCAGAAATATACTGGTTGTGTTTCATGACTGAAGTGTTTGTGTTCCTTTTTGCTCCCCTTAAAGACATAGCTTTTTTGTTCACCACATCTGGGTACCAAATTTTCTGCGTATTTTCCTGTTGCATAGAAATAGAAAGAGTGATTACAGAAATTTCAGAGAAGTTTCTTGTCAGTGCAACAGCTCAGAAAAAGATGATGCACTATACCGTTGCATAAAAATGTAGTAGTTACTTTAATGTGACACAGATCAATAGTTATGAAATATAATAACCAACACAGAACTACTTTCAGGCCACTGTGAAATGAGTTGATAGTTTTACATTTCTGCTTTGCAGGTCTCAGTACTGAAAGCAAGTCTAGCAAACCTTTTTGTTTGGGTTTTTTTGTAACTATTTAATGAAAAGCTAAGGAGTGTTGCTCTTTCATCCTCTGTGTGCAAAAATACACCTTTCCTTTTCATTGATTTTGTATATAGGGCAATACTGCAGTCAACCCGAATCTTTAGTGTCATGTTTTGCATGGACCCTGAGCAGGACCTTGGACAGGATGAACATCTCTTAAGTGTAGTTGGCATTCTGAGAACAAGAAAGCCAATCTTGCTTTGTGGTTTTTGGCAAAAGAGCTTCTGGAGACACCTCAAAGAACCACAGAGATACATAAATAAAGAACCACAGAGATACGTAAATAAACAACACAGGTGTCCTGGGGTGATGTTATGAAGCCGCTTTATTCCTTGACCATCCGCTCAATGCCCAAGTACGCTGTGCCTTTAAGGTGGACCCGGGTGTGGGGCAGTTTAACGGGGACCCAACGGTTCGGGGGCTCGGGGTGCAGGCAGGGCTTGGGAGGGAGTGCGCTGGGAGTACTGTGCTGTTTTCCTGGGTTTCCTTTGTGTTCCAGCTAGCTGGGAAAAGTTTCTCTAGTTTTTTTTTCTTGTTCTTTTTTCCCTTTCCTTCCCTGGGCCTCACTGCATCCCTTTCCTCCTCGATGGTCTGGGGAGCCTGTGGGGTGAACCCGGCGGGCCCACAGGGTGGCCCCGGCTGGTCCAAGCCCACGTGTCTGTTCCCTCTCTAGGAATTTGTTGTATTTTGAGGGTTTTTTTAAATCCTGTTCTACCCTGTTTCGTTCGTGCGTTAATAAACAGTTTGGTTTCTTTTTCCCACTTTCACTTCTTGTGACCCATTTGTCTCATTGATGGAGGAAAAGGGGAGGAGGTGTTTCCTCCTGAAGTTTTGTCTCAAAAACCAAGACAACTGGATACTCTGGAAAAGCACGAGATATGCTTTTTGTCAAAGAATCTGGAATCGATTGCCCCATTTCCTGACTGGAAAAAGGAGGCCTTCTTTCCTTCAGAGGAAATAAATATGAATGGAGCTGTTGGCAGGTCCATCCACCCTCTGCTTAAAACTATGGAGTCTTCCCCTCACTAAAAAGACTCTTTAAGCATTCTAGGTTTATCAGCAGTCAAATTTAGCAGCATGTATCATCAATGGGAACAGTGCTGCGAATGTTGCAGAAAGCTGCTAACAGCTGAACTGCGGCTGTTCCCCAAATGTCATACCACAGATTAAATCAGAGCAGCCAAGCACATACATGATAAAAAAGCAACCAACCAATGAACCAAACAAATCAACAAAACAAAACAAAGCAACAACAGTAACAAATCTCGACAAAATACACCACACCTCTTTTTCAAAACACTTAGCAGTAGGACTACATAACGCATGTTTCCAGGAGCAAAGCTTCAGTGGTAGGAACTGTAATTGATTGGTGCAGCAGAGCCACAAAGACGGTGTGGAGGGTGGCAGATTGTACTGACCTAGGTATTTCATAGTAAATATTTATTTTTGTCCTTAAAATGAACCCAGTTTCATCACTAGCAGCACCCTCCAGAAGAGTAATTTTTGTTGATTCAAACCGGGAAACTCCTCCCATACTTCTTGCAAGTTTTTTTTGTAATCTAGATTAAAGATTATTCCTCCTACTTAGCTATGTCTCTTGCAACACTGGAGCAACAGCATTTGCCTGTGGTATACGTGATTCTCCAGATTTAGCCTTGAATAAATTTTTGGACTGTGAATGCAAGGTTCCTCTTAGTCTATCCATCCAGGGCACTACAATATGTCTGGAATGCTTTGTACACTCTGAACTATATGTAATTTATTTATGTATTCTGTTGCTGTTTCATTCCTAAGTGTTTCAAAGCATAAAACCACGAAGTTCCTGCTGAGAAAATAATGCTGAAATGAAAGGTCAAACCTTTTAGTACAGTGGCAGGTAAATGGAGAGTTTTGGCTGCCACATTCAAAATTGTGGTAGATGTTATTTATGCTCTTAGGTACTCTGCTTCATCTCCGCTTGCACTCTTTCCTGAGACGGTTTCAGGCTAGAAGGTGTTTAAGGCATTTTAGTTATAACTGCTCCCTCTTGTGCTTACACTGCTTTGCTCTCTTGTGCTGCATGGCCAGACAGATTAAACTCTTGGATTTTGTGCTGAAATGGAAGACACACACTAACTAGCTGGGTCAGAGCTTGGTCTCAGTGATTAAATGTCAGATGATGTGAATCACCATCCAAAGAACAGCATATACAGGGCGTTCAGCCTCCCAAAGGACAGCTGACTCACTTCTATGTCCTGCTCATCAGAGGGCTGGAATGAGAGCCAAGGCTGTTTGAACAGTCTGTGAGTTACGGATAATGCTCGGACTGTAACAAGGAGGCTCTAACTAAGCATGCAAACCCAGCCTGCTCTGCTCAGCTGGCAGCCTGCTTGGCAGGCCTTTGCTGTGGGTATTGCAGTGAGCTGTTTGAAAAAAAAAAAGGAATACTGCATGGAATGAATGGTTCAGTGCTGGTTGCATGTGAATTAGAAAATGTCTTCAGGTGTAGGCAGCAGAGTGGGAAGTGAGTAAACACAAGCAGTGGAATATGCAACGCTCAGAAATTATGGGATTGTACCAGATCATTATCTCAGCACAACTCAATTGCATCTTTACACAATTAACATACTTAGCTGCCTCTTCACCAAAAGGTGGATCATTTGGAGCTTATATAAAGGAAAAGCATGGACTTTAATTTCTATCTACACTTGTGGAATCTCAAAGAACATATACAATATATGTATGATTAGAATGCAAGGGTTAAAGACTGTTGCTAAAATCAGTGCATGAGCAGAGGACCAGTCTGAACTTTGAAAATAATGCCTACCAGGAGCAAGAAAACTTCTTATCTCTGAAGCCTGTGCAACAAGGATGTCTGGGCTTAGCTGAGCAGCAGGGATGCAGTCACATGGGTGTGACACATTGTGGTTGGCTTTTTTGGGTGGGATTTGTCCCCAGTCTGCTTGTCCACCTCCTTTAAAGACAGACTAATGGGCTGGGATCACTGGTTGTGTGTATAGACTGGGCTGGAGAGCACAGCTGTGTCCCACTCTGCTCTGCACTGGGGTGACCTCACCTCGAGTTCTGGGGGCAGTTTTGGGCACCACAATATAAGAAAGACATTAAGGTGTCAGAGAGCATCCAAAGGAGGGCAACAAAGATGATGAAGGGTCTGGAGTGGAAGCTTTAGGAGGAACAGCTGAGGTCACTTGTTCAGCCTGGAGGAGACTGAGGAGAGACCTCATTGTTGTCTTCAACATCCTCCCAATGGGAAGCAGAGGGGCAGACACCAATCTCTTTACTCTGGTGACCAGTGACAGGACCCAAGGGAATGGCCTGAAGATGTGTCAGTTTTAGGTTGGGTACAGGAAAAGATTCTTCACCCAGTGGGTGGCTGAACAATGGAATAGGCTCCCCAGGGAAATGGCCACAGCACAAGCCTGACAGAGTTCAAGAAGTGTTTGGACAATGCTCTCAGGCATGTGGTGGGACTCCTACGATGTCCTGTGTAGTGCAGGGTCAGGAGTTGGACCAGGGATGATCCTGATGTGTCCCTTCCAACTCGACATATTCTATGGTACTGTGACTCTCTGATATCTCATTAGCTCGTAGATGCTAAAAACATTTAATTCTGATTGCATGTATTTTTTTATAGTTGCATCATGAACCAGGGAACGATGGGATAAACTTCAATGTATTGTCCTTGATTCTTTTGGTAGTCTTGGAAGCAGACCTTTGCTTGCTATAACTGAGTGCTTGCACTATTTTCTTGAGAGGATCTGCAATTGTGTCTGACTGGAAGGTGAAAATAAAACTCCTATGTGTTAAGGTTGAACACTGTTGATTCCTCTGTCTGAATTTGTTGGGCTGTACTTAATGTGTAGGGAACTGTGCTGCACTGAGCACTTATCTGCACAGGATCTCACTAGCTCACAGTGTTATGCTATAGTCACTGGGTTGGAAGAGAATTCGTTAGCTTCTGCTGCTGTCCCTCAGCACAGGTAGATGTGCCTATATTTCCACTTGAAAGAGATGTTTTCTAGGAGCCCTCCAAAGAAGGCAGCCATGGTGTTTTCACGTAACATATTCCATTACACTGCCTTCTGTGCTGTTAAAGTTACCCTAATATCAGCTCTTTATCTTTCTAACTGAAATAGATGGATTCAATTCAGTTTGCCATAACTGGTCACAGTCTTGCAAAGATGTTCAGCTATTTATATTCCATTTATTTTAAACATTATTTATGTTGAAAATGAAGGAATAGACTTGAAGATACTAGTGGGTTATTCACTGTTGTGACTGGCGATTTCTTTGCAAGTCTGAATTGTGCAAAACTACAAAAGACTTTTTTGCTTATGTCTCTCTAATTTCAGTGCATATGTATTTCTAATTCATAGATCAGTCTTGGGAGTTTGGCTGTTTGTAATGGGGATTTAGGGTCCAGATAAGCCATGAGAAAAAATATGTGAACAAAAGGCACTCTTGCTATTCCTGCTGCATAGAGATAAATGCCCCAGATATTGTAGGTTATTTAGATGATCATGGTAATGTCAGTGCACTCATTGTTGTGGAAATTAATTTCCTTTTTCCCATTCCCTTCCTAATACCATATTTGTGAATCAATTCACTAAATCCAGTGAAAATTAACTTGCATTTAGTTATACTGAATTTACTCAGGAACCACAGTTATGCACACAAAATGGTATTTTGCCAGTGGTTGTCTTCAAGAACTGTTAAAAGGCCTCAGATATTAATTGATTGATTAATTAATTAATTAGTTTATTTATTTTAAATTGAGTTAAATGGATTTGCAATTTGACAATGCCAGATATTCAGGATTTGATTTACTACAAAAAACTGTTAAGGTCTTTGAATTATTTAGTAATTACTTGATAGAATTATTAACCCAAACTTTGAGGTTTTTGATCTGCAAGCTTGTAAGGTAAACTGTTGAAAAAAGAATTAACATGCCACCAATAGGGGAAAAATTTGTCTAGTTTTTCACTAATAAGTCCCTACATAATTTTTGCATTTTGTGGTTTTCTGTCTTTTTTCTTTTGGTCTTTTTTTTTTGTTTATATGTTGTTTTGTTTTGTTGTTTGTTTGTTTGTTTGTTGGTAAATCGGTTTTTCCATGAAAGTAGGCTCATGTCCTCCAATATATCATACTACAGTTGTATTACATCTTCTTTCCTTCTTGCACTCATGGTATTTTAAGCATAAGTGGGTAGGTACTTTTGCCTTTGAGGGAGGTGCTAAGCACAAAATCCATGTACAAATTAATAATACTAAGTTGATGGCATTTTCAGCTTTGCGTGTTACAACACATGGAAACACTCCTTTTGACGTGTATTTTTCAGTTTTGTTTCTAGTCGTACAGATACCTGTCTGTGGTAGGTTTAAAACTTAGTTTGATGGGCATGTTGCTAAACCAATGAGAAAGTTGGCAACGCCTCTGCAGTGTGCATATTTAAAAAAGGAGGAAACGGGGGAATTTCCTTTTGTTCCTGCTGTCCCCCTCCCAGGGGTGGTGAAGGGGGGGGCCCTGGGCTCTGTCCTGGAGCGGGCCTGGGCCCCCCCGCGTGGCGGCACGGAGCAGGCCGCCGGGAAAGCTACCGTGGAGCTGCGAGCAGCAGCAGGGCTGGAAAAATAACCCACCCAGCCAAGGCTGGGAACCGCGCGGCCGAAAATTCGTCTGAGGCGCCGCAGCCCGTGCAGTGCCGGCGGGCTCCTGAGGCTGGCGCCCTTTGGGCCGAACTGAAGAAAACCCCATACAGCCAACAGCGAGAGACGTGGCGAGTTTTTCCCGGTGCAGGGCCCAGACAAGAGCCAAGATCAGCTTCTTAGCTGTAACTTCACAGGCACCAGTTTTCTCCAAGGTCAGAGAGAAAGGAAAAGCAAGATCATGTGAGACTAAGCTAACATGGCGACTCCAGGGTCAGTTGTGAAAGAAGGGAAAGAGAGGGGAGGCGCTTCCAGCGCTGGAGCTGAAAATCTCCCTGCAAGCCGTGGTGAGGACTGTAATATTACAGACTGTTTCTCCATAATTCATTGAAGTACATGGGGGAATGGAAGTGCAGCCTGCAAAGAGAGAGTGTCCACACCAGGTAACATAGAGGCTGTGAGAGGCTTTTAGAGATTTGAAGAAGAGAGCCTTTGCTTTCAGGCTGGAATAGCTCATCCTTAAAAGACTAAAACCCCATGAACCACTATGGCCCACGTTGGCAGTTGTGAGAAGACTGCTAAACCTGTGGGACAGATTTTTCACTGCAGCAGATTCGGGCGGGGCTGCTGCTTGTGACCGTTTGGAACCATGCTGGAAAAGTTAGTGGAGAACTATCTCTCGTGGGAAGGATCCCGCGGCACAGCAGAAGAAACTCTTTTTCTTAAACATAAAGAAAGACTCTTAAGAGTTGAAGCACTGACCAAACCGCCATGTTTTGTTTCCCTTGCCTGGGTTGGTGGAAAAAGGGAGGTACGGGGAGAGAAACGTGTTCGAAAGTTACTTTAATTTCCTGTTATTTCTTTTTACTTTTAATTCTGCTAGTAATAAATCTTCTTTATACTGTAACTGTTTAAGTGTGGACCTGTTTTGCCTTGAAAATTTCCGTTTTCCTCAATAATCCTTATTTTACCTTATGAAAATGAAGTTTTAATTTCCCCTTCTCTGCTCAACTCCAACAGAAGTAAATAAGACTTTGTGTGCTTGGGCCTAACCTGCGTCGAACCACGACACTGTCTTAAAGGTATATGTGTCTGCTGCTGTTCACGCTAATCGTTTGTAGATGAAAGCTGCAGAAGGGACATGATTGGGACCTCGGCATTTCATTATATTTTAAATACTGAAGTGACTCATTAAGAGCAAATATTGTATTGCTTTTACCAGACTCTGTAAACAAGAATATTTAAAACCATCTTTCATTTTTAGTCTGTCAGCAGATAAAATGTTAGATCATTAAATCAGTGTTATCATGTGTATAGCATATAATATTAACATTTAAAAGAAATTTTTTTATTTAACTCAAGTAAATCAGAAAACAATGTAAAACCAAAACATGTTTTCTAGATAACTCTCCAATTTATGTTACATTTTATTAAATATATTGATAACTCTCCAATTTATATTACATTATATTAAATATTTTCTGCTTCTCTGTGGTTATTGCATGCAAGCAATTTAATCTTTCTTCAAGTACACCAGACATGGAAAAGAAAAGTAACTGCAAAAAGCATCAATAGTTCAATTTCCTCAAGCATGGTCTACAAAATTTTTATACAAGTGCTACTTTGAAAACATTGGAGTTTTTTCATAATGTAGTTCAAGTAAATTGGCCTGTACATTCTGTTTTTTAGTAAGGCATAGATCTTGATTTAAAAGAAAATGTTCCTCTTAGATGTTTTCTTGATCCATTTGTCAAATGGAAAAAGTGGAGCAGCGTTTTTGAGCACTAATTTCATTGCCAGACCTGTTTTTGTGTTTGATGCATAGAAAAGCTCAAGCAATAAATAGCTTGATAAATGACCTCTGATATTCTGTGAATACTGAGTTATACTAAAAAAGTTTGAATCTCATGCATCTGAACATTTTGTTAAAAAATCTGAAAATACCCTATGCCCATTTTTTAGAAGTAACTACTTCTCAAGGAGACAAGTTTCTTTATCAGTAGAATCCCACAGACACCTACAGACAGAGCTGGGCAATTCCTGCAACTTCAAAAAGTACTCATGCCTGCAAGACCCATGGAAACCAATGAAATGCAGATGCCTTGAAGTTTTCAAAGCTCTCACTAGGTAATTTTTGCAACTAGAAATTATTTGAATATCTTTGATGTTAAAGTTCAGTCTTTTACCCTGCTCTGTGCTAACAAGACCCAGGGTCCGATGAAGTCTTCAGTTAATAATGAACAGATAAATTGGAAATTCAAGGTGACATTTTTTTAAAGGGAAACTTATTTAAGAGATGTAATAACATTAGATAGTATTAAGATTGTGCTATAAAAAAGCCATCAGAGAATCTCTTTGTCTTTTGTAAATGTTTATTACACAACTGTTTAAAAATACTTTCTAAAATGTCTGTGTTCTTAAAGGTCACTGCAGTCATTTCCAAGTGTGGTGTCATGATTCTTAGTCTCTTGAACATAGCATCTTAAATAATGGTGTGTGAAAAAAGACTTTGTTTATATAAATGGAGGTGGGCTATAAAATACAGTTCTTATTTCTGGACCAATGAATACCTGGAATGTGGTTGGATTTTAAAATTTTCATAGGATATAATTTTTCAGCTTTATTTTTACTAGAAAACTAACTGCATACTGACCAAAGGAAATCCTCATTTTGACCCTCATTTTGTGGGGCAGAGAATATGTAGAGTATAGAGAAAAATTTTGATGCGTTCAATTTTATTGGAAGCCCATCAAAATCCCTGTCTAACTATACTCAATTTTAAGGGACGAATGCTACTAAGGGGAGGTTGGTTAGACCCTGTTTTTAAATAAAAGTCAAGTTTTCTGTCTGTAAGTATAATCAACTGGGTAGTCAAAAAACATACCTCCTTTTAAATATGTCTGATTCTGAAGCCCAGGATAGGCATCCAATTGTCCTAAACAGCTGGAGATAGTTAAGGTGATAATCTCATCCTCAGTTACTTGATGCTGGCAGTAGCAATGAAGTGAGTTGAGGGCTAGATCCTACCTCAGCCAGCTTTTTCCTAGACAGAAATTTACTCTCCTGTCATCTGCATTAGGAAACCAGGCTGCAAGCCATAGCACTGCAATGATCTGGAATAAAGCAGTCCTCTACAAAACACATGTGGGGGGAGAAAGGCATCTTTAGTCACTTCAGTGATCTGGTTTGACGTGTAGTCATGATGGTTGTGTTGTGTTGGTATAACTGTGATGAGGCAAATCCCAGTGACACACAGCTGGAGAGGCAGGGACAGGAGAGCTTTAAAACTCCTTTGCTATGAGAACCAACGTGTCTGCCACCTCCACCCTCACATACTTTGTATGGCACCCTAGAAGAGCTAAGTGACTCTGTCAGTACCTTACGTTGCAGTTATATCCCTCAGGTGGAGATGTGAAATGTAATGGTGTGGACATCCTCTGTACTATTCTTAAATTACTAATCTTAAGTTTTAACTATGTATATTAACATAGGAAATGAGGAATTTGTAATGTAAAATTTACTGTGCATTAATTCCTAGCCTTTGGGAGGAATATTATAGAACACCTTAAAAATGAAATAGTTTGTTACATGCAAATAATGGTGATGTGTTTTTGCTTTTCTTCAGTTTTAAACATTATAAGGGGTTTTTTTTAATACCTATTTTGGTGTAAATGTTATACGGTAAAATGAAAGGTTTTGAAAAAGTCAGATATTTTGAAAGCCTGAAATAAGTGGTTACAAATACTGTCAACAGAAAATATGTTAGGTCAGATCTGCTAATAAAAGGGAATATTTTTGTCAACAAAAAGCCTTCTCTTTCTTCAGCTGTTCCAATGCTTATCTCAGCCTAACTCTGCTCAAGTTTTTCAAGTCACCCTGGGAATAAGACATTCTTAGGCATGATTATGCTAAACCTATTCTGCTCACAAATTCTTGTCCTTGCAGAAAATCATGAACAAAGAACTAAATGGAAGCATTCTGTAATCATAGCACTAATTTTCATGAAAAACTAATGTTATCACCTGTCTTCATACTTAAAACTTTCCCTGTTTTTTAAAAAAGGAGAAAAAGGTTTCAGCATTAATTAGCAATCTTCTTACAAGCTTTGAATGAAGTCAAATTGTTGAGATTCTGTAAAAAATGACACAAAACTGGAGATAAATCTTCAATAACAGGTAAGTCCTATTGTTCTTTTCAGGTGTCATTCTAACACACAGTGGTAGAAATCTCTTCTCTTGCTAGCACAAACAGATTTAGATTTCTGTCTTCCCCTGTAATTGTTTATTAAGGGATTCCTTTTATTCACTTGAGAAATGTAAGAGGGAATAAAGGGAATTCCTTTTATTCACTTGAGAAATGTAAGAGGGAATAAAGGGAATTGGGAAGATAGTGCTATTTTTTTCCAATCCCACCTTTGTTCCTTTAACTGTGAACTGGTTCTGATACCTTAACAGGTGTATTTGCATTTGGCTTTACTCACTACTGGTTTACTATGCTGTTTGGTAAGACAATGGAAATAATTACAAATTCAATTACAACTCAAATATTTTCACTTTTGGCTGAACTTGGTTTTGCCTTTTGTTCATGAGTAGCACTTGTAGCTGCATTGTCTAGACTTACTTACATTTTGATTGAGTTTTAAACCTTCTTCACAGATGATGATATACCAAGAGATTATATAACCAATTGAATAATGGAGAGAAAAGCACTTTCTATATTTTTTTAAAAATATGTAAGACTCAGCCATAAGGAAAAATATGTTGCCAATAGAATAGAAATTAAAATTTGATAATAATTTGATGTGAAGCAAATTACACTAGAGGAATTATAGGAGCCAGATCGTAAAAGTGATAGTTCCCATAACTGTCAGCATTAGAAATCTTACCACTAGTACTAGCTGTGTACATCTACAGGCCATGCTTATTTCATAGTCAACCAAATTGCAAATGGAAAGGTAGTTGAAGTAGTTAAATTTCCTTCTAGGATTAAAATTTCATTTGCATTATTCTTTCTGACATTTTAGTGTCATAACTGCCATAGATACAAAATAGCAACCTTTGAGCTACATAAAGAGAACTTTTTCCTCTCTTTCCTTCATGGCATTCTGGTAGGTAGCTGAAAACTGAGGTTTTAATATTCAATTTATAGTTCTACAGAAGTTTCTTTTATTGGAAGAACATCATGAAATCTTTGATTATCTTGTTTATGCTGATAACTGGTTTGTATTTGATCCCTTTTGGTAAAGACTTGCTTTGTACTTCAGTAAAAAGAAATTAATACAAAGCAAGATTTTTTTAAAAGAGAAATTGTGTTTTATTTTCCTAGGATTCACGACTCAGAATGAATACTGAATGTGTTTGTAGGTGAAGAAATTCTAGTTGCATTCTGACAACGTTTCCATTTCAATTATCTGTACTTTTGTTTGCATGTGAAGACAAAATTATTTGATTATGGACAGTTGAGTCAGAAATAATTCAAGGAACTTTTGACATCAGTTGAAGTTTTTGCCCACCTATTCAACGGATGAAATAAAAGGATATAAGGAGGTGGAGAGGGGAAATAGGAAATACACTTATTTATTTATTTATTTATTTAACCCCTTGTATGTGTAAACCCCTGTAACATATGTCCTGTATGCTTAATTATGTTGTTCTATTGTAACCGCTTCACTGCAACTTCTGAAGCTGTCTAGTTTAGTCATTCCAAAAAATTGAGAAGCCTCAAGTTCTTATGTAATGTTGGAAAATTAGCACAGCTGATGATAATTGTTCTATTAATGTTATTTAGCAGAGAAATATATACAACTAATTCTTGTAAAATATGCTGTATTGTTATACTTTAGTGAAGGACCAGTAGTTCTGAAAAGAAAAACTAAAGCAGCTTGCATCAAAATGACTGAGACCATTTACAAACTTTCCAAGATAGCAAGTTTATGTTTGTGCTACACATTCATAAATTGAAGTGCAGAGAAAAATACGCCTTTCTGTTGCACTCCCTCTAAAGCAGAGAAATGCCGGCTTTCTAAAATCCAGCTGTGGCAAAGCAAGCTTCCTTCTAATTTTGCAGTTATACTAGTTGCTAAACCATCCTAAACTCATCGGCAAGATCTGATTCAGCTCTGTTGTTTTAATGACGTGCTGCTTGTAGTTGGGCATATAAGAAAAATCAGCACTAACATGATAAGCATTTTGTGACTTCCTCACTCGTTAATCTTCTAGGCAGCATAATTGCATTAGAAAGGTACAATTAAGAAGAGTACTTCCTTTCACTGTGTTCATTCCTATCTCAGCTAACTTGCCTGCATAGATGTTATTTGTTTGCATGACCTGAATCAGACCTCACTCAGTATCTAGATAATGGACTGAAAGGTCAAGATATACTTTAGTAAAGGAAGCGAACCTGGGGCCATAAGTAGAAGTGCTGATATCCTAGTGAGCTGCTTGGCTGGACTATTCCAGATGGAATTGTTTGAGGTGTCTCTCTAATCTGTTCTTAAAGTTGCATCTTTTCTTCCACTACTGCCTTCCATTGTCCCAGAATTTTACCTGATGCAAGTTATAGCCTTCTATCTCACCAAGAGAAACTCTTCAGCTGGTAGGTGGTAGCTGGTTCCTCTAATTCCACTGTTTTGCACATAAGAACAGGTGAAGTGAAGTTGCTGTCCTTGGCAGTATGTATAGCTTTCCAGAGGAATGCTTTAGTTCATTCTTGTTGGTCTCCTAATACAAAGTTAGAGTTTTGATCTGAGCTCTTAGTGAGTGGATTTCAAAGCAGTCATTGTTAACTAGCAAACCTTACTGCCTTTTAAAGCACATTTACTGGACTAATGAGTCTACAGCATATAAGGTTATTTATTGTGAAAGTTGATCTGGAATTGATTATTTGCATTTTTTGATAAACAGCTGCAGTTATACAATGATTAGAAGCTTATAGCTAAGGGCATGTACACTTATATTTGCAATAGTATTGTGTATAAACAGCATACCTTTAAAGGCTAGAAGGGACCATTAAGGATATACATCCCACCCTCATAACACAAGCTCTAGTAGTCCACAGTAAGTCTTGCACTGGAGACAGTCATCCAACCTGAAATAAGAACTTCAACTAAGATTAACCAAATGTGTCCCTTAATAAATATCCCAATGGTTACTTAACATTCTTGTATTTATTACTTGTAAGTTGAACCTATCTAATGTCAGTTGGATCCTTCTAGTGGTTAGATGCCTCAACATTTCTAAACATGAATTCAACATCCTGGTGTTACTCAAGTATGATGAGCAGATGGCAGTAAGGTTAAAATATAAGTAAGGAACAAAGGAAGAAATTAGTAGTCAGCTCAGGCATGCTTCATCACATCACTGCTTTGTGCTTGAGTGGTCTGCTTAAATTTAAATACATTTTTCTGCCTAAAAAGGGTGGTGACTTGCTGATGAGTACTTATTTAGATTCAGGGAGTCACTTCTTTCCAATTCTCCCTAATGCGAGAAGATTGCTTCAAGTACCACTTAGGTCTCCCAACAGATACTATAGCGGAGGATTGCAATTCGGTTTGGAATATTGAGAGTACAGTTAAATGATACAGTCTATGCACAGCTGACCTGAATAAACCTTCTTTTCACCCTTTCTGGGGTTGAAATTTATACTCAAGATAGTGGATGCTTTGAGCTAGTGCTCTTGGAAATGATTGATTAGGCAGGTCTGTGCAAACTCTTATACAAGACAGTAGTGAAATGCCTCTGAACAGTCTGTAGTGTTCCTGCTGGTCCAGTCCAAGGCTCTCTTGAACAGAAAGTACAAATTGTGCTAAACCCTGTGGTGATTTTTTCACATGCACATATATTAATTGATGTTTAGGTTAAGTGCTCTCATTTACCTTCCTGCATGTCTGGTGACTTTTGCATTGCATACTCTGGAGAATCTCAACTATTATCAATTAGAATACAGTTTACTGACTCACACTGAAGCCTGATGCATTTGCCAGATTTTGTAACACACCAAAAATAAAGAAGGCATTTACTATTGTTCTGCACCTCTCACCCACAAATGTAAGCTCCAGCAACTGTAAAAATGTTTTCTTTAGGCAAAACAGAAGAGATTTCATGATCAGGGTAGACTGGGTTCTGAGCAACCTGATCTAATTGAAAATGTCCCTGCCCATGGCAGGGGGATTGAGCTAGATGACCTTTAAAGGTCTCTTCCAACACAGACCAATCTATGATTCTATGAAAGCTGTTCCTAGATATGTCTTAAAAAATGATGAAAAGTTTTAAATGACACATACTGGTTTAGAAAGTGGAGACTGAGCTTCATTTCCTTTACTGTTTCACATGTATGGTTTATTTTTTTAAATTTTCATTTTACTTTTATTAGAGTTGGTGATATTTTTGAGGTAGTTGCTTCAGCCTGATGCAAATGTACTTTAATAGAAAAACGGTGAGGCGTTTAGGTATTCCCAACTCATAAACAAATGTTAAACAGTCCGTGTAGCATTTTTCTTTTGAAATCAAGCTGCCTGCAAAGTATGGGTAATCATGGATGAAGACATTTCAAACAGAAAAGCTTGTTACTTTACTTTTAACTTCTCTTTTAGAATTGTTATAAAATATGGCCTGGGAACAGTGCTCTAAATTCCAACTGTTGTCTCTTAGTTAAATTATTAACTGGAAGGCTGTCTATCCTCCACCTTCCTGTTTTGCCAGTTGCTGTTCTAGGTCTTCTTTTCAATTCTCTCAAGTAGTATTTCCTGTTGGGAAAAATTCTAGTCAAGTAGCAAAAGCCTTAGGAGTAAAGCTGTTTGTTATACAAAAAATGAATGCCTTTTTATGTCTTTGTAGGTTATTTGATTAATCTCTTTTTTTGGGATGCCATGCTGTCCACGGATCTTGGTTTAAAATGAGGCATTTCTGTAAATGAAGGGAAGACAAGTGAAATGGCAGAAGCTTGCTTGTTTTTTCTTGCTTGCAGATGCTCTCTCATTTCTCACAGTTACCAGCTTTTGTTTATTTCTACCCTGAGTTTCCCTGAAAAGGCATGGATTCACTGTGTTAGTATATGGAACATTTGATCATTGCATGTACCTAAAATCCAACATAGTACATGGATTCCTGTTTTGCTTGTGAGTACTCATTGCTCTGAGCTAAAACTACCATTAATTTTGCGCTATCGAACAACACAGTTGGCTTCTTTATCAAGGAATTACATGGAGAGTAACCATATTATCTATGTTAACACTTACAATAAAGGGTAAAGGCCTGGAAGCAGATTTGAAGTTGAAGTGCGTGAAATTAGACATTAGGGAAGCCAAAGGATTTCCTCAAGTTATTTTTTTAAAAACTAAAGAAACTGTAGCTGTGTATGCTTCCCATCTATAGGTGGTTCTGTAGAATGAGGAGCAGCTGATGCGAACCACATTCTGTCTGTAAGCTTATTTGTATACTAAATATACTAAGGTATATAGGTTGATATTACTGTTGATTTTGTATAGGTTTTTGTGTCTTTTTTTAATGCACAATCTCACAAATATTATTTCGTTCTCAGACTTTAATGGTAGTAATACAAGAGGTATCTTTCTAGTCTTGAGAATTCATGGTAATGCACAATGGAGTTTTATTAATAATTAACCTACTGATTTATCTTTTTTTGGGGAACCCTCTATGATTTCAGGAAGAATTTCTAATTTATTTGAATAATGTGAGAGTTTGTTTTATCTGTGCAGTCAACATTCTCAATTTAATTATCATTTAATATCTTCAAAGAAAGGAAGAAAATAGGCACATTTCATAACTGTGAGACATAGCTTGTATAAAGGACAACCTCACTGTATTAAATAGTTTTGTAATTCTTAGGTGGTATCTAAGCAATTTGGCTATGTCTGGTTAGCTGCATGTGCATTATTTTAGTGTTCTGTGGCAAGTGGTAATCCTATCATTTTAGAAGGAATATTAATCTGAAAAACGTTGCAGGCCTTTATTTGTCAACCTTTCAGGAGAGATATTTAAATTGAAGATGGAGAATGAACACCTACACAGCTGCTATTACATGTTTATTTCCAAAAATACTTTAAAAAATCTGTCAGTGCCTTAAGAATTCACATTCTGTTTAAGTTATAGCTGTTCTTTACTTGATGCTTTGTCAATACAGTGATTCTTAGTTTTCTCAGCTGAAAACTCAATTTCCTCTTAGAAAATTTTATAGTTGGCATGAAATGTTCCTTGAAGCAGAGGAACAAAAATGAATGCAAACATTACATTCTTTAATGGATGCAGTGGCAGCCCGTGAAGTGGTCTGAGGCTTTAAAAATAACCTGTGACTAATCATTTTGTGACCGTATCTTGTTCTCTGAGATTCCCAGTGAGACTGTTCATGAGATACCCTGATATCTTGTTGGTTTACAAAGTGGGACAAGTCGTGATCTATTTCTATATGTGCACTTGTCTGTCCTGTTCTTTATTGCTGAAAGTGGCTCTAAAAATGTCAGGAGGGGCTGTGAGAAGCAGTGAACCACTCATTGTGGGCCTGCACAGAAAGATCGGAACAAGGGAGGGTGAAGGACAGTAGCTCCTGTGATCCTTCCTTTATCTCTTTATCTTCTGCCAAATATATTGCATTTTGGGGCAGAAAGGACATAAACAGAATAATGGCAGGCTTGTAATGATAAACAGAATGTACTTAATTGTTATTTTTAAAATAGCCCTTTTGTTTTAAACTGCTCTACAATTACATGTCAAGTCAAGAGTTCTTCAGTTTCACACAAATAGAGTTAACCCCTTTTTTTCTTTAAAAAATCAGTTTCTTGCCTTTTTCGCCCCTGTGTATTGTGACAGCATATTGAAGTAAAATTAGAAAAATATGATAACAATTGAGCAGGACACCTTCCAAAAATTATATAATCCTGAAACTGAGTATTGCGCTTCAAAAAAAAAAAAAAATAGAAGGATGTATGAAGGATATAAAGGTTTGCTGCTTAAAACCAATAAATGGCACTTATCATGCTGGTAATGACTGAGTCAGTTTTTTGTTTCCTTGTTTGTTTGCTTGGTTTTGTTTTTTGGTTTTTTTTTCCTTGTGAGATCATGTTTTTGTATGGTTTGAGTCTTTCAGTTTGAATCTGTCAAAGCTAAATTAAATCACAGAATTGCTGAAATAAATTTTTCCTATGGTCCTCCTGTAGATCATTTGCAATCCTGGCTTGTGTGTGTTTTTATTGGACACCATATTGATGAAAGGTGAAGAAGCAATACTCACAGCAAGGAGAACAACTGCTCCTGTGTTTGGGTCACAGACTGAGGCTTCATTTTACTGGTCTGTGATGGAAACTCTGCAGCCAAAGGCCACCTATTTTGGAGTACTGATGTGAGGAAGTCCCTGTCACTTCCTCCTCATTCCAGCTTGACCCATGAAGCCTGTGCTGTTTCTTCCCACTTCCTGAGCTTCTACATCTTTTCGGATGCATGTACAGATGAGTGACTCACCGTCAAATCCAATTCAACTTTTCTGCTGGCAGGACAAATATTGACGCATACTTAGTTTGCTGCACAAGCATGTTTTACTACTTGCAGTATCAACCAGACAATGCAAACTTGCTATGCAGCTACATAATGGGGCAAAACAGGAGATAAGAATAGAAGACTAAGGTTTTTGTGCTTAGACAAAGGTCCATGACACCTATTTCTGAACTTTATGCATTTTTAAGCAGTTGCTGACTTATGTAGGGAATCTAACCACATTTGAAGTAGTGTCTTTAATCCTGTCCAAGTACAAAGTTACAAAAGAATATGGAACTCTTATTGCATCAATGCAAGTATTGCTTTTAGATGACGGAGGTGTGAAACTGAGGTCCTGTTCACTTTTCATCATTCAAAATGCCATAGTTCTATGGAAATAAAACAAGGATAGAACACTCCATGTTTGGACCAATATCTGAAACAAGTATTTATAACAAATACTTCATCATTTAGGGTTCTGTCTTATCATAAAGGCTTTTTTTTGCCTTAAACTGAATGTGTTTTATAACCTCATATATTCTGGTTCACAGAAACAAAGAGACCTAAGCTCTCAGGTTAGGTGCCTTGCATTTATCTCTCTCCAAAATGGAAAATACTTTCTTTCCAGGCCTCATGTAATACATGGCTGTTTTGTGTGGAAATACTTGAAGAATGAGCTAGACGCAGACCATGTTATATTCTTCTAAGATTGGATTTGTAACAAGGCCAATCTTCCTACTCAATTTATCTTTCAATTTGCAAGTGAGTTAGGGGAGTGCTGTTTTGAATTATGGAGACTTAAGTTCAAGGATAATGAAAAATTAGAAAATACTTGGGCAAAATGGCCTGACATGACAAGACTCAAGGAGTTTAATCAAATGGATTAGAGGCGACTGATAGTTGGATAGCATTAAATGTCCAAACACTGAAGCAAAACAAATTTGGATGATTGAGGAACATAAGTTTTTTTATGGAATTTGAGTGCTGTCAATAACTATATTAGTTGTTAAGATTGCCATGGAGCTCCAGTGTGGCAACATTTTAATCAAACTTTGATATTTTAAGAGTGAATCTTGTCATTCAAATGACAATTAAATCTAGGTAATCGTTTGGATTATGTAGGTAATTGACTTTTATCAAAATGATAATTTTAAATTTTGTAGTGATGTAAGCCATTTTAAATTAGAAATAAAGAAAGGGAGAATATATTGGGGTGCTGTTAGAAAATTTCATGAGTATAAAATTTTTATAGTCTTCAAAGACTTTCCAATTAAGTGTCTAGGGCTGAAATGAAAAAATTTTGAAATTTTTTTATACACTGCATTAAATAGTCTTTTAATAAAAGAACCTCTAAGGTTTTTAAGGATTTCTATTGTGTACAACTGTAATATTGTGCTGTGTTTTCTCTCTTTGAGGTAAAGAAAAAGCAGTTTGCTTCAGAAATTCTTGTTTGCTTGCTGACATTTGGCAAGGCTGTGAGAAGTTCAGCTAAAAACATATTGAGCCATACATGACACTCCTGTTAGATTTTTCTTCTGTGGGACGTGAGTGGTCGTATCTTATATTAACATTTAGATACTTAATTTTTTAATAAAAATGGGATTTTGGCATATTTTATCCAAACCTAGTGTTTCTTATGCTGCTTTGTATTTAAATTCATCAGCAAAGCACGTAGAGCAGAATGAAGATTTTGTGTGACATGCTACTTAAGAAAGATTGTCTTTTGCACTTCTTCAATCACAGTGCATTCTGTGGTTTGGGTTTTTTCTTGTGTCTGTTGTCTTAATTGGTTCAAAAGGTGCTCAACATTTTACGGACCTGCACTACAATGTTGGTCTTCTAAGACATTAATATATGTTTTAATTTGTATCATCTTTCAGGTATGTTTTGCCTGTTTCTGTCAGCATAATAGTTTCATTTCAACTTGTTAACTCGATATTGTTATCTTGTATTTTCTGGCTTTGATCTGTCTATTTTTACAGTAATAAGGAAATGTTTAAAAGCATTATTCCTTAATTCCTGAATTGTTGGCTTATTTTTGTCATGGTCACTTGAAATGTACCAAGCTGAGAGATAGGCTTTCCTTTTTTTTTTTTTTTTTTGTTAGACTCCAGACTTTGTTAGACATCTGATTAACACTTTTGCAGTGAGTGAGTGTGTGTCTCGCTATTCTCAATGTGGCACATTGCTGATTTTATCTCGTTATTTCAATTATGAGAAAATTCTTGCAAAGAGAGAAGGTCAAAGGTAGAAGCAGTATCATGAGGCATGTTAAAACTTTCTTCAAAGACAAATATCAAATCCTCAGTGCATTCTCCTCTTCACTCTTCATTGAGCAAGTAGACCTCTTTTTCTAGGGAGAAAAAGACATGATGTATTCCAAAAGCCTTTCAGCTGGACAAATGTAATGACTTGCCACTGCCAGTATTTTCTACCTCTCTTACTACCTCTACTATATTACTCAGATTGTGTCTTACCAATAATCTCAGAGAACATTTTTACAGTTCAGTCTCTTTAGATTCAAATAGTTTACAATGTAGCATGACATTTATTTATCAGTCTAAATTGTATAGAAGAGAGTAGTGATTATTTGAATCTGTAAAAAAAAAATTCATGGAACATTCATTTTACTACACATTTTTTCTTTTTAACCAATATATTCAATTACTCTTCTTATCCTATTTCATTTTAGCCCCTAAGAAGAAATAGAAAAAAAATTACTTCAGTTCTGCTCCAAGAAATAACTTTTTGATGAGGGTGATATAGGCTTACATGTTTATCTTTGCATTTTTATTCTAGGTGGTTTTTCTAGGCAGTTTGTGATATAGATAGAAAATATACTGTAACAGTAGCCAATACACTGCTATATTAAAATAAAGCCAGGATAATTTTGTTTTCTTTCTTCAACACAGACAAAGTATTTTCAATTGAAATATAGTAGTTATCTTTATTATCTAGAAACTGAAATGGATGGCATTTATGTTTTGTTCTTCTATGCATTGTAAAGTAATATGAATTGTAGAAAAATAAACACAACTTGGGATGTAAAAAGGGACCTAGTCTATTACCTGTGCTTATTTTTTCTTTGAAGTGAAAATGCATTTATTTGAAAAGCATGAATATATCTGTAGTTTTCTAGCTGATGCAGTTTATTCAAGCTTCAGGTGACTTAATTTATGATAGACAAATATATCAGTGGCATTTTGAATACCAGGACATTACTCTGGCTTATGTTGTTCCTGACCTGGAAGTTGCTGGAGTCTTGGATATTATGCAAGGAAAACATCATCTATTCTCTTGCTCCTTCATGGGCATCTGGTGTTTACCACTGAAAAACAAATAGATTGTGTTGCATGGGCTTTTAATTTGATAATTTTGACCAGTTGTTCTGCTTTTTTAGTTATAGCCATGATTAAAAAAAAAAAAAAAAAANAGTGGTCCAAAATAAAAAAAAAAAAAAAAAAAAAAAAGAGAAAATTGTGGATAAATAATCTTGTGCAAAGATTTTCATGCCAACTCTATTTCTAATTGGCATTCTTAGTCCCTTCCCTAAGATCTTCCTTTACCCTAATATGCGGGATACAGTTAACGTCAGACTCTGGATTTCAGTGAGGTAGCATAAAATGTTACCACCCCTTTGGTTACTACATTAGCTGGGGTAAGTAATACCACGGTAAGAGCACCTTCCTCCTTTCAGGGTAGAATTAAACAACTGGCACAGCTTTCACAGTGCTTGTGGACATTGATTTTACTTTGTCCCAGATTAGTAAAGTACAGATGGCCATTACTTACCTTTCCTAGGGTTTTGTGAATTCTTCCTGTGCTGCACTAAGAGCTCTAGTTTGCAAACCAGTTTGTATCCACTCCAAGAGGGTATGTCTATCCCTGTCATAGGAGCCTGGCTTTCTCTTCTCGTGGCCAGAATCTTTAACACCATCTCATGTACAAGGTGGAATGGTTGGCTGTCCAGCCTCATGATGGTGGCAATCAGTATAACCTCTGTCTGTGTGTGTCCCTGAGAAGGTAGTTTTGGCTGGCATTTCCTGTGTGTGGTGACAGATAGCTTGCTAGATAAAGGCCTTGTGTACAAACAGAAGTGGATTAGTTTAATTAAAACAAGTTGGACTTTTTGAGCAACTTCTGTAGAGATGCTCTTGATTCCTTAGCTTAGCTAAGCTCCTTTTCAAGATAACATTTGTAAATCCTGATTTAAATTGTAATTAATAATTAATCATTTGAAAATAGATGAACTACCAGTATTTAAATACTTATATTTAAATAAATGACTTAAATCTTCTTCAAAGACTCAACGTGAGGACCAAAGCTGATTATGGATTGGACATAACCCATATTTTTCTCAATTAGAATAAAGAAACAATAGTGCTAGTCAGACTGTACTGTACAATGAGCCACAAAGTACTCTAGGAAGATACACATCTGCATTTTCATGGCTTGGTTTTTCTTTCTGAATGAGATTTTTATTCCTAAGCATCCATTTGTGAATAATTTCAGGTCTTGCACCTTGCCTGAACTTTGGCCATAATTCCTTGACTTTGATGCTACTACTGTTTCCAGATCAATTAGTGATGCCCAAAAGAAGATTTTGGTATGCAGTGGGGGAAGTTATAGCCTGATTAGATGGACTGTATGGTGACAACGATTATGATTTGAAACTCAAATATCTTTTTTAATACAAACTGAAGGAAGTATAACGTAAGGGCTAGGAAAAAAAAAAAGGAAGTAATCAATAAAGCCTAAACATTTCAGTTGTATTTTATTTTTAAAGGACCATCTGCAGGGCCTGGGCTCATTGTTTTATTTTGGGAGGAGGGGTGGGGGTGGTCTGTTTTGGGCTTTTGAACTGTGTTTTTTGAGGTTGTTTTTTGATTTTCAGACTTACACATCTGATATTTACTTTTACTCCCAAGTCATGCGTATCATGCATCTTTTTAATATTTTCAGATCTGGTATCATGCTCAGATATTTAAAAATTAGGGTATGGACTTGGAAAAAGGAAGTAGAATCTCAACTATAACACAGATGTCTTGGGGAAGAAACTCATCTGAGCCCATCCTGTGTGAGAGGATAATATAATATAAGAGGAATAAAATATTTAGAGATTCCTGAAAACACAAGGTGAGTGAATGGATCTAAATCACCTCCATCAGGATTTCTGGGCTGAGCAGTAACTGGTTAGTGTCATGAGTATAGCAGCTACCTTTCTACTCAGTGAGGGGTCAGATAACCACCTCTTTTTCCTGTAGGCCCTTAATCAGTGGAGGCCACTGCCTTACAGGTCTGCCTGCAGAATGGACTAAATAAAAGATGGGGTGTGGAAGCTGACAAATTCCTTTGACTGCTAAATAAGTAAAGGGGCTGGTGCTTTTAAGGAACGGCAGGAGAAAACAGCAAAGCACAGGGCTAGAAAAAGATATGGACATAGCAAAGTAGGATTTGTAACATGATCCTGGAGTAAGGACAGAGTTCTAGGTAAGGGGTGGGAAAAGGTTTCCAGCCCCTTTTATAGTTGGGAGTTAGATCTCTAAGGAAAGGTACTGAGTTTTACTTTTTTCTGATGAGCTAAATGAAGGATGTCTCAGCTTGCCCACCACAAGGATAGCTGGGACTGCATCAGAGGTGAAAAAACCCTGATGCTATTATAAAACTTTTCTTTTTCTTGAATGATATAATTTTTGGATTTTTGGCTGTATCTTCCTTGCAAATGCTGTAGTCATAGTTTGAAAATAGAAAATTGGATATTTATAAAAATAGTTTGCAACATTTTTGTCATTATATGTATCATCAAATCCCTTATTAATGTTCTTACCATCTCTGAGAAGTGACATTTTAGATAAATGTATCAGTACGTATTCCAGGGGTTGTAATAATTTTTGTAGAGAAGGAAAGAAATAATTTTATTCCTGCTTTTCCCTGATGTATTAAATCATAAGCCATTTTTCTAATTTTTCACCACCTTGTGTTCTACCTATAGTAGCGTTTGCTGCACTTTGTATCTCATATTTCTAACTCCTACACTACAAAATCCCTGGAGATCCACTAAGAGAGGACACTGACAAAGTAATAAAAATGTTTTTGTTTTGTTTTCTTTGTTAATCAGGCACTGTACACAGCAGAGCTGTCTTGGAGCTGTTTGTATATTTTTGGCTCATTTAGTCTCAACAGAGAATTGCTATGGCTAACTGACTCCAACCTGTGGATCCTAGAGAAGGTGCAAAAACTCTTTTCTCTATTTGTTTCTAATTTCCCCAAAACAATTAATTCATCTATGTTGTTCTTTATAGCACAGACTGAACATAGGTGCAAGGATAGATGTTTTTAATGTCATTCAGTTGTTCTTATACAAGAACAGTGAAGAAACTTGATTTTGAATGACAGCTGTTAGCTCTCCTTAAAATTTAGCAGTTCTAGGAGCTTATCCTGTTACACAGATGTAAGCTAGATGTGAAAAGAAAGTTTTGATAGGTTCCAGACAGAAGTTTACTATGGAGCAAAGCAAAATTGAACAAGTCTGCTGAAATTCCATGGACAATAATTGAAGGAAAAACAATCAGGGGCACTATTGTGTTGATGCTACATGGTATACCCCCAGATTTGTAAGGACAGGTAGACAGTGTTTTCTATGAGCAACTACAGACTAAATCACAGCAGCGAATACTGCAGTAGGAAGCATTTCCCAGAAACCTTTTCTGGGAGGTGTACTACGAGATGCTAACTGCCTATCAGATTTTTGATAATTTTGTTACAACTTCTTGGTGTAGAAAGCTAAAATACAGCTCAGATGAATACCAGTAGTGGGATTTAGTTGAGAATGTGGAATGGAGGCCAGCTCCTTGAAGCTGATGAAAAGAAGGGAAAGTCAAAGAATAACATAGCGAAATCAATGAACTTGAAGAAGACAGACTCCAGACTTCAGTGCAGTTAGCAAGCTGGTAGATGAAATTTCTTGTAATGCAAATTTAGGAGAAGTTAAGCTATGACCGTGTAACAAAGTGGGAACAGCAGCAGAGACACAAACTGATAGTAGATTTAGTGAACGGCAACATGAAAATAAATGAAGCTATTTTTATTGTCTCCAAAATGTCAAACATAACACAGGTATGCTGCAGTGTAAAGTGATGTTGCAGAGAAAAGGAAGACACACCATTAAGTAGGAATGGACACGTGATATTTATATATGGGAAAACTTATCCTCTGTGTTTTAAACATACATGAAAACATTGAAACCAATTTACCTTGAGCTTTTCTATGTAATTTGGTTGTTTCCGTACCAATGTGTACATATTATTATACTTCAGATTGAAAGGTCAGAAATATTAATGAGGTTTTAAGGAATACTTTTCATGAATTTAAGTATGCAAATATTTTGAAATCTGTCCGTAAATTACAGCAGCCAGAGAATGTTTCCCTTTGGTTGCAATCTCTCCTTTGCATGACTGTCGAGGGTTTTTTTCCTTTTATTGTACATAATAGAGCTGAATTAAAATGCACCCTAGTGTTCTTGTTTAACATCTCATATACTGGAGAATTGGCATTTTGATAATTTTTATAACTTTGGCCTCAGAAGAAATTGATGTGTTATGAATATTTTTGTCTCGATTGTTAAAATAAGTATACCTCCTAAATTGTGTGGTTTATGACAGAAGAGGCATACTGAAAGGATTTTGAGCAATATTTTATTCCCAGGATTTTAAATCTAAATATACAAAATTATCCATTCAGAAGTTCTGATCAATGCAGATTCTCTTATCTAGTTGGGAAAACATTTTTTTCTGGATGAGATGGTATCAGATGCTTTCTCACCTTCATGTGTTTTGCTTGAACTGTGAATTAAATCCCTTCTGGATCTAAGTATTGCTGATTTTTATGGCCTCTCTTTAAGTGCTTCATGAAGTCATAGTCGCACAAATTATCTTAGTCATAATCTAATTAAATAGAACGAGATGTGTGTTTGCATTTCAGAATTCTATCTCCCACTCATCATAAATATAGCAAAATGTGTGTATTTTTGCACAGCCAAATATATGTGTGTATGCCTATATATGAAAACATGTAAAAATATAACATGCCTCACAGATCTGTTCCCAGACTGAGCTCTCAAAATAGAAAGCAGTAGAGTTCAAAACTAGTTTTTGATTAAAACTATGGGTTCTAGTGGTTAGCTTTGCAATGCAAGTAAATATAAAGCAACTGCAGATCTTTGTTATACTGCCTGGACTGCCAATTTAATGCTAGATAACGGAAAAATAGGCATACAGAATTAGTTTTGTAAGATGGTGATATTGCTGGACATGAAGACTGTTCAGAAAAGCAAAGTTTTTAGGACACTGTTCATATAATGATTACTGTAAGAGTGGTTTGTAGCACAGTCTTTGAATAAAAGCTTGATGTTTAAGGAGAAATTTAAAGAAAGAAAAAAACCCCTATTATTTTGATTGATGGAAGAACAAAAAAACCCTCAACAAATCCCAAAATACTATTCCTTGAACACTAAGAATATTGTAGAAATTAATAGGAAAACCTAAATTTACAGATTTAAACTTCAAGTTTGCAATTGTACCAGGATAATTTCCTTCAGTACTGAGCAGATGACATCTAATGAAGAATGTTAGATGTGTACAATTATATTTGTTTACTTTCTAAGGATCCACTTAGGTTCCTAGAATGGGAAAACAAGTATGGGTTTGTGCCTGACATAGACTTGATGATGTAATTTCCAATTATTTCATTATTCAGACATAAAATGTCATAGTTTTGGAAACTTTGACCACACATATACTTGCATTTCTTATGTACAATCCTGCAGTATTTCAGATTTGTCCTAATCTTAAGAAATTTACCAGTACAAGCTCATGCAATTTCTCTAATCTGGTGAAAACTCGCACTTCTGAAATGTCAAGGACATAATAAATGGCGAGTTATTTTTTTGCAAGAACTGGGGTGCTGCAGGTTTAACCAGCTGGTAAGGTCCTGGCCCAGTGGGCCAGGCCTTGCAGTCTGTATGTGATCATCTTTTGAACTGCTGTAGCCACACTTCAAATGGGAACATACTCAGTTCAAAAGAGTAAACTTACAGAAATATTGGCAGCGTCATCTAGGTGCACTTAAAAGTAATTTTATTGAGTTGGTTGTGACTACATTCTGCTATTTATGTTTTTTTTTCACTTTCCCCAACCTTTTCCTTATCTTTACACTGAAACAATTTAGCATTATCTCTGCTGTCAAATCTGAGTAAGAATTTTAAGCCTTTAGTATGTAAATGCCAGGTCTTGTAACTTGTGTACCAGGGTCCATACAAAGGCCCAAAGTGCGGGTCCCTGTCTTTTGTTCCCTGCTGGTATGTATGGAGTACCTAAATTTCACAAGTCTCCCTGTCTGTAAAATTGCTACTGGTACCTTTTGCCATAAACTGGCACCAGTGAAGAATTCGGCAGTTAATGCTTTTCATGTCCAAATTTCCATATGGAACACTTAACTGGTATGTTGCCCGTGGGGATTAATGTAGTCATCATTCTATGATTATGGGTTGGTGAACATGTTCTTGTGCAGTAAGCCAGCAGATGTACACATTCTGAATGTCAGGTTCTTTCTAAAAATTAAAAAGCATGTTCTTAGAATCATAGAATCATAGAATAGGCTGTGTTGGAAGGCATCCGTCAGAATCATCAATTCCAACTCCTGGCTCTGTGCAGGACACTCCAACAATCACACCGTATGTCTGAGAGCATTGTCCAAACTCTTTTTGAACTCAGACAAGCTGGGTGCTGTGAACACTTCCCTGGGGAGCCTGTTCCTGTGCTCAGCCACCTTTTGGGTGAAGAACCTTTTCCTGATATCCAATTTAAACCTCCCCTGACTCAGCTTCATGCCATTTCCTTGAGTCCTGTCACTGGTCATGGGGATGAAGAGATCAGTACCTGTCCCTCTCCTTCCTCTTGTGAGGATGTTGAAGAACACAGTGAGGTCTTCCCTCAATCTCCTCTTGTCCAGGCTGAACAGACCAAGTGACCTCAGTTGCTCCTCATATGGCTTCACTTCCAGACCTTCACCATTTTCACTGCCCTCCTTTGGACGCTCTCTAGCAGTTTAATTTATTTCTTATACTTGGGTACCCAAAACTGCCCCCAGCACTCGAGGTGAGGCCGCCCCAGTGCAGAGCAGAGGGGACAATGCCCTCCCTTGCCCGGCTGATGATGCTGTGCCTGGTGCCAGGCATGGATCCTGACCCCAGGACATGGGTGTCCCTCCTGGCTGCCAGGGCACTGCTGACTCATGTTCAACTTACCATTGACCCCCAGGTCCCGTTCTGCAGTGCTGCTTTCCAGCCTCACTTCCCACTCTGTCCATACAGCCAGGGTTGCCATTGCAGGTGCAAAATCCAGCACCTGCCCTTTTTAAACTTCATAAGGTTGGTGATTGCTCAGCCCTCTAATTTGTTGAGGTTTCTCTGTAGGGCCTCTCTGCCCCCGAGGGAGTCAACAGCTCCTCCCAGTTTGGTGTCATCATCAAAATTACTTAGTATTCCTTCAAGTCCCGCGTCAAAGTTGTTATGGAGATGTTGAAGTGACGTGGGCCAAGGATGGAGCCCTGTGAAACCCCACTAGTGACAGGTCTGATGTCATCCCATTCCCTGTAACCCATTGTACCCCAACTGGGAGCCAGTTGTTTGCCCGTTGCATAACCCCATCCAGCTGTGGGCTGGGCATTTTGTCTAGGAGAACACTGTGAGAGATGGTATCAAAAACTTTGCTGAAGTCCAAAAAGATCACATCTACTGGTTTCCTTGATCAGCTAGGTGAGCTACCCTGTCTTAGGTTCAACAAGCAGGACTTTCCTCTAATGAAGCTGTGCTGACTGTGACCGGTGACTGTATTGTCCTTCAGGTCTTTTTCAACACTTCCCAGAATAATGTTTTCTATGAATTTACCAGGCAGTGAACTGACACTGACAGGCCTGTAATTTCCAGGGTCCTCCTTCCTGCCTTTCTTGAAAATTGGGACAGTGTTTACTGACTTCCAATCAGTTGGGTCCTCTCAGGACTCCCAAGACCACTCAAAAACCATTGAGAGAGGCTTTGTGATCACATTAGCCAGCTCTTTGAGGATTCTCAGATGAATCCCATCAGGCCCCATAGATTTGCAGGGATCCATCTGGAGCAGCCGATACTGCACAGTTTCAAGGTCAGCTGGGAGCTGATCATTCTCATAGTCATGGTCCTCCAGCTCAGGGCACTGAGACGCCTTGGTTTCTCATCAGTGTTGAAGAGAGAGGCAAAGAATATATTAAACACCTCTGCCTTTCCCATGCCCGTGTTTGTGAGGTGACCGTCCTCATCTTGTCATGGGTCAGTGTTATTTTTACACTGCCTTTTACTATTAATATATTTGAAAAAAGCCCTCTTTTTATTGTTCCACACAGTTCTGGCAGCTCCAGCTCCAGCTGAGCTTTGGCTGCATGAATTTTCTCCCTGCAGTGGTGAGCAGCATCTCTGTATTCTTCCCATGTCACCTGACCTTGCTTCCGCTGGGCAGACACCTTCCTTTATTGCCTTGTTTCCATGAGAAGATCCCTGCTCAGCCAAGCTGGCCTTCTGCCTCTCCTGCTTGACTTCCAGCATTTGGGAATTTCCTGCTCCTGTGCCCTAAGGAGGTGATATTTAAAAAGTGATGAGCACTGACAGACCCCAGCACCTGCAGAAACTTCTTCCCAGGAGGACTTTATTTATTAGTTCCCTGAGCATCCTGAAGTCTGCTCTCCTCATGTCCAGGGTTGAGGTTTTGCTGGCACTTTTCCTCCTGTCAACGGAGATTTTAAACTCAATCTCTTTGTGGTTGCTGTGGCCAAGATGGCACCAGTCTCCACTTTGCTCATGAGATCCACCCTGTTGACAAGCAGCAGATCAAGGACAGTGTCTTTCAGAGCTGGCTCCCTTAGGACGTGTTCCATAAAGTTGTCATCCAGGTCTTTAAGGAACCATCTGGCTCAGGTTGCATCATCCAGCTGTGTGATCCTTCCAGTTTAATTCTGGTAAGCTGAAGTCCCCTATAAGGACAAGGACAGTTGACTTGGAAGGGTCCCTTAGTTCCTCAAAGAATAATTCATCAGTGCCATTTTCCTGGCCAGGAGGTCCACAGTAGACCCATGATGATATTCAGATTATTTTTTTGCCCCTTGATTCTTATCCTCACTGGCTCTCAACAGTGCCATTGCCAACTGTGCTATTGCCAACGTTCTAACCCTTCCATTACATATAGTGCCACCTCTCCACCTCTTCTGCCCTGCCTATCCCTCCCGAAGAGCTTGTAAGAAACTCAGCAAACCTGAGTCCTCTTTTCTTGAGGGCTTTTTTTTTGAGTTTCTCAATCTCTCTGTTTCTTCTGCCAGAAGAGGGAGAAAAATCCAATCAAAGAAAAGTATTTTTAGCCTTTCCTGAGTGCGTAGAGATAAAATTTAGGTTTATCTTTCCTTATCTAAAATCAAATGCTTGTCCTGAAGTTGTTGTGATCTAAAAGAGATCTAACCTACTGGGGATGATAAAAGTTATGACATCATGCAACTAGTGCCAGCTGTATCTGTGAAAGCTGTCCAGCTGGAGATAAAAAGCTAGGAAAATCCAAAATGCTAGACTAGACTTTGGACATAGACAAAACTCGTATTTCTCATTTGCAGTTGTTTGGGACATGTTTTGGGCTTTGTTTGTTTGTTTGTTTTTTAATATTCTTTCTCTTTCTTTTGTACTTCAAAGTACTTTGAAACATTTTTGGCAACAGCAAATGAATTGCTTGTATATTCAGAAAGCTGTATTTTAGCTACACTGCGAAGATTCTTGTGTTACAGTTTTTGATCACGTTAACTCCTCTTCCAAAAGGAAGTTGCCTTCCATTGACAGATTGTAAACATGATAAGCAGAAAATTAAACTTGTTTTGTAATAAAAATCTAGTATTTCTATTAATTTTATGTATATTTTTAAAATATTAAACAGCAGGTAAAACAAATTGATTTTGAGCTCCAATCTCCTTCAGTTAAATCCAGCCAAAGGAAGAATTACATATACTTGTATTTTATATGCCTTCTCAGTCTATTACTATATAATAATAACCTTTCAAATTCAGGTTTTTCAAACATAAGGACAGCTCAATTTCAGTCACCTGAAGTAATTTCAGAACAATGTGCTTCTCTTTTTTGTCATAATTTAAGTCAATGATGTAAGATCATCGAAAGATAGATGTGTGTCTTGTTTTATGAGAGCCAAGATCCTTGTTAATATATTTGTGTTTAGAGTTCAAGAACCAGAGATTAGCAATTTGACCTTGACAGTCATTGGTATGTTACAGGAACACAAAGCAGGTTTATCTGGAGCAAGCATGTCCACGATTTTTCTAGTCTACAAGATCTCCTAACTGTGTACTTCATTATTAGACAAAATAGTGTTAAAACCATAGCCAATATGGGTGTTCCCGCAACTCAGATTTGCCAGCCCTGATTTTACTCCATCTCTTCCGTAGCAAAGTTCTATCCAAACATGAGATAGAAAATTATCATATGTAAAGGTTTTACTTCTAGCTTTTAACAAATCTCTTTATCTGTTCCCAGCCCTCACCTGCATGAAGAATCTTACTTGCAAACATGTGTCTTAAATGGCACAACTGTTAGCCTTGCATAGCAAGTTTCAAGGGTTTGTCGCTTGGATCACACAGCTCTCTTTAAACAGTCATTTGTATGCAGTGTGTCATATGTTTTGATACAAAGCCAAATTCAGAGTTCCAATGCCTTGCTACCACTTCAGTCTGGACCTGTTTCTCTGAAAGTGCTCTGAATTTATAATAGCATAAATTTGAGTAGCTTGGGGCAAAGGGATTAATTTTTAATGAACTTGAACTATGAACAATAGGAACTATATGCAGTAGCAAATGTGAACAGAAGGAGGAAAATTATGATGGGCTTTAGAAAAGCACAAAGTGTGAAGAAATTGTAGTGCTTTGAGGCACAGGTGAAAGTTAGTGCTGCCCGTAAAAGAAACAAAACCCATTATACAGCCACTGACTTGCTCTGTAAGATCATAATGTGAATGTACGTCATGATTTGAAGGTAGAAAGCAATTAGTGATGCCTTATAGTAGTCAAAACATTTTAAAATGGAATAGCATATGCTGGTTTTAAAATATATTTGTTTTTTAAGTTATCAAATATGAATTTTGTTTGCTAGAACTGCATCAGTAAATTTTAACAGTTGTAGTTATAGAAAAAAAGTAAAGGTGGTTGTGTTATTTTGAAAGGGTGTTATTGCTATCCTTTATTCAAATGAGTATATGAAGAGATGGGGAAAGCGTGAACACTTCCAGAAAAAGATTTCAAAACTTGTATAAGTAATATTCCATCTCTGCAGTGGTATTCTCTCAAGTGCTTTCCATACTGCATGCAAAAATGCAAGAAGAAGCAGAGGGACAGCATTTCATCATGTGGATGAGAAAATCAAGAACAAGGGATTTATGCCTTTAGAACAGAACAATACTATTTAGAGGCATAGGCTTTATCTGAACCTCAAAGGAAGTAGGCAACATATCAAATCAGGAGATTGTACTAAGATTTTAAACCCTTTGAGGCTGAGTTATATCTGAGGTTTTAAATTCAAGATTTTGGGAAGGAAGATAATTCTGAAATAGCACATTTCAAAATGATGCATTCCCCTAGGTAATTTTTGTATCTCTAAAGAAAAGTAGAGCTAGAAAATTTTTATCAAATAGGAAATTGGAAAGGACAGAAAATAGTGACAGGATTATTAGACACAGTGGAGCAGAAAAATGACATGGTTCTATAAAAATTATTTTTTTGTATGTGTAAAACTTGTAGCAGCCCAAGAAATACAAGTGAGAGGATATGATTATATAGTTTGCAATTTTTGAGGAAGTGACAGAAACCTGCCATGGGGAAACAATAGGATAAAGACAGTCCTTGCAAAGACATCCTTCAAAAACATGAAGTTTTGCCCAAATGAGGAAAATAGAAAACATTCTAAAATTTGAAATATTACATATAAAAATCTGACATGAAAGACCAAAAATGGGCAACAGAAACAAAGGTATAAAGATATAGCAGTCTGCTGAGAAGCCTCCTCTGGATCATGAAGTCAGCTAGAGAGATTGGAAGGACATAAGTACAGTAAAAGGAACATTTAACAAAGATGTAGTACAGGAGAACTTGAGAAGTTTCTTATGATAGGCTTTTTTTTTTTGTAAGAGACGTCAAAATCTGCCCCAGATTTAGGTAATACTAGAAGAACTTGTTAAGTAAACAGGTAAAATGGGCAAGGACAATCGACAGAACACCTCTAAAGAAGCCCAGGAATTAAACAGATGAATTACTAACTCTGAAATGTGAGCTTGCCAGGAAGCAGAGCTTTTTGCTGTTCTATGTGCTAAATAGGGTTTGGAAGGAAAAAAAAAAAGAATTTGGTGATACCAAGCTATTCATGGCTTTTAAGACCACTATGCAAAATTGAAAAACTGAAGAATGTGATAAAATAGCAGTTGAAATCTAGAATGAAATGCAAAGTGATGCGCTCAGTGGGAGCGGGACAAGCTTGAACTTACACGATGGAATTGGAATGAACATCACTGTGTAGAAAAGGGTCTTTGGGCAAAAGCAAACAGTTGTATGAATATGCTAGCTTGATGTTCAGATGTCAAGGAGGAAGCTGAAATACTAGGTAGTGTGTGGAAACCAGCAGAACATGAAGTAGATTGTTGTGCAGGTGCATATGTGCCAGGACTGCCTGCATGTTCAGTGGTGAAGGACATTCTGGTCAGTCATCTTGAAGGGTACCCATTTTTGTTAAATAAATATCATCCATTCAGTGCTCGGAGAATAGGCACATCGGAGGACTTGCAGAGCATCACAGCTATTTTAAGCCAGCTCCTCCATTAAAAAGAATGCATTCTTGGAACAGTCATTTCCCAACAGGCATAAACCTGGGTCTAGCGGTGCCTGACCTCAGCAGTGCTGTTGTGTCGTGAGTAGTGTCAGGACACACAGAGTGTTCTCTTGCGTGTGTAACAGTCAAAATGTTTGTGAGAGAAGTTAACCTTGTGCATGTAATAGGACTGCATGTACCTCGGGGAAAGTCTGTGTTGTTTTGTTCAACAACAAATTGATACAATGCCTAGGACTGAATCAGACCCAGCCACTGGCTGAGTCCTCCGTACAAACACATAGAAGTGATGAATAAAATATTAGCAATTGGTCCATAAGCTTATAAACAAAGTTCTCAAATATACAGTCATAAGGAAAATATATTTGGTGAAAATACTCTTACTCCAAATTGCTTTCTGATTGCCCCATCCCCAGATTCAAAACCTGACTAATTTCCCCAGCTTACATCTCTTTGTCTATCTGTTCTAAGGCATTTTTCTGGGGTAAGTGCTGAACACTTACTCTGGGATGAATGGAAGTTAGTTAAAAAGAAAAAAGAAAAAAAATGCACTAAGTGGACTTAAGTTTCTCTCTGGGGTCATGTTGTGTTCTGCTAAAATTTATTCCCTCACTCCAAAAAGTGAGGCTTTATGACTTTATCCAAGGGAAGAAATAGAAAGTGTAACAATATAGGAATATCTTTACATTCCTCAGTGCTTTATAACCTGCTACAGTAATTTTACTCCATCCTTTTTATTAAAAATCCAGCGTCCTGCTGGGCAGTACATTATCTGATACACACCTGTGATTAATGATATTTCTAGTACCAAGTCCTCTAAATTGGCTGGCATTGATACTTATGTTGCATCAGTACAGCAACATGTTTTCAAAAAACTTCTGAAAACATATTCTCCTTCTTGTGTTGGCTGCAAGTGTTTCCTGAAAAGTGGTTCTCATAACCTGTTATTTCATGCTATTCAACTGTTGGAAAAAACTTACGGGAAAGTAATTGTCCAGTGTTACTTAATGTTGTTCAATAACATCTTGGGAATTTACACTGTATCCCCAAAAGGTTACAGTACTTAACAATCAAGGGCTAACAGTAAAATTATTCGACATTATTGTTAAAAAGGATAATGGTAAATACTGTTTTACTTTGAAAAATTAAAGAAAAATGCTCCTGCAAGAGTGACAAAAGTTTATGTCTATTCTGCTGAATTTAAATGTTGATGTTACCTGGATCAATGTCAAAATTCCTATTTTCTCCACTGTAGACTGTTTACATATCATTCATGCCTATAGAAGAGGTTATTCAAGAACAGGAAATGTTAAAAAAAAGCACTAAAATATTGAACAGCTATTATTTAATTCAGTCTAGTTGACAAGTTTAAAGGCCATTTTTATGCACTCTTCAGAGATGTTAATACTGCATATAGTATATTTCTTCATGTACCTTCAAAATAGTTTTGAAACATCGGCTTTTATAGTAGTGTTTTTAAATTTGGAAAATATAAGGAAAGTAAAAATGATACAAACAAGGTTTTTGTCTTTTTTTTTTTTTTTAAACTCATACACCTATGACTTTTTTGGTATGACATTCATGGTCTTGCTTACTCTGCTTTTAGCCACGTGTAAAGTGGAATGATCATACTCATGCCTATTATAATTTTTTTAAAGGGAGTGTAAATGCTTTTTGAATATGGAATTGTTTTGAAAAATGCCTACAATGAGAAGCAAATTATATAGAAATTATAGCCTTGAATTAAAGGAGGCAAAAGCTAGTCTAACTAGGCAAGTTTGACTGATTTCTGGGTTATGCTTTACAAGATATTTAAAGAAATAAAAGACCAGTAGCATGACAGTAGGAATATATTTGGCTTTGAATATTCAAGTGTTTATTTGCACAGTTGTCTCTTAATAATAAATTTCTCATGTCTCAGCCTATCTAAACAAGCTGCTTTTTCCTGCTCAGTCTTATGACTGAAAATAGAGTGGCTTGCTTAGTGTAGGAGAGAGCATGTACTGATGAAGTTTTTTCCTGTCTTTCACATCTGTTCCGGTTGTCTAGGTCTTTCACCGCCTGTTGCTTTTGGAAATTTCTTCAATGCAGCTTAACAGATTCATTGGAGTGTCTTTGCTCTTTTGTTTTGGCTTTTTTTAATGCCTTTTTTTTTTTTTTTTTTTTCTTTTGTATGTGCTTGTGCTAGGGAAACAAGTCCAACTAAAATTATACAAAACACATTGAAGTGTTCCAGAAGTGGTCCTGGACACTGAATAAGTCATACACTGCAGATATAAGCTCAGGCCTTTTGAATCTTTATCTTCAGTTGTTGTAAAGTGAGCATGCTTTTCTTGGCTCTGAGATTAAAATCTGTAAACAACACATTTTTTCAGAGAAATGTCAGTTTTCTTACAGCAGATCAGAGAGAGAGAAGATCATTCAAGAGCTCTCTGTCCTGTATGATAATGTGTTTTTTCCCTGTCTAACTGAAAGAAATTTGGCTACCTTACCAGCCCAGAACTGCTCAGAATTAAAGACATGTCGGAGATAATCAGTTTGAGTTCTTCATCTCACTTGTGTAAATGCATGTCGGGTGGCAACATGGAGTAAGCTTTTATCTCAAATCTTTGTTGCAACTTTTATAGAAAGATTTTAGGCAGTGGTTGGCAACCCAAATCACCATTGGAAATCTTTCTAGATAATGAATATTTCCAAATGATTAAGTATAACATTTGTATAGTTGTCAATCAGAAAGGAGGAGAAAACTCTTAAGTTTAGTGTTGTATTTTGTTAAACACAGCTCTGATGCAGACATAGGTGGCCCTAGAGTCAGACTTAGTAAAATAGTTATCAGTACCATAATCTTGCCAGCTGCCTGCAGTCTGCTCCCCAAAATCACTTAATTCTACACTGATATATTGAAACCCCTTTGCTCAGGTTTTAGATAGGTACCTAAGATAAGCTGACTTAAACTCCGTATATAAGAGTGAGCAATCACAATGTATAGGCATGCAGAATGTCAGTTCTTGATGCAAGAAAATGTCTTCACCTTAATTTCTGTTTGCTAAATGCCTGTTAGAGGGTGGATGGAGAGCTGTTACACACAAGAGAGATTATTCAAGGTTAAGTCATACGTGATAAAATGGCGTAAGAGTTTCCCAGCTAGTTTGATACATTCCTGTGTAAATGTTAGAGTTTTTAAAATATAAATACAATTAAAGACATGTAAGGTTATCTAAAAAGCAGAAAGAGCACAAGTCCGTCAAATTGTGCAGCAACTAGTATTTTGCAGTGTTCTGTAACTCTCTTTAAAGAAAATATGCTTCTTCTGTAAAGAGACAGACATGTGTACAAACAAATAAACAACAATATTGTCCAGATGTCACTGAACTTAAATCTCCTTATTTACCCTGGAATCTGCTCAAGCAGTCTGTCAGAATTTTTTGTTGTTTTTCATTCCTCCTCTTATGATATTTCTCTAGTATTTTTAAAAAAAACTTCTTAGAACCTGAAGTGATTGATAATATTTTGCTTTGTATGAATGTGCCACTTTGCTCAATGGATCTTCACACCCTGAAAATATCTTTGTTGCAAGGTGTAGTTGAAAGAATAGTGCAAACTAGAGCTAGAAACAGATCATAAAGGGCAAATGTCATGTCTTAATCACCTGTTCAGAAAAAAAAAAAAATGAGCTACCAGCTCAATGGAAGCATTTACATATTCATTGTCCTCTATAATTTAGAAGATAAGCAATATCAGAAAAATCTTCAATTTGAAGTCACTAGCTTTTCTGTTAGTCTTTGTTGTGGTTACAGTTTTTATATAAATAGTTATTGTTAAGGCTTAATGACTAAGGTGAGGTAATAAAAGTTTATATATATTGTTCTGTTTGTAGTCCAAGATTAATATCTTCTGTTTGCACTATTTCTTTGGCTAATATTTTGGACATATCATGTTCAACAGGGATAAAATCCATAATACTTTAATAAAAACTTGGAAAGCTTGTAAGGTCTGGAAGAAGGGCATCTGTCTGTATGACTCATGTCCCTGTTATAATAAATGGCACCAGTCTGGCTGCTGGAAGTACCTCTGGGCTAGTTCAATGAGGTCTATTCTTGAGGTGTCATGTGTAAATTCTAGGTATTGCATCCACAGAAAAACAGTGATTAGGAGATGTTCTTCAGTCTCTTTGATTAAATGTACACGGGACAAGAAGTTACCTCTTCAGACTTCATCCTAGTACTGAACAGCCTGAATTATTCTCCTTTATTCTAAGATTTTAAGAGCTCTTCCCTCCTGCTTTCTAGCTGTGATACGGACTTATGTATTATGGTTGTTCATAGAAACATGTCTGAAAGTGTTTAAGACAGAAAGTCATGCAATGTGCGAAAGAAATACTTGATCCCCATTTAATGTGATACTGCTGCTTTCCTGAGTTAAAGCCATAAACTTGTACCTTGATTTCATACATAGTTCTAGATATTTTATTAGCCTTCTCTGAATTTTGCTAAATGCATTAACTAGTTTAATTAACTAAGTGTATTTCTCTCTTGTGTTTTCTGAGTATTGCTGGAATAGATTGAGCAATGATTTATTTACTTTTGTGTCAGTTGAAAAAGTAATGTGATGATACTTTTGCGGATGCTGCTTTTTGCTGATATAATTGATGTTATATTAGGACATTTTACTGTAGCATCTCTGTTGGTCAGAAATTGCACTTTGTCTCCTCTTTGGCTATTTGAGCTAAGGAAAAAATGTGTGCAGAGATGTATCTGGCTCAAATGAGGATATAAATCTTTTAACTGCCTGTCTCGCTTTGAGACAAGTTTGGGAGGAAAATGCTCTGGAATGAACGTTCCCCAGAGATAGGTTTTTGGCACTCCCTCCCCCACCGATGCGAAAGGAATTTCTTGGATGAAAGTGAAAAAACCTATTTATTTAACAAACAAAGTGCCCGCAAGGCACAGGACAAAATGAATAATATTAGATATTAAACCTCCTCGTTGCAGAGAAAGCTGCTGGATTTAGAGTTCCCTCTGTAGCTGGCTCGGCCCCTTCCAAGGTCCGAGGCCGGGATGCAGCATCCCTGCAGCCTCCCTGCCTGTCCATGGGGTCCGATGATCTGGTTCTTGGATCACAGCTAGGCCGACCGGTTCCAGAAGAGGAAGAAGTTACCGGAGGATTTCAGTATACAGTCCTGGGAAAAATTTTTGCCTTAGTTCACAAGCTGGCTAGAAGCAGGAATCTACTCTCTCCTGCTGCAAGCAGAGCCGAACAACGCGGGGGAGTGTGTGAGTCCTTGAACACAAACCCGCTGAGGAATTTTTTCCCCCCAGTCTTCCCTCGGACGCAGCTTAAAATTGCAAGACCCATTTCTGGGCAATAAGCAGATGATAGGGGAATACAGCATTATCATAAAACCACCCCAAGACGCTGCCTGACTCAGAGTATCTGAATTTCCCTTTAATTCCACTTTTCCATGATTATGACTATTCATGTAGCCAGAGGCTGCTTTTCAAAGCTGCGATGCCATGCCATCATCAGTTGCTAGGGCTTTTTTGCTTAGTTATTGCTTTAATACAAAGGCAAATTTGTCAAATTCTGACAGCTGCATGAAAGTACCCCACTGCTGGTTCTAGCATTCTTAGGCTGCTGGATTTGAAAATGACTCTAGCTGACCTTTTCCCCCCAAATTTTTAGCATATGTCATGGTCCAAATAGCATATAAGTTAAAAGATGCCCTCAGGCTAAGAAACTGAATAAAAATATCCAATAAGGTTTATTTCATTATTACAAACAATACTGCCAATGTCTAGTTAAATATAATTGTGGCAAAATGCCCATAATCAGAAGCCTGTAATATTTTCCAATTTTTTGAGTTGGTATGCATTTGTTATTGGCTGGAAAGCATGATCTGTTCACGGATATGCTTGCTGTATGGTTCAGGGTAACTATGTGTTGAATGATTTAGTGATACATGAAACATTTGATCTGGTGGATCTTAGAATGTTTGTAGCTTTTATACACTGGCGAAGTGTCTTATGCTTGAATGTCGTACAGCTTGAAAGGCCTTTGTTTTAATGATATAAATTAATTTCCTTTCAGTATAGCAGCTATTTGGATGATCCAGGGATAAAATCTTGCCTTTGACTTGCAAAAGACTCCTGATTTAGTCACCATGAATACAAATACCTGTAGTCTACATGGGAAGAGCAAGACTGTAAGTAGAAGATTTTCTTTTTCTCTCTTTTTTATTTAATATCAGTATTCTTCCACACTACTTCTGTGTTGTATTAGCCTTTCAAATGCCACTTTCTGAGACAGAATGATAAAGTCATTGTGACTTGTACCCTATTCTTATATCTGTAGCCTAAATAAATATGCATGTGTCTTCGACACCCAGAGATAAGATTATTGAATGATAGTATGGTCTGAGTGACATTTTTCTTTTCTTTTTTTTTTTTGTAATTGACACATTCATTTTCCAGAGTTTATTTTTAAAAAAGTTATTAGAAGTTAGACTTTTTGTGAGCATTCATTGATATATAAGATTATATCATGTCTGCAAGGTACTCAGTTGTAAATATATGCCCCTGCACTGATGTCAGGGACTGTACTTGATTTGATAAGAAATGTCGACTGTGAAATGTTCCAGGAGATCGATGAGAAAATAAGCTAATGGTATAAGCATAGATTTGGATAAGGCTAATTTTGTTTATTTTCTGGTCTTTGCGATGTGTTTTGTCCTATATATATATGTCTCTCTGTATCCAAGAGTACTACTGAAACAGAGAGGTTTGGACATTTCAGACTCTGAATGAGATGTTTTAATCTGCAAAATAAACTTCCTTATTTTGGTGTTAAATCCTAGCATATTTTGCTCTGTGAATTTAATTAGAACCATCTGCAATTATTTCTTCTTTGAATGAGATACATAGAATATTACCTACTGTTTGTTGTTTTGAAATTGTAAAGTATATAATCCTTGAGAAATTATTTTAAGATGTGTGGTGTCATGCTACTTAATTTTTTGACTATTGCTTGTAGGGGAATAGTGAAACTATTTGAACTATTTGAACAAAAGTGACTTTGGAGAAGTCTCATTAGACTTGTTGAGCACAGCCAAAGGTTTCACATCACATATGAAGTCTTCCATCATTCTACGTGCCTGTCAATTTGAATTTTCATTGTCACAGCCATCCCTGGTCTGCCAGACCAGTCATTTCATCAAAAGACCAACTGGTGAATAAGTAAAAATGTCATAATTTGAACTGAATAATCTTAAAAAGAAAGATGGAATATGACTTCTATTTGTATTTTGTGGGATGTTGTCACATATCTTCCCAGGAAGTTTTTATCCTTTTAGGAAGCAGGAGAATCAAAGTGTTGGTTCAGTGGTTTCAGATGTCAGTGAACGTAATTTACTTACTATAGAAGATGAACCTGCAGATATGTGTGATCATTTGGGTATTTTCACCATATGTAGAGCTCACTGTGCACCATGAGCTAACTGAAGCTTAGTTTAACAGGGTAGCATGATAGAAATTGCTGGTAGGAAGTAATTAAACATTTCCATTGCTTTTCTGAAAATACAATATGTCTAATAGTTAAAATAATTTTCAAGTGATCTAGTAATTAAAAATACATGGTTAATATTTATTAACTGTACTTCTTCTAATAAATTTTTTATTCCATTGTTTGAACTCTCCTCAGATGGCACAGTATGTCTAGTCCTGCTAGACCTTCACTCCCTGATGGTTTGCACAGTATTGCTATTCATTCTTTTGTTGGTAGCCTATGGAGTTGCATTAAACTGTGTTTGTGAAAAGGGTTTATATAGTAGTAATTTCTTTCTTTCAGTCTTGCTCACAGCATTCAGTGAGGATGTCAGCATCCATATCCTTTCAGTCTATGTGTACTATTTGTCTAGTACCTTTCCTTAAGTATCCTTAGCTCTTTACTTCTTTTACAACTTTTCCCCTTCAATAATTTCCTCCTTCTTTTTTTTGTTCCTCTTTTTCCAGCATTTTCAAATTCTTAGAATATTCTAGGTGGTGTAATGCTTATAATTCCATGACTTACCACCTGCTGCTTCTGAAAAGACAGCTAAATATTTGTCTCTCCCTGTCTCCTTCCCTCTCTCCGTACCTGTAATTTTTTTTCCCCATCCATTTCCATCCCTCCCCACCACAAAGTTACATCTAATAAAGAATGGAGTTTTAGTTAGTACTGATCAACCACAGAATGAGACATCTTTTAAAATATTTTTTATAATAAAACAGAGAACTTGATTATTTTCTGTTTTTCAGAAGAGCTTCATATTATTTTCATAAATGCATAAGCAAGGCGAAGTATTTCCACATACTATTTCTACAGCTTTACAGACGTGAATATAATTTGTTCATGATCGAAAAGCATGATGAAATATATTTATTGGTACTTTCAAAATCAGACTTCCAGTCTATCGTCAATGAAACTAGCGCAGCTTTACTGACAGTACACCATCGACAGCAAATAACTTTTCAACAAAGTATTGTAATAACTAGATTTCTATGGGAGTATGTCAGAGCATATTTGACCAGCTAAAGGAAGTAAGACTCTGCTTTCAGGTGATGAGAGTGCTAGTATCAAGAATGAAGTCTGAATGTCACACTGTGTGGGATTTTATCTTGGAACATTGTGTCAGAAGTGAGTCAATTCTTGTGAAATCAGAAAGTAGCTATATTGCAAGGAAATGAACCAAGAAAGATGATATATTTAGCAACTGGGTCTGCTTAAACTGTGGCCTTTCAACAGCTTCAACAACAACGAAAGAAAAGGAGCAGGGGGCAGAAAGCAAACTTAGAACTTTAACAGTATTTTGTCTGCCTCTTAGTTTATGATTATCTGTAAAAGCCTAGAAGTGCAAGACTTTTGAATTCATGAATATAAAAAGAATATTTTCAACAATGATGGCTTCAGGATAAATCACAGATCCCTAATAGGAGACAAAATGGCTGGCATTTTATGATCAAAATTTTAAAAGCAAAGTTTTGACCACTGGGGTCAAAAAATGGTGGACCTCAACATGGAATGCTCTCCAAAGAGAGGTTGCAGGAAAGATTCTGAGAGCTTAGCTGCCTGCAGAAGTTGTGAGTGGGGGGAGATGGTGGTGGTGGTGGTGGCAAATCATGCGAAAGCAAAGCAGGCACAGAGCACCCACAGAGAAATGCCAAGGAGGTCAGAGAGCTATTTGCAAACAGCTGACTCACAGAGGTGTTTTCATCCAAAGATCTTAGGGCTAGATTGTCATAACCTTTGCTTATGATGTGGGGGAGTGAAGAGAGGTTAAACACTTCTTTTATTCCTGTGCTCATTTCTCCTTAGATCATGAGTCACGGAGAAGACAAGGGCCAGGGGCTCTTTGTCTGCCACTCCTCCTGTAGGGAGAGGGAATGTCATCCTGTCCACCCCAGACAAATGCACTACACTCCTCTGCTCACCCGGTAGAATAGCTATTCAGCAACAGGGTGAGACACTCAATACCAAAAAGTAGAGTGATGTAGTTCTCCACTGACTGTGTGAAAGGATTACAAATAAGTTCAGTTCCAAGCCCTTTTCTGGCACAATGCAGTTCTATCAGACAGAAATTCTTGCTTTAGGTCAATAGTTCTGAGTAACCAATTTGTCAACAGACAAACTTGCAGTGTTCCAGAAGCATTTTTCATAATAAATTTGCATTACTTACAAATAAATTGATTTTTCTCTCATCACCAATGGTTAGGTCCATTTGTTATCTGATAGAAGTATACTTAGAGGGAGATTGCTCCATTCTTAGTTAATGGAAAGCAATCACATTACATATTCTTTGCCTTCTTCCACCTCTCCATCCTTAATACAGCCTTTGCAAAGGAAACAAGGCATTGAAAAGGCAAAGGTGGGACATTGCTAAAGGGCAAATTGAGATTCATACAGTGGTGCTATTTTTCTCTTAGTGTCGCTTACTGTGGTTGACTGGAAAAATGGACATTTTAGGCAGCATGTTTCCTTACGTAAAGCAGCACCTTATGTGCAGAGAATGACTGAAGAGAGAGTAAGTAATGCCTGGAGCAGCTTTCACCCTTTTTTTCTAACATTTTTCTACAGGGGCTAGTAATTAATGCCTATTGTGAGAGTCCAGTCTGAGAAACAATGGCTGGATTTGGATCCCCTTAAATTAATTATTTTATGTTAATTTACTGTATTCACATGTGTACATTTGATAATCCCCTTTTAGTTGTGGGATTGTGTTTTGGAAAGAGAGGAAAGTTTCTATAGCAGGAATACACTAGTTTACCTAGTGATACCTGTTCTGATCAGACCTCAAAATCTGTTCTCTATGCTTTTCTTCCTTCTGTCTGTGATATTTCTGAGATTAATAGAAATGCTTTTGTCATAAATCTCTCTTTTCTTCTCTTGACTCTTCTCCTAGTTAATCTCCTGCCTACATTCCTAATTAAGTTCCAGCCTTTTTGAAGCAAGTCTTACCTCCTTATCTAGGGCCTGGGCTGTACTTAGAATTTTGAGACATAACTGCACCATTTTGGAACATGTAAATTCTCCCACCCATGTGCTAACAGACATAAAAATTCTAATCTGTAACTCAAATGTCATCCGCTATTATGCAGATTTAAAAAATAATCCATGGGGCAATGACATTTCTTTAGTCCAAATGAAATCAACACAAAAACAATCTCCTGATGATTTATGTGGGTCTGACACAGAGCTTTATAGCTCAGCTACCCTAGCAAACCCTTGAATTACACCTAGGTCTCTACTTTTTGGAGTTCTTGCACGTTTGTATCATTGGCATTCCTTGTCCCAGTTCTTCCTATCTGCAATGATAATTGTCTGCTTGGAGGTTATATCTTCCCAGCAATACATTTATGCTCTCAATTTTTCCAGCCAGTGCTTGATTTCTGGCTGTCTTGAAGATGTGCAGTGTATGGTTCAGGCCCTCTTTCATGGGAAGGACTGGGAGGTGTCAACCATTTGTATCAGAATTGTACCTGCTTCTGTGTTTTACGCAGAAATCTGACACCAGATCCAGACATCTTGTTTTTATTGTTTGATGGAAACTGCTCCTACCTTTGGAATAATTTACTACAGTGGTGAAAATAAAAATAAATGAACCTGAAGATCTCATTCTATGACTATAAGAAAATATGCTTAACTTAAAGAATGTAAACTTAAATGAAATAGATGTTAAAAGGTTAGAAAAGGACAATATGGATAGATTACTGAGTCCTGGAGTAGGCAAATTAGGAATAAAGACAATAAAGATCAGGACTTTATACATTGCACTTTACGCTGAAGGCAGCTCGTGGTCAGGGAGGAGTAAAGGAAAGGCATGAAGGTGGTGGATGATGTAATTAAAACAGAGTAATATTAATGATTTAATGGTCTCCCTACTTTTGCTTCCCACTTACTTATTACAGTGTATTTCTAATCCATGGCTGAGTTTCTAGACAGTCTTCTCTCTTTTAATATGAAGATAGTCTTTCTGGCTCTTCAGTTTGCAAATACTGCATCTTTTGATTCCCTCTTTCAGAAAAAATTTTGAAATGGTGCCTAGAAGAAAGCTGCCTGATGCTAACAGAGTGAGGGATACAGAAGGAGAATGAGCATGTAACTGATGCACATTATATATGGAGGGAAATGCCATATTGTGGAATTCCCTTTAATGTAAATCCTGTTCTTATTTGTCTTTCACTTGTCATTTTAAATTGCAGGTAGTTATTGCCAGTATCTGTGCATCTGTCAGAGTGCAATGTAGGAACTGGTTCTCCAGCATTACAAGGTTCTTGACATACTTATAATGTAAATAATCAATATTTTTAACAGAAATATAAAAATGTCAAGACTTTGGAAGTATGATAGATGTAGAGCACTAAAGAGTGGTAAGTGACAGTTACATGGAGGATGTTTTTAGAGGAACAAATACTGTAGTAATGGCAGAACAATCTGCTAGATGTCTTTGCTGAAAATGGTTTCATACTAGCTCTTATGAAAAAAACAGACAGTTCCCTGGCAAGGATTATAGTTCTTTGGCCACTGACAGCAACAGGAGACATGAAGTATTAAAAACAATCAACAGCTGAGTAGTATTAAAGCTTGAGTGGGTAGACAAGAGCAGTATATTCCAAAATTAAGACTGCCCTTCAGCTCTTAGATGGTGGTCTTGTTATTGGAGTTTTGCAATTTCTATTTTGTTTCTCTAGCAATGGCTTCAGAAGCTGCTGTGACTGTATGTGAAAAATCAGATTTTTTTTTTTAATATTACAGTTTTGCCCTTGTGACACACACAGTATATCTTGTCTTTTATCTGTGTATGCACATATGACTGTACACATAAATATACAGCCTAGAAATGCAGAAAGCCTATGCTATGTACGTCCATTAGGAAACCCTTAATGAAGAAAGAACATGGTCAGATCTCATTAAATGAATAAGTAGTTCCATTTAAAAAAATCAAATTTAGTTCTGAAAAGAGCTAGTATCAAACTTGCTTTTCTATGAAATACGAGGCTTCTCTCACTGAGCTGGAGTTAGTTACCTTACATAAGACCTCAGCTGGAACACTGCAAACTGCCTGTGAATAGTGAAACTGCATGATCTGTAGCCCCTGAGCAGATGTGTCTGGTGGCTTGAGGCTGGAAAACCTAATGATATCCAAGAAAGGGCTGGTGAAATCTTCATGTTTTCACCTATTTCTTTCAGCACTGCAGAATCTGGGAATATCTGTTTTGTCTGTTTCTTTTCTTTTTCTCTCCTTTTTAAACTTCATTATAATTTGGACCAAAACCCAGCTAAAGAAAAGAAAGAATAGGTCAAAGATCTGTGGAATTTCTGCTTTTCATTGAATCCTATGATTCTATGATTCAATGCAGCTTGAGAACATAGTTAACAGAAAGAGGCAAGCAGCATTATCTCTAGCCAAGTCTGTGCAGCAAAAGTCTCCATAAAGTGCTTCTTTCAGAACTGGGACTGGATTCATGTAAATATTTTGATTTGCAAAGCGGAGAAAAACCTGTTTCCAAGATTTTTGATGAAATTTTTTAATCAGTTGCAGCTGAATATTTGGGGATAGATCTTAAATAACGTTCCCAAACAACCAAATGAGACCTATGAGGTATTTCTTTCATGTCTCTGTAAAGGCAGAGGTCAAAGGAAACAAATTTTGCACTTTGTCGTTCCATATTACACTTCTGCTATTTGTAATTTTCACATTTAAATATGCAAAATAACTAGAAATTTTCCAAGTCCTCCCTTTGTCTCTTCATAGAACCAATTAGTATTGTCCCACACTTTCAAGGAGTCCTAACAAAGATGGCTTTTTGTTTCGAAACCTCCGAAAGACTGAATTACTGCCTCTTCCCTGTCAGTCCTAAGCTGAAAAAATAAAGGAGGCTCAAACTTGCTCTAGGGCTAGTACTCATATCTCATATCTCAGACCCTGTGTTCTAGAAAATGATTTGATTTTGGTATTTCAGATCTATCTGCTTTTTTTTTGCTGCTGTGCTTCTGTTGTCCTTTCCCCCCTACCCCTGCCTTTTTTTTTTTAAAGTCAGAATAAGTTGCCTAGAGACTTAATTACTTTTCACTTCACCTTTTCTTTATAAGAATATAAAATAATGGAAACCTTTACATCTGATGGACTTTCACTGTGATTTGTGGCCCTCCTGAATACAAGGCATTCTTCGGTATAACTTCCAAGCTTTACTCTTGCTTTGGGTTCCTACCTGTTAGCTTTCACCTATGATTTTGACACATGCTTATAGCTTTTTCATGGTCCTATCTGCTGTTTTAGAGCATTTTCTGGGTCTCTGATAGGATGTTAGACTACCCATCTTCCTTTCCTATTTAAGATCCAGAAAGCAATGAAGGCAATGGTGGAATGTCCAAAATAATTAGTCTGTTACAATGTGCAAACTAAGCCAATTTCTGTCAGCTCTTTTACAAATACTACAGATTAGGATGTTGCAACACCACACCTGGACATTTTGCTGTAAAATATAATTAAAAAAACCCAGAACTGAAAAAAAAACTAGGGCTCACCTGCAAAAGTCAGTGCAGCAATATCAAAGAAACACGTAATTTGCATGCTGTAGAATAAGTAAAAACTACAACTGATTGCAACATCATTTTAAAAAATGAATTAATATAGACAATATTTTTGGCTAAAGGATTGAAAAAACCATCAAATTTTGTATGAGATGGGTATTTTTTTTAATTTTTTAAAATTTTTTGCATGTTATGCTTCTTATACATTTTAAATTACCACGCCTTGAGAAAATTGATTTCAAAACATATGTGAACTTTTGAAAATACTTAAAGGCAATAATGCCCAATTCCTCCATTAGGTAAATGAACTACAGTTTTATACCTATGAAATTTGAAACTTAGACAAAGGCTATCACACTCTTATCTACATCCTTTTCTCTGAGTGTTCTTCATAAATAGTGGCAATTAATAGCAAACTTTCATCTCTTTCTGGAGAGGAACATTGCATATCATTGATTTCCTACCAGGGATCAATATCTGCATTACATGACACATGTCAAGACCTAGATTTTGTTTAGTAACAGTAGTCTCTGAATGATAAAGTAAGAACAAATGAATTAGGGCGGGAAGGGAAATTTAGATAGATAGTGAGGAAAAACTCAAATTAAATTGTTATATTTCTACAAGTATCTACTTTTGGCCTTGTCTTTGGTGTCTTTGCTTCAGGAGATAAAATGCTAGAACTTTTCTTGATGCCCTTGAAAATTCCACATAACAATTTTCATTTATTATTCTCTTCATTAGAAACCAGCTCAGTGTCACAATCTAGAGACTAAAAGATCAAGTCTCAAGGAATTTGCTATGCTTTTTTCAAAATAAAACATGCATCTCAGTGCAAATATACTTACTTAATGATCCTCTCTTGAGAGCGCAAATTAGGATTTCTGTGTTCCTCTTTTGAAACAGCAGCTCCTCTGTTACAGGATGAGGTTGTTTTAAGAAAGAAAAAAGAGAAACTATTTTGGAAAATGAGATTAGATAAAGCATTGAAAAATAATAATTTTAGAGACTGTGTGGTTTTCTAATATAAAACCTGTGAGAGGAGGTGTGTGAGTGACCATCACAAAACCAGCGTGATTTTATGGCTGCACCCAGACCTTCATCCACTTTGCTTTGCAGGCTGTTCTCTCCAAATGTTAGCTAGCATTTTTTTTTTTTCTTTCTTACATTCAATTCAATTCATCTTACTTAGAAAAACTAAGCTGATATAAAGGAGAGACAACAAAGATACCTGTCACTTATCCATTTAATTACTCTTACAGCTCTGTTCCATCCTGTGCCTTTTGGGGTCACTTCTGAGTGAAAAAGTCTCAGTTCATAAAATTATATAAAAATAGGAGTCTTTTATATTCTTTTTGCATTTTATCTTGGTCAAATAAAAAATTACTGTCTTACTACCTAGACTGGTATATAATAGTAGCAGATAAAAAATAATTTGAGCACTTTAACAACTTTTGACCCTCATTATAGAAGCTACCATAGATACCTTCATGTTTTACAAAGTACCCTCTGGTTTCTTTGGTTGCACAGTACCGTGTGTAGTGAAGCAGTCCCAGTTAACCATTTACATTTTCTTAATCAGGAATGCATCAGAAGTCTGATCAGAACTGTTGATATTTTGCAAGCATCTGCTATTTTCATGATTGTGTCCTCTTCGTCTGCACTTCGGTACAAAGATTTAATTAAAGCAGTTAAAATAACAGACAACAGATGTGATCTACTCAACTACAAGTCAGCAGTTTGAGATTCCTCTGTGGATGAACAGAAATTACAACAATTAAAATTCTGTAATTTATTTCAATTACTTTGTGTACCAAGTTTAGTTAAACACTGTTGGCTTGCAACATTGCTTTCCAATAGCTAGTAACATGGAATTCTTAAGAGCTGCCTACAGTCTTCCCAAAATATTTTTTGGAGATAGGGAATTCCTGCCTTTTTTCTGATTTCCTAATGAGAGTGTACCTTATTATTTCTTTAACTCCTGGGGTTTTTTTACATTAAATAATGCACAACACTATACTCTTTTATGAGTTAGCAGCAGTCGAGGTAGAGATTGGACTCTCTAAATCCTGTATATTGTCATAGCAAGATAGTAAATCTCAAGTGTGCTGCACAGTGGATGAAGTGTGGCTTGCATAATTCCTTGGGAAAGCTGTGCTTTGATTGTTTCAATTGCAAGCTGGGCGTTCAATTGTGGCTGGGTATGCCTCAAGCTTGTTTTCTTCAACTATAGAATTTTATATTTGTAGAAAATTGTCTGCATATAGAACCAGGAAAGAAAAATCGACTCTTTTTTTCCTCTAAAAGAGTCCCACTAGAATTAAATCTATACTAATTAATTAGCTTGTGCTGACCATAATGTCATAAGTTGTTGAGTTGCTGTCTAACAGACTTCATCACTCATCAGAACAATCAAGATAAAATTGGATGCAAATTAGGAAATAAATATATTGGATGTTTATTCCCTAATCATGCCTTCCCCTTCTTCCCCCCAGTGTTCACAATTACTAGGTCCCTGTTCATTTTTTTCTTTAGTCAACCATATGTTCTTTTTCTGTTCCTCAATGCATAAAAATACCTTCTACTCTTCTAGTTTCTCTTTGTGGTTCCATTTTAACTTTAACCTCTCTTCTGGCTGTGTTTCTCCACTAATAATCCCTGTAAATGGTAAATGCAAAGTAGCTAAAAAAAATAATTCTACTCTATTGTTCTAGGGTTGAATCAATGAGTAGAGATGTAATAGAGAAGCCATAGTAAGAGTAATGAGTTTGGAAGAGAATATTATTCTGTCTATCAAAACATTGCAGACTAGCTGTAGTGCATAAAGTGAAAGAATTAATATGATAGAATTCATCCATCACTGCATCACAAAAAATAGGAAAAAACAGCAACAAAAAAATAGTGCAGTAAAATATCATATGGTTAAGTAGACCAAAGTACTACTTTCACAGAGCTGAAAGATATTCTTTCCCCTGGAACAAAGCTGCTCCCTCAAGAAAAGCATCTATTGGTTTAGCAATATTCCTTGGAGCTTTGCAAAAACATCCTCAGAGCTTGGTAGAGTGCAATTTAAAATATGTTTAAAATTGATTTATTGTTTTTACCATGGCTCTGGTAAGGTACCTTATGATATATGATACCTTAGGATATAAGGATGGTATCCCTTTCACACTTAGCTTTGGTTTTTTTGCTTTTTTAATCATTATGCTTTACCTAAAATGAGTTTCTGCATGCTGGCTTTCAGTCAAGAGGAGTCTCAGTTAAACAATGAGTGGTGGGACAACATGCAGTTACTAAAAGAAGGTACAGAGCAGACAACCATGTCTAAGTGCTATCCACACAGTAGTATCTTTTCCCCTACCAGCCTCATCTATGAAGCAGTAAGAAAGGGGTAATGTTGGTAAAAGTTAAATTTTAAAATGGTTGTGTGAGAGCAGAGACATAAGTAAAACTATCTTCTCAGCCAGAGACCACAGATTTGTTAATGACACACTGACAATATTTTCAGAGAATTGTTTGGGTTGGAAAGGACCTTAAGTATCCTCTAGTTCCAATCTCAAGCCATAAGCCAGAACACCTGCCAGTACAACAGGGCTCAAAACCCCATTCAGCCTGGCCTTGACCTGTGGATAGGGCATCCACAACTTCTCTGGGCACTGTGTTCCAGTGCCTTATCAGCCTCACAATAAAAACTTTCTTTCTAATATCTACTCTAAATCTATGGTCTTTCAGGTTAAAACCTGAAAGACCTCTTGTCCTGCTGTAAAAAGTCCCTCTACATCTTCCTTCTAGGTTCCCTTCAGGTACTGGAACGCTGCAATTAGGTTGCCCCAAAGCCTTCTGTTTTCCAGTCTGAACAATCCCAATTCTCTCAGGCATTCCTTGTATGGAGGTGCTCCACCCCTCTGATCATCTTGGTGGCCTCCTCTGGACTTGCTCCAACAGATTGGTGACCTTCCTGTGCTGGGGACCTCAGAGCCTAATGCAGCACTGCAGGTGGGGTTTTACATGAGCATAGTTTGAAGACAATTGATGAACCAAGAAGAAAACTGCTGCATTACAAGGAGAATTTGCATCACAGTCTTTGGATCTTTTTCAGTCTGAAAATCCTGGAGTTGTTGTGATTGTTTCAGTGTTCAATATCCTCTCCTTACTTCCAGGAGCAAGAACCAGGGAAAATAAAAGAATGCTGGTATAGCAATATAGCAACTCTTGAATTATCCTGTAGTGAACAACAATTTGCTAAGATGCTCTTATTTCCAATACCTTGGTGTATACTCCATGCTGTGTGTCAAGGATACTGGCAACTGCTTCAAGCATTAGCACTCCATTTTGCCTTTTTCTGTCCATGACAGTGCATGGCTGCCTCCCCCAAGCAGCTCCTTCTGGAGCTTTGAAATGAACATTTGTGTTACAGAAGTGTTTTCAGAGGGGAAACTATCAGGGGAAGGAAGGAAGGAAACAATTACTCAGTTTGCCTTTATTGATGCAAAGGTGAAAAGTTTGGGGTTACAACTCAGGTGAAAAGTTTGGGTGTTAGAATTATAGGTAATAAAAACTTGCTTATACAAATCTCATCAAAATGCTCTTTTGGTGTTCTTCCCTTACAGCAGTCTATCACAGATGTCCAGCATTATTAAAAACAAAATCTACTTCTAATGTAAGAATCTATTTTATGGGTGCTAAAGTTCATTAACAACATCACTAAGGGAACTCAGAAGTAACACTGTAAGCATGCTTTCTTTAGAGGTGTGAGAAACTGAAATTATGGACATCTCAGTAGCAGTAGCAGATGTGTTTGAAGGTGCCTATTCTTTAGTTGGTGCTCAGAGGTTACAGGGCTGCCCAATAGGATGATTGTGTAGGAAAGACTTTAATCCTTTTGCTGGGTTAGTAAACAGGAGCAGGGAAAGACTCAAACAAGAAACTGTATTTCTAACCATTTCTCTCTATTCATGAAGCACTAAAGAGTGCATGTTTTTCAAAGTACAGAATCTAGGAAGCTGTGTCTTCAGTGAAGCCAGAAAAGGTAAGATACGTGGCTTAGTATAGCATTTGATAAGGAGAAGAGTGGGGGGAAATGTTTGAAAGTTGGGATTTTTTATTAGAATATAAATATGAAACAAACAGTCTAAATATGTGAAAAGAACAATCTAAATAAGAAAGAATGCCTTTATAAGCTCAGGACTTCTGGAGTTATGTCTCTTTGTTGACATTCCTCTGCTGGAGTAAAAATGCAGAATGATTCCTCTTGCTGTGTAATTTTTTTAGAGAACTGTGCCTCAAGATTTTTAGCTGTACAGAAATGGATACATAGGATCTTCTAAGAGTTTAATTTCTGAAAGCTTGCATACTATTGCCAGAGAAGTCTTAAATTTTGTACAAGGATAATATTTTTAGTTATGTGACTGAGTTTGTATATGCCAGTCTCAGAGTGCGTGAAAAGTTTGTCAGTATATGGAGTGCTTGTATGGACAGAGATAAGCAATTTGTCCATCTTGAGCTCTGCAATATGGCACTACAAGTTTTGTCCAGATTTTGTACATTTTTATCTCTCACACCTATCCAAATGGTAAACCATCAAACTCCTCCTCCTCTCCCCACAGTACATGGGGGTTTTCTATCATTTTTTTTAAAAATAATGAATCTCTACAAAAAATAAATTTGTAATGCCATTGTATAAAATGGCTACAATGGGCGTAAATTAGATTGTATTTGTAAGCACATTTATTTATTGTCTGTGAGAAATTGCATGTTAGCTGTTAATTGCCAGATTCTCAGGTGAACACAGCATTCTTAGGAAATGTTCCTGCCCGTGTGTTGAGTTACAGCCACTATTTATGTTTGTACAGCACTGTATGTAGTGCCAGGAATGTGCTGCTCTGTGATTGTCCATGTTCCAGGAGACTCAGAGCTCAAGCAGTAAATCTGTGTTTTAAGAGCTGCAGAAAATTTTATAAGTAGACACAAGGAGTGTGGATTTTATTGGTGCTCAGCAGCAGAAAGCTCTGTACATATGCCTACAGTTACAATCTTTTTTCCATGCTGTTGCACTTTCACTATATCACCCATAGAGACTTATATTTTTACAATGTAATAGTTTTGTGTTCAAAGATCTGTATATTACCAGTGGGAATGATGGCATAAAGAACAATGGAAAGCAATAAGGGAAATGTCTAGGATTTGAATTGATTCCACAGTTTAGATGAAGTCTTACATTTTGATATCATAACACCATTTTAATGCTGGTTATTCCAGGGGAAAACAAATTGAATAAATCAATCTGATTTTTTTTTTTTTTTTTAAAGGAAATGCCTTATGGAAGTTTTGTTGAAGATGATTAGAGTAAAATCTCTTTGCTGCTTGGAAACTAAGAGACATTGAATTTAAAAACATGCAAAATGGTTGGTTATGATGCCATAACTCATGTCTCATTTTTTATTTTTTACTTTTTAAACAGAGGAAGAATCTTGGATGATTGTGGCAATATTATGGCCCCAATTCTTTCCTCTTCAGATCAAGTTTTCCATTTTTACATTTTTAGTATTTGTAAAAAAGAATCTATTATGGAAACCATCTGGAAATTTGGTTTCGGAGCAGGCCTCCCTTGTGTCCTAAACCTACTCAGAACTTAGGACAAATTGCTGGTATGCCAGTGCCAAATTCAGCACAGGTTGCAGCTATTCCTGCTTGACCAGCTGTTTTTAAAGGTGACAGGTAACGAAGTCTGAAAATAATCAAGGCCTTATGTTGACACAGAAGGGCATTTCGGCTGTTACGCAGATGAAAGCTATTGACATTTGCCTGTGTTTTGTTTTCCTTTGTTTCATTATGTAGTCAATGTGAAGCTTGAAAGAGATAGAAAATACTATTCATCAGTAGAGTGGTACACTTATAGTGCTCTGAGAAAGTGCAGCAACAGTTAGATTTTTAAGTACCCTATGCTAGACTGAGTAGATGGAACTGTCAATCTCTCTCAGTGCTGCGATGAGAAGTAGGAGGATATTATTGTTTGTGTAAGAAATGGACAGTCTGTAACTCTTGAACCTCATGCAGTTTGAAAAAGGTTACTAAAGAGAATAGTTTAAATTGTAGTTTGATGCTGACAATTTATTCATTGATGTTAAATCACCTATCAAACAAGCATGGATTTAAGCCTGCTGCATGCACTGCGTGTGTTGCAATCGATTATGTAATTTTGCTGTCATAATTTTATTAAACAAATACTATTATGAAACAGCATAATTTAACATAAATATGCATTAGTTAACTCCTGAGTCTTACTTTTTGGCCTCATAAATGTGACTCTATATAGGTCTAAAGAAGTTTGTCCTAGGAAATCTATTAATGGGATCGCATTTTGAATTTAAAAGTCCACTGAAATACCTTTCAGTCAAAAGATCACTTTGGAGAAGTGGCCATTCTCCAGGTAGAATTGCATATTAATCTGTAAATCAGTATAAGGCTCAGACTGGCCAGTGCCATTTAATTAAGCTATCAGAGAGTTGTGGTTTTTTTGTCCACCTGAAATCTAAGACTTGGTTTAAAACCTGACCACTTGAAAATTTTGGGGTAATATAATTGATTCTCTTGGACTACCTTCTCTAAAACAAAATCGGATTGGAATAAAGGGTTTGGAACACCTCTGAGCGGCAAAAATGGAAACTAAAGATGTATGATATTATACATAGCGTTGTTGGTAAATTTATATTGTAACTTTAAAGCAAATTGTATTTCAAACACAATTTATCCATATCAGAGTAGAAATTGACTGTTCTAGAGATGTACTATTGTCAAACTATGCCAAAAATATAAAACTTCCTACAAAGCAATGTCTAAATGGAGTTTCTGTGGAATGTATTCATTACTAACTTGAGGTAAAATTCCTGAGGAGCTATTGTTATGAATTCCTACCATTGAGATAAGCCTAGGAATTTTCAAGTTAAGCTTGTGTACAAACATTCTCAAATAGGGAAATACATAGTAGTAGCATGCAAAGAGTGCTATGATGTATTGGAGCACATATGAAAAGCAGTGAAAAGGAGTACATAAGTACATTTTTAAAGTTGTTTGGATCTAAAATTTTTGTATAGGTCATAAAATGTCTGAATTGGAAAAATGTGCTCTTATTAATGATTTCTTGCAAGAAAATTTTATTTCAGCTAAAAAAGAAAATGTTAAATCACTAAGAATATTGTTGAGTAGAAAAAACCTGTATAAAAATATTCCAAATTTTGAATGAAAATATTATTTTAGAATAAAATCCCTACAGAAAAATTTCAGATAATTTGAAGTGCATAAAAACGCAGAATCATACCTCTAATTTCTTATCATATTTTCCTTCTTGTCATGTCTGAGAAATAGTTCTGCCCAAAATGAATGTATTTTTGTCTTTTTAAAAAAGACATTTTTGCTTGCTGTACCTGAAATTTTGTCCCTTACTAATTATGGCTTAATTAAAAAGGTTATTACTTGCTTACTGTCATTTAGGGTGAGGGCGCTGTGGCGCCCAAAAGTTCATCGAACATGCTTTAAATTATAATTTAAAAAATATGAGATTTAAGCCAGAATAACTTTAAAATGAATCACTGTTTCGCAATAGGATGCTTTAATATAATTATTTAATTTCATTTTCTAGGTAAAAAGATGCACCAGCTTTAATTTAGTCAGACTTTGTTGAAACATTTGATATGACATCCCAAATGAACTGATTAGTTTGTGTGAAGAACACAATGATCTGTTTCAGAATCAAAGGTTGGACAAAGAATTATCTAAAGGACACGCAGCAGGCTTTATTGAAGTGATGCCTACAATGTTAGCGGGAGGTTACACAAAGATTTCCTTTGTGGTTTAGTCAACTTGATTTATTTCAAGTCATGAGGCATCATCTATAAATGGAAGTCTGTGATTATCTCCTGTGAAGATGTTACTGGCTTAGTAGTCTAGCTGAAATACAAAGAAATGTAAAAACTTGAAAGAAAAGTCACACACATAGGGGACTTAATTACAAATATTTCTGCTGTAAGTTGAAGGCTTACTAACTTCAAAGTACAGAAGACAAGTCAGTATCTTAGCAGGGTACAGATTGACTAAGTGTTAACAACATGAGGCTGCTGTGAAAAATAAAATGGGATTCTAGAACACATAAGGCAAGCTCTTTCTAGTACTGAAATGAACACTGTTGTATCGTATAATGGAAAACCATCCAACTGGAATATATTATACATTTCTTATTACTCGAGTTAGTGCAAGTTTTTATCCATATTGGGAGAAATATGGTATGGACTAGTAATATGATGTCATGCTGCTGAGTACTCTTAGTGAGGGACATTAGCAGCATTAGGAACGGATAAATAAAGTCTGGAAGCCAGGAAGAAATAAGATCTTGATTAAACTGAAGGAAATATCAGTACCAAAACAAAAAAGAATGAAGTGGCTATAAAGAAATTTAGATATTCATGTGTAAAATATGAGGGAAGTGAGATTTCAAAGCAGACTTCCAACTAGGTGAGTTGGAACAAATGATGTTGATTATTTTGTGAGAGGAATTATATGGCTGCAGTGCCACTAGAAGGCTTAATGTGGTGACAGAGTAAGATTAATAGAATTTTTAACAGCAAGATAAAATTAAAGAGCCTTTTATAGTTTGTGGTCATTGGATGGACAGTTAGGCCTTCCAGGTGTGCAGACTATGTAGTTGATAGGCTTCTTAATAAAGTTTCATTTGTCAGCCTGACAAACTAGTTACAATTTCTGATAAAGTACATTTTCTGAATGATTGAAATTTTTTTGTGGCTTCCAGATAAAGAGAAATTTCAGGTATCAAAAAAGAGTTTCTTGGGATACCCTCACTTTTGGGATATGAAGAGGGTCATTGTCAGTCCTACCAGTTGTGCTCTGCTCATGTCCCAGACTCGGAGCTGTGTTTCCCTCTGATTAGGAAACCTCCAGGGCAATTCAGAATATCTAAGATGGGAGTGTGCCCCTTTCTCTGCTGAACAGAGAAAGAATCTCGGTTCCTGACTGAAGTTATCATTCAGACAATGAATATCCACAAGTTGATCCAGACTTCTGTGTTAGCCTGTCTTTCCTATTCACTGCCTTAGATTTAGATTCTTTCCACTTGAGCCTTTATTTTCAAGTGATTGAGAAGCTACTGGGAGTGGAGGAAAGAGGAGGAAAATAAGTGATATAAAGACAGGAGGAAGAGGTAGAGAAAAATAACTGATATTAATACAGCAACAGACTTTTTTTTTTGCCTACTTGAACACTTGGTTTTCCAGCAAATCTGCACATTCAGATTTTAGATGTTGTGGAGAAAAATGTATCGACCAAATATGTTTGCTTTTATATAAGTCTGTGTAGCTGTTCTAATACAATCCAGTCTTGGGGGAGGAAGTATCTTGAAACTAGAAAAGCAATGTGATCTCGTGTCTTTATTCTGAAAAAAAATATCTTAATCTCATAAATTTAAAACAAGAATTTAGTTTATAAGAGGGGTAAACATTAATGTATATGCTCTGGCTTTTAGGATATTCACTCCTGCTTTTAGTGAAATTTCGTGATTTACTTTTGAAAATCTGTAGGTGACTCCTAATCCATGATTTACTTCCTCTGCTGGGATTTGTGTTTGGTTTTATATGAAACCTCCTTTCAGTAATGTTTGGTCTGAAATGATGTAATTCATGCTGACTGATGCAATGGAAGCATGGAGCTCTTAGATGCATTGTGTGAAGCATTCAAAGGTAGTTCAAACATCTTTGGTAGAATTAGAAGATGTGTCTCTATTTCAAAAGAGATATATTTGGCATACCTTTCAACCAAGTGAAAACAGGACAATGTAAAAAAATGTTTTTCTTTAGGAAAAGAGATTTACTTTCTAATGTGTTTTTACCTCTGCCAGATTTTTCATGTTTCTGCCTGCTGATTATTCAATTTTTTTTTCCCACTCAGGATAAAAATGAACATAAAACCCCACCCCACCCCTATTTCACCAAAAAACCTCAAACCAGCCCACCAACCAACCAACCAACCAACCGACCAAAAAAAAAAACCAAAACAAACAAACAAACAA